>JANAVB010031417.1:18828057-19350331 GCA_029216955.1 Iris pallida | reverse complement strand
AAAGTCGGTCAAAGAATGATCACATTCAGGACTTGAAGACAGTATTTGAATGATGTGCCATCAATTGAAAATGAACCCTACTAAGTCTTTCTAGGGGTTTTAGTGGCAAGTTTCTAGGATTTGTCATTACCTCTCAAGGTATCCATGTTGATCCTGATAAGGTTAAAGCAATTCTTGAAATGCGTCCTCCTCGTAATCTGAAAGAACTCCGTGGCTTTCAGGGCCGTATTGCTTATATCAGAAGATTTATATCTAATCTTTCTGGGAGATGTCAACCTTTCTCCCGTCTATTAAAGAAAGGGGTATCTTTCGTCTGGGATGAAGCGTGTCAAAAAGCCTTCAATGACATTAAGCAATATCTTACAAACCCCCTGTTCTGGTACCTCCGTGATAGGAAGACCATTTTTGCTATATGTTCGAGCCTTGGATCATTCCTTGGCGCTCTTCTGGCACAGAAAGTGATATGGGTCATGAACAAGCAATATATTATCTGAGCAGAATGATGGTCGGAGCTGAACACATATAACTCCTGTGGAAAAGGAATGTCTAGCTTTGGTTTTTGCCGTCCAAAAGACAAGGCATTATGTCACTGGACAGACTATTCATGTCATCTCCAGAATAAATCCCATTCGGGTATTGATGAGAAAACCGAGCATTCTTAATTCTAGGTTAGCTACCTGGGCGATGTTGCTCACTCCTTATGACATGATTTATGTGCCTCAAAATCAGTGAAGGGCCAAGCGTTAGTTGATTTCTTAGCTGTCCATCCTATACCTGAAACTTCGAAGTTATATGAAGACATTCCAGACGAAGTAGTGGATTGTAACATGACTTTGAAGAATGATATATGGCAATTATATTTTGATGGAGCATCATGAGTGGGACCTAAAGGCAATATTGTCTCTGGGGTAGGAATTGTCTTGGTTTCTCCTGACAAAATGGTCATATACCGTGCCTATTCTCTTAATGAGCCATGCTCTAACAATGTAGCAGAATATATGCTCTATTGATTGGTCTCTAAAGCAAAACAATTGGATATTAAATTCTTAGAGGCTTATGGAGATTCTCAATTGATCGTTAATCAAGTGAGAGGGACTTATGAAGTCAGAAATCATGATCTCATCCCCTATCATCAGGTGGTAGTCGAGTTGGTCCTATCATTCAAAGGATTCTTCATTGAATTTGTACCATGTTCTCAGAATGTGGAGGCTGATGCTCTTGTCAGCTTAGCTGCAGACTTGGCTGTCCCAATCCGAAGGCAAAATACAATTACTTTGTTGGACCGAGACTTGTTCTGTGTGAAGAGTAATCTGTATATGAACAAAGTTATGTTACGAGGCAAGTTCCCAGCAGAAAGATTGGAGAACTCCATTCATTGATTATGCAGTTCATAGGATTTTGCCTGAAGATCCTAAGAAGCTGCATCAATTAAGAGACGATCGTTTCGATTCTATTATGATTCGTCTTTACATATGCTATCGTCGTTCATATGACGGACTCTTGCTGCGCTGTCTCTCAGAAAGTAAAGCCAAACAAACACTGCGTGAGACTCATGATGGTGTCTGTGGTGCTCATCAACCGGGTCCAAAGTTGCAAGATCGCATTCGAAAATGGGGTATTATTGGCCCTCTATGATAGCAGATGTTGTAGACTATGCCAGAAGATGTAAAGCATGTCAGATTCATGCTGATTTTATTCATCAACCGTCTGAATTTCTATATCCTACAGCAGCCTCCTGGCCCTTTGAAGCTTGGGGTATGGATGTCATTGGTCCTATTAATCCTCCTTCTATTAAAGGACATCGGTTCATATTAGCTATAACAGATTACTTTTCTAAGTGGGCAGAAGCTCCCCCTTGCGGAAGTGAAAACATCTAATGTGATCAGTTTCATCAAGCACCATGTCATTTATCACTTCGGGATTCCTCGACGGATAATTCATGACAATGGTGCACAATTTGCCAGTCAAGCATTTTATCGATTCTGTGACAAGAATCGAATTCAGAATTTGGCTTCTACGGCTTATAATCCAGCTGCTAATGGTTTAGCAGAAGCTTTCAATAAGACAATCATTAAACTTCTCAAAAAGTTTGTCTCTTCTAATAAACGTGATTGGAATGAGAAACTTGGAGAATGTTTATGGGCTTATCGAACAACAGTCTGGACTCCTACTGGTTTTACACCATTCTCATTGGTTTATGGATGCGAAGTTGTTCTCCCATTGGAAATCCAGATCCCTTCTCTTCGAATTGCTATTGCTAATGAGCTAACTACAGAGAATAATGATCGCTTACGACTCCAAAACTTGAAGGATTGGACGAGAAGCGTCTTCAAGCACAACAGCATATTGAGCTATATCAAGCCCGTATATCTCGAACTTTTAATCGTAAAGTCAATGAGAGGGTATTCAAAGTTGGCGAGCTTGTATTAGCTGTTCGGAGACCAATGGTGATGACTCACAAAAGCAAAGGGAAATTCCTAGCGAAATGGGAAGGCCCGTATGTAATTGAGTCCGTGTTCTCCAATGGTGCCTATCGGTTTCAAAACCCAATGGAGATCTACTCATGCTGCCGATCAATGGCAAATTTCTTAAGAAATACTATGTATAAAATGAGAAGATAGAACAAAATAAAACTTCTTTTATTATTATTTTTGTTCAAGATAAAAGATTAAGGACGAGGGCCACTCCCTTCCTTATTGAATACATAGTCAGCCAATGCATAGAAGGCATCGTTTCCTGAACCCATAAAATTTTTACAGACGGTCATCCTCAATGCTTCTTCTTCAGGAGTTTTTTCTAGCTCTACTAAGAAAGCAAGGATGTCTTGGGGTGTTTGGGCGTAGAAGAACTGTTGTCTACTTCGGTCGGACCCGTCACTATTGGCTCAGCAGGGCATGTCTCAATGACGTCCTCAATGTTCCTGAAGACTTCATTCTTTTGCTGTACATCCTCGGAAGACATTTCCAATAGAGTAGAAATAGAATAAATGATTACAGAGAATTCTCACCTATTTATAGAGGAGGATTACTAATGAACTAGTCTCTGAAATTGAAAACAACTTTTCATTTCCGAAAAGACTCGTCCGTTCATGTTACCAGGTTCATCCATTTAATTATGGAATTGAATCGTCCTTTCTGTTCCCAAGAAATACGTTGATTCGTCCACCGTTTTGACGTATATGCTCACAATATCTGTCTTCTTATTCTCCAGCTACCAAGGTTTGGTTAAGCTGACTTCTTGTCTCTTGGGAGAGGGATTTTAAATCTTCTATCAATTGATTAAAAAGTGGGATTCGTTATTTATCATATTTTCATAACCTCTGGATAAATGCTAAATCTACCTACTTATCTATCATTTTTCATTTGACCTCTGCATAGAAATTAATCTAATTTTCTTTTGAGTTCTCACACACTGTCATGTCCATATTACCTCTGATAGTATTGTGTACTCTAAATCAGAAAAGAAGGTTTCATTATCTATCATGTCCATATTACATCCAGATAGATACAAATCATTGAGCATAGAAGAATTATCATTTCCACTCTCATATCACCATAAAAGTCTATTATATTTCTTAGACTTTTCTTTACAATGGAAATCTATTATATCTAGGATTTTTATTCTATACACACAACGATAACCTAATGGAGATTTATTTCTTCTTCGGATCTTCTTTGACGGGTTCATTGTTGGTGGCAATTCCTGACTGTCTGAGCTCCAGTGGCAACCAGAACAGCAGAAATCAAACTCTGGTCTTCTCTCTCAGACGAGAGGAGAACCCCAGAGTATGGCAGCCCGAAGGCGTGTTGCTGCCAATACAACTGGTGGATTAAAGGCGGCCTTCCAAAGGAGATAGGAATGTATCCAGCATTGGGATATAATTCCTAGTTCTGCCGTGAAAGGAACTCTACTATCCGATTTCTCGGGGTAGAGTTGACTCCACCATCCAACTCTCCGTGTATAAAGGCTCTTCCTACCAAAAGAAGAAGACCCTTCTATCCCACAAAGAGTTCTGAGTTGTCTGACTCGTGCGTCAAAAGCGCATGAGCTCCCTGATGTTGATGTCAGAAGAACGCTCTTCACAGCGTCAAAGTCACCAATGCCAGTTCTGAAAAAGCTCTTCAGCCAAGCTTCTGTAGAAAACAACGAAGAAAAAGTGTTTTAGACAGAAGTATCATCAGATGCGTATTAAACGCTAACTAAAAACAGATGGCAAGGCTTTCATGCCAGTGCTTCAACAAGGCTTTTATGCCATTGCTTCAGCAAGGCTTTTACGTCGGCGCTTCACAAAGGCTTTCACGCCAGTGCCTCAACAAGGCTTTTACGCCATTGCTTCAGCAAGGCTTTTACGTCGACGCTTCACAAAGGCTTTCACGCCAGTGCCTCAACAAGGCTTTTACGCCATTGCTTTAGCAAGGCTTTTACGCTGGCGCTTCACAAAGGCTTTTACGCCAGCGATATGACAAGGCTTTTACGCCATTGCTTCAGCAAGGCTTTTACGCCGGTGCTTCAGCAAGGTTTTTACACCAGAGCTTCAGCAAGGCTTTTACGCCAGTGCTTCAGCAAGAAAATTCGAAGACAGATATTTGCCTACGGTCGGATCAGATATTTGCTTACGATCGGACTTACCACTTAAGCCAAATGGTTTGGCTCTAATGATGGTTGAATCTACGTCTAATGGCTGGGCGTACAAAGGAACACCGTTGGACAACTTTGCCATTGTCACTTGTTGGAGAACGACATTGCAGAAAGTTATCTTCAGAGGAATGAGAGTGAGAATATATGAAACATTCTCGGCTATTTATAAAAGCTGAAGAAACTGATTGGTATGAGTCTATTTCGGAAGAAGATCCTATTTAAAGGCTCTCGTAACCACAAGACAGATGCCACGTGTTGGTTTGTTTCTTAGGAATTAACAACCATAGAAGCAGTCAAAATAAGTGCTGAACAGTTCTATATACCAACTGATGAGATTAACATCAGACTTTATTTATAAAAAGGGGGGAGTGGCCCCCTACAGATAAAAGATTCGCAAAAACATCATTTTTTCTCTCCTTCGTTGGGCTGACGAAGGGAGACACCTAGTTCATGCATATTGTGAATCTCGGAGCGGCGCATCAGATTAAGAAACGCTTCGGCATCTCCTGGCCCTTCGTACGTAGTTGGGGGACCACCATCAATGCGACTAAAGACTGCAGGAGTCACTCCAAAACACTCTAAAAGGTTGCACGCTCGCTCGAAATCAAGCCTGGAGCTTGAAGCCTCTTTGTTGGTAATCTCGTTCTTCGGCGCCATGACCAAACAAGGATGAATGTCAAGAATAAAGAACTTGTCCTTATTTATACAAACCAAAGCAACTCTTCACATTCCTCGTTGGAAACTGCTTACTCGGGAAGATGAAGAGACATTCAAAAGTTTAGAGAAAGAAATTTATTGTGACGGTTAAGTATTAACCGACATTAATTTTCTTTTGAAGAATACGCCGACTGTTGGATATCCCCGCTTTTACGTGGATGGCTGTTGCGTATCCCGAATTTTACGCTGACTGGTCAAATCTCAATTTTTACGCTTCTGTTCAAAGTGTTTCAAATTTTGGAGATATTTGAAAACTTTGAAGGGGGTCTTGTAGGAGCGTAAAAAGTGCTTCACAAGAAGGGTCAAAGTGATAGATCAGTCTACTCAAATTGATCCCCTTTATGCCAAGGAGAGGCTAATCACTTTATACCTGAAGCAGGCTGGTTATTTTACACTCGGATCTACATCCATCGTTTTACGCCCAGGACAAGCTAGCCACTTTTACCGCTGGACAAAGCTGTCAAGTCTTGCATTTAATGCAAACTCTGACAAGAAGATATTAGTGATGGCATATATCACAGAATTCAAAGGGATTTGTTTTATACAGAGACCAATGTTGTCGTTTAGTATGTGAATTGAGCTACTTTACGCTCACACTATGGCTTCTTTACGCATGAGGACTATACGAGCTTTACGCTCAACAGTTGACGTGTGCGTAAAGTCTATTTGAGCTATTTTTACGCTCAAGGTTATTTAATAACCACTTTACGCGGGAAGTCTACGTCAAAGCTACTTTACGCTCAATCTATTGCCTTACGCTCAGAGTACATTGAGGCTACTTTTACGCCCTGTTCTTTCTGATCAATTTGGAACGTAGTTTGCCTACATGGCTTTTATGCTACACATCCCGAAGAACGTGTGTACGTGCATCCTATTCTTACTGAATTGATGGGACACGTGTCAACGTATATAGAGGATGACTTTGATCGTGGGTGGCGGTTGTTAGCGTAAAAGTAAAACTTTTGCTGAGTTTTTACGTACCAGAGCCCAAGTCTATAATAGACTTATTTTTCTCATAAGACACAGACAAGGAGAGACAGGAGAGAATACAGAGATCAGAACTTCGAGATTTTGATTCTCCGGAGCATTCTTCTTCAACTTTTCTTTCAGAACAGAGTGAAGCAAAGCAGGAAAGCATTCGGCCTTGCCATCAGTGCCCAAGTGCGTCGATACCTTTCTGGTGACTTAGTTCTTCCAAGTTGTTCTACTTCAAGCAGTGATCTTCATCATCATCATATGGTCCAAGGAACAAAGTGATCATTTACAGATCAGACTTCCATAGCAATACTTTCCCAGAATCAAATTTGTACTTCTTGTACTTTTTCTCGTTTTATTTTCAAAATCCAACTTTTGTTTGGCATTTTTGTTAAGTGAAACAGATGGTAATGTTCTTGACCAAGGAGCGTCATTTGCTGGAGGACATAGAAAAGCTTGGGCTGGAGATTGTACTGCCCGAAGAAAAAATGAAGAAACTGGGAAGAGAAGCCATTGTTCCAGGAGATGAATCAACAACGATGCAGTTGTAAGTGCGTTCAAGTCTAATGGACAGAGTCAAGGAGGCACAATTCCAAGACGAGATGCTTTGTAAACTCAGAGACCAGGTGCTGGCAGGAATACTTGAAGGATTCTCAATCGCCACCGACGAAGCACTGAAGAATGGTATGAGGCTTTGCATACCAACTGGCGAACTGAGGAACGAGCTGATACAAGAAGCGCACCAGTCGCAGTATTCCATACATCCTGGAGCCAACAAAATGTATCGGGATATGCGTACTATAGTGTGGTGGTACGGAATGAAGAAGGATGTATCTAGGTATGTGGCTAGATGTTTAATTTGTCAACAAGTAAAAGCTAGCAGACAAAGACCAGCATGACTATTGCAGCCGCTTGACATTCCGGAGTAGAAATGGGAGCACATAACGATGGATTTTGTGCCGAGACTGCCTCGATCCCAAGGAGGGAAGGATGCCATTTGGGTAATCGTGGACCGGCTGACGAAGTCAGCTCACTTTATTCCCTTCAAGGTTGGTCTATCCACCGAGAAGTTGGCACCACTGTACATGCGATACATCTACCGAATATATGGAGTTTCGGTAAGTATTGTGTCTAACAGAGATACTAGATTTACCTCTCACTTTTGAAAGAGTTTACATGATAGTTTGGAACACAACAGAAGTTCAACACCGCCTACCATCCCCAAACTGACGGACAATCAGAGAGAACAATCCAGACGCTAGAAGATATGCTGAGATCCTGTGTCATAGAATTTGGAGGGTCTTGGGAAGACCATTTGCACTTGGTAGAATTCTTCTACAACAACAGCTTCCAAGCTAGCATCGGAATGACACCGTTCGAGGCACTCTATGGACGTCGTTGCCGTACTCCACTTGCTTGGGATGACGTCGGAGAACGAGTATTGCTTTGACCTGAGATGGTGACCGATGCAGCAGAGATGGTAAGAATGATCAGAGACAAGCTCAGGATTGTCCAGGACAGACAGAAGCTTTGGGCCGATAGCAGTCGACGGCCTTTGGAGTTTGAAGAAAGTGACAGTGTGTGTGAAGATCTCTCCTACCAGAGGAACCATCCGTTTCGGCAGAGCAGGAAAGCTAAGTCCCAGGTATATTGGTCCTTTTAAAGTACTTAACAGGATTGGAAAAGTGGCTTATCGGGTGGCTCTACCCCCAAGTCTCGAAGGCGTCCACAACGTCTTCCATGTTTCGCAGCCGAGACGCTACATCCCGGACCTGAGCCACATCTTGGACCATTCGGAGCTGGAAATTGGACCCAGCCTTACAGTGCCAGAGAAGCCAGTGGCAATATTGAACAGAGGAGAGAAGAGAACCAGGAACTCTGTGACGCCGATAGTCAGAGTTATGTGGCGGCACAACTCACCAGGCGAGTCGACCTGGGAGCGAGAAGACCAGATGCGGGAGCAGTATCCGTACCAGTTTGAGACTTGAGGTACTCCCTAACCCTGTCTTTAATTTCGAGGACGAAATTTCCTAAGGAGGGAAGATTGTGAAACCCAGTTTTAGGATGTGTGATTTATTATTATTATTATTATTATATTATTACTATTATTATTATTATATTGTGGGTTCGAAAATTATTTTCAAAATAATAATTTGGATTTTTGTTTACGAGATCGAGCCTGGACCAGTTTTCCGAAACCCAATCCTATTTCCGAACCCGTCATTTATTTCCCCTCTTTCAAAAAAAATCCAAAATACTTATTAATATTTATAAAAAAACAAAAACAAAACTCTTCGCCCCATGAGCTGGTCCACCCACTGGACCAGCACTTCCCCCACTCCCCTCACTTCTTTCTCCTTCACTCCCTCTCCACCACCCAACACCATCCCCACTCTCTTTTTAATACCAACCACCACCTCCCTTCATTTTCCAACCCCATCACTTTCTCTCTCACCCTCTCACTCTCCCACCACCAACAAAGACTTTTCCTTCCAAACTCCCGCCAACTCCGGCGACGCCAGCCCGGCACCCGAGCGCGCCCCCAGCGGCCTTCCGCGGCCACCCCCTCTCGGCCCCGCACTCCAGCGCCCCCGACCAGCCGGCAGCGCCTCCCCGCGCGCGCCCTGGGCCGCCCAAGCCGGCCGCCGCGACCCCCTTTTCGGCCAGCAGCCGCACCCGCCGGTTTCTTCACGCCGGCGCCCGCCTCCGGCCTCCTCCAGCGCTGTCCCGCGCTTCGACTGTTCCCTTTGCTCCGGTTCCCGCGAGCCTGTGCCCCGCTGATCTGGACAGCACCGTCCAGCGCTGTCCGCAGGTTTCCCGACTTGCTGTCCCCGTTTATTTTCTATAATTTTTATCTGAGAGCTCTAGCCGAGCAACCCAAGGCATAACTCCTCTGTCTCGTCCCATTTCGGTAGTCAATGATGAATTGGTCCCCGATTCCCTCCCGGGAATTCGGTTTTTAGAGCGATGTAGTGACTTCGGATTTTCCGGAGACGTTTTGTGGTTTTGTGGTTCTGTGGTTATTTTTCGGTTTTTTGACTTCTTTCGAAAACGTTCTGTGATTTTATTATACATTTAATTTTGGTGTAAAATGGTTTGGAAGTTAATTTCTGGGTGTTCCCTGGTTTAGGACTTCTATTATGGATGTTTCGGCGCATTTTCCCAGTTTTGGGTTATCCCGAATATAGAGGAAATGTTGCCCAAATTTTTATAAAATTTTATAAATGAATTTCAAATCGGTTTTCGGAAAAATAATTTATTTAACGGATTTTTGGGCGACGACCATACGGTCCGTGGGCCCTAGCGAAATGTAAACGAAACCGGTTTTAACCGGACGTTGAGGCATTAGCTAACGGTGACGATTGAACCAAGTCTGAGACTCCTAAGTTTTAATTTCATTTAATTTATTTATTTGTTTTGGTTTTCAGTATTTAAAATACGGGATGTTAGTCAGAGCTAACTAATTTTCTCTTATTTTAATTTATGTAAAGTTTGTAAGGGCATAAGCCCAGATTTCTATTCTGTTAGCTGTGCCCCTGTATTGTGCAGTCTAGGTTTTTATTTATTTTCTTGGTTGATTTTTCCTTTATTTTCTGGTTGGTTTATCTTCTTCGTATTTAGGCGCTTCGTAACAAAATGACTGATAAATATTTTGTATAAATTAATAAGGATTACTCACGATAAAATAACTTGATTAAAATATTGATAATTAACAAAACCCGCGTTTTATCATTGAAAGAAAATGTAGTTTTATATGTATAATATTAAAAATACAAAGTTTTGCGAATTAACCGATAACGACAATTTTTCCAAGTAAAACCAGAAACTGGCTATCCAACTAAATGAGAACCAACGTAGTACACGTCGTAAACCGTTAGCAGTAGATTAAATAAACAAACTCAAAATCTGACTATGACCTGCTACTAGAGATTGCAACTAGCACACCTAGCTTGGTTTCACAATGGTTCTAAGTCAAGTTCTCCAACTATAGGATCTCGGAGACGAACCTAGCATCTTTCCGGAACCAACACCGTTTACAGTCATAAACAAAGGCAAGTACATTTTGTGTTAGTTTACAATTATTTAATAATCGTTTTATTGTAAGTTTAAACCACGATGCAACACGGAACTCTCTCTGAGAGCACTGACTGATTGACTGTTGGGTACTGGGGGAGTAGTGTAATGAGTATGACCACATCCAAAGTAGTATAATGACTGTATTAGCTTACCCCTCATACACACGGGGATAAGCCATATCGTATCAATATGATACAACTGTACAACCCAAGTCGGTCATATTCATTGCCTATTCACATCATAATGTTTTAACTGCTGGAGAACTGTTTATTTCAAATTGTTTAAAAGTGCATAACTCTATTATTATTTTAATTGTTAGATTATCATGAATTGTACTTTGCTCCCTCCTGACTAGAGATAACATTTTAGGGGATTTTGAGGATGCTGAGCTGTTATACAACAGTTATTATGACCCAGTTCTGTATCCTGTGGTATTACCAGAGTCCCCATTGGAGGACGCAGGACCTGAGGCCGACGAGCCGAACGCATAGCTAGATTATCTGTTTCTAGATTTGTTGTTTTAGAATTTTGTTAATTTGATTTCAGCATTTTATTTCAGTCTTTCTAATTCCAGTTGTACTTTTCAAATGTTGAATAAAGTTTTAAATTTCCGAATATTAAGTTGTGACAAATATTTAGATGTTGTTGTGATTACCTGTAATAGTGGATACAGCTTACTGCCGCCGTCTCAACAACGGTGCAGGCTGGGCATGATCCGGTTCGACCCAATTATTTGGGATCGGGTCGTGACACTAACCAAGAAAGATAAATATAACTATTAGAATCAAATTTTGAGATATTTTATAATGAGATTCTCAAGGGTCATCCCAGGAATCTCTCAAGGGATCCTAACTGTGATTGAGTACCTTCAAAAATATATCTTAATCCTACTGCAGGCTGTAGTGGTACTCTTGTTCGAATACCACTACACAAACTCGACCTGCATGGGCCGCTACTAAAAACGTGTTACGACCCGCACCCTAGAGTAAGGGTACGAGAAGTGGGTACGTCCAGCCTACGCCGCAGTGTCGGCGGTAGAACGCTGTCCTAGGTCAAACATCTAACAATATAAAGGTACCTACACAGTATATACACTCCGAATGGAGGTGACATAGCAAATACAGTCTCAATCACATCTAAGGTAGAGCATGATAAGAGATAGATAAAATATGAAATCCACAAAGAGATACCGCAGATAGAAGTCTAAGTGTCTAAGATACACAAACCCAGAAAACATCTCAAAATTCAAATACAGTAATCCATAAAGTAAATACAACTCAAGACAACTAAAATAACTATCTATACAACCTCTACTATGTCTTCTCTAGGCTAGTAGGCAACCTCCAAGCTATTTGTAAAATTTATCAACAGGTCCAGTCATGACAGAAATGAGTACAACTCATCAAGAAAATCCAAGTAATGACAGAGAACTATAAAGCAGTTATAAACAGTTTTATTGATGAATATGGCAGTTTATATTTAGATGATAGTATAGAAAAGCAGTAAGATACAAGAAAAGTAAAGTAACTAAAACAAGAGAAGAATGATGGCAATGAAGACTGTAAAATAAATCTAGCTGAACTGAAGTAACATAATAAGTCCAGACAGTAAATGCAAAACAAGTGTAAAACTACTACAAGTCCAGTACGAGATGAATCTAATACAAGATGAATCCAGTACAAGATGATTCTAGGTAGTGATCAAGAATCCAGGTGAGTCCGGCTATTCTAACAGTGTGTTTTAAAATACCGAGATCGACATGTAAATGGCTGTAGGTAATCAGGCACATCTCTCACTGATCAGGCGAGAGATGGCTATGCTTCCAGTAGATTCCAGTTGGAAGATTCCAGATTTGGGGTATGTCTACATGTCTTACTCAGTATTTCCCCGCCCCGCAATACAAATGAATCCAGAATTCGACACGAGAATCGAGATGAGTCCAGCCAAAATATGATGATTCCAGAAATAGATTCCAGAATGATTCCAGTGATTCCAGTAATAGAGGCCAGATAAGTTTGGTATGTGTGTCGCATACATGAATCCAGAAATATCCATACGTGTTGTAACAGAGAATCACATAAAACTAACTATAACTGAAGTACAGTAATTGACAATTAAATGAGAGAACTATCAGAGAATGTACTCGCCTGATAACCTGAACAGCTGATAGGTATAGAGGTCCAAACTGAAGCTACAGAGTCCTATTTAGAGCAACGCAGGTCAAGATGTATACGAGAGATGATAAATGAAATGTACAATGCATCTGCATGCTGTCTAGGTCAAACTAGACTAAAGTCAACACTTGGTCAACTCTAGTCAACCACACTAGTCAAATTAGGTCAACTAGGTTAAGTCCTAGCCCAACAAGTCTAACAAGTCTCACTAGGCCTAACCAAGCCTAGGCTAGCACTCACACAATCACAAGACAATGTGAACCACAACAATACATAATATAAAATAGATAATATATATAAATACATACGTTCATATATACATGCATATCCACATTACATACATATTTATTTATATAGGCATATGTTACATCATGCATATTTACATACATACTTTTATACATTATATATGTTAACATTCATTACAATGCATTATATTTTACTTATACCTTTGATTGATTCATTCATTCATATATGACATTCATTCATGCATATTACATACTTACATGCATCTATATATTATATACATTGTATATAACATGTAAAAATATAAAAGAAAAAAAAGGGGAAAAACTGAAATGGAAAGGGAAGGGAAGAAAAATGTAAGAAAAAGGGAAAATAGTGGACATATACATGCTTGCATCATATATTCTACATTACCATACATGCTATCATTATATATTACATTATAATATTTATACATTATGCATTCATATCTATCATTACATATATACCTTGTGTCACACCCTGCTCCCGTAGGAGCGATCGTCCTCGCTAAGGCGTGATGCCGCACGAGGCTAGATTGCGCTCGTGCAAGGCAGGTTCCATAACGGCCGATTGCAGCGGCGGCGACGGGGTCATCGCACAGAAGTCCCAAGCAGATACATTGAATATGCAGCAGAAATTTAGAACAAACACCCATGAACACAAGTCATTCAAAAGAAGCTCTTTATTAATATTGAATACAAGATTACATTTGTGGGCGCAAGGCCAAATTACAAGTCTCTCGTGCTTACTTTCTCTCATTTACAATTCACTCTGCTCTCTCTCATCTCTCGATACAATTGCTTGAGCCAGCGGAAGCTTCGGAAGGCGATGTCCATACATTATGTCCTGTATAAGTCTTCAATCCACGCGGCCGCATGCTTCGAGTCGCCAAGGAACTCCGTGCCTCGACGCATCCAAGCGAGCTCCGCGCCACGAGCTTCTACCTGTGCCTGCACATGAACACTGTGTGGGTGTCAGTACTCAACTGTACTGGTGGAGTGAGCTCCTCGCCCACCCATACAAAATTGACACGTTCATATTTACTTTGTGCAGCTAAAACCCTTTCGATTGTCTTTCTAGTCTTGCCTTAGGATCAGTTTTAAGACTTGACGTCTAACCAACTTGACGTGCAACGACATGGTCGTGCTACAATACCAACTTGTATTCTGATCGAGGCAGTGCCTCATCGCCTAGGTACTTGACCAAACTTCAACTCGGGACGGCAGGGTCGTACCACATTCTATTCGCAACTTAGACATATTCAAGACAATGCTATGCCGAGGAGCAACTTACGCGAACTCGGCCGTGCCAAGACCTTTGTTTAAACTCAAGTACCTCTAGACCAATCCTCGTGCCAACGACTCAAGTGCCAAGGACGACAATGGGACGACTCGTGCAGGTCGTGTTGCTAGACTTGATTCGTACCTTAAGATCTGCTTAGACTTGTACATGCTTCAAGATTGAGGCCGCGCCTCACAACTCATCAAGACTTTATCCATGCTACCGCCTAGCGGTCTTTCTATTCGACTCATGAACCAACTTAGAAAAGACTTGCCAAACCTAGTATCGATCTCATGGACATCCCGACGCCAAGTATTGTGCTAAGCACGATGCCTATGCTGCGTCCCAATCTTAGGCCCAGACATTGTGTTACCGTCTAGACATGATTCCAGTTCTAAACCCAATCTAAAGGCATACACGCGGTGTGCCGCTATCTGCCGACACATCTACATGAGGAGGTCACTAGCAATTTCAAGTTATCTTGGACATGGCTCGTAGGATATCGGCCTGTACCAACACGGGTAGCTAGCCCGGTAGGGTCGAACTCTCCCATGCGGTCATCCAGCATCCTACTTTGAGCCACACTCGCTTCTCCCGGGCCGAATGATCCCGGCGCCCCGGTGATCACTCGAGAAGACTACACCTTGTCGACAAGTTGCCCAATGACCATGCATACTCGATCTATCCAGTCTATCCAGTCCTTTCTCAATATGACCATGCATTCCTTCTTTCTATCGAGACTTAACGAGACTCCCAAGCCGCGGGATCGATCTCGTGTGCGGGACATATCAAGACTTAGCGAGACTCCCAAGCCAGGGGACCGATCTCGTGTGCGAGATATATCATGAGTTAGCGAGACTCCCAAGTAGCAGGATCGATCTCGGCGACAACCAGTCGCGTGGACTTCCTTTGTTCATGGTAAGCTCTTCACTAAACCGACCGTAACTCGTGCCTTAGACATGCCTGGTTCTATAGGCGACGCTAACACTCAAGTCATATACTTATACGACGAGCCTTGTTCTCAAGGGACTACGCGACTTGACAACTGCAGATAGAGCGGGATAGTACTAGAAATGGCTTTGATAGCCCAGCACAACTCTTGTCTAACTTATTCGGGCAACGACTCGACGAGCAAAGGCTACGCCGAGCTTCGCATCGAGGGAACGTGCTAGGCACGGGGTCGACTTGGACAACCAACTTTTTGGGTGCCTAGACTTAAGCCAACGAGCCGTACGAAACGACTTAACTTGCGGGACGTGCGAAGGCTATGCCAAGCCTTGCAGGACAGGACCGTACATGCTTTGTTAGGCATACATGCGGACGACGCCTATGACTTAGGCTAATTCGAGTGTTGGGACAAAACGACGGGACCGTGCATGCTTTACGAAGCATTCACGCAGGCGACGCCTAGGACTTAGGCTATTTCAAGTGTCGGGGCAACTTAGCAATTTAAGCCAACGTCCTTCTCCCAAGCCACGGGATCGAAGGATCGAGTGTCATTTGAAAGTACGCTGAGCCGACTTCTATAAAGACCGTGGGACCATTTTCCATGTTCTAGGATATTCCGACCCGACGGGATTATTCCCTTAGCTATGTTGGTGCGTAGCTTTTATATTAGCCTACTTGTGCAAGTTGAAAACACGCGCATTATTAAGTGAAGGCTAAGATGAGGCAAGTTCACCAAAACTACCCCACCTGTGCGAGGAGTCGCCTCGGACGAGCGAGCCTTCGAGCAGTCCAATGCCGTCGGCGTTTCGATTTCTCCGATTGACTTTGCGGGACGGGGCACTACAACATACACCACTCAGAACAACTCTCGTCCTCGAGACTTTTCTGAAGGCAAGCCATCCTACCATTTCTATAGCCAAGACCTTATCGTACACATTTTGCCTATGCGTTCCTCAATTCCGAGCCACGCTCTCATGACTATCAATCCTTCCGTTAACATGATTTCAAGATCTCGACACACTCCCATTTTTCAAGTATTGCTTGAACTCATTGTATCACTTGGCTAGATCGTACATGCATTCCAGGCGTCCCCAGAACACATGCATTCAGCCAAGCCGCATGATAGAGAATTTGTCATTCTCACTCGAGTCGTATCGTGCACATACCCAGGCGTCCCTGAAATATATGTATGTCAGTCGAATCTCGTGAGCGGGGTTTTCCTATCCTTGATTCGTTCAATCCAACTATGTCAATCCTCAAGATTAATCCCTTGATTGATAACTTATGAAACATGGCGTCTTGCCTAAACGCTAGCCTAATCTTTGCGAGGCTAAGTCAATGTCAAGATTGGAATCATAGTTCCCCAACAATAATGCCAACACTGACCCCAATCCTAGGGTCAAACTAAAGTCGATAGTACGGGATTTTCTACCCAAGCTCGCGTCACTCAGATTTCTAAACATCGAGCACGATCACCTATTCGCATCAATACATTCGTTGCGCGTATTCGAATTCATTCAAATCACCAACTCTAACCAATTCGTGCATTCGATCACGAGGTCATCTAGCTCGATAATACATTGTGCCCCAATCTTACGCGAGTCCGATTATCCACGACGGTTCATGAATCACCATACAACGCTCCCGCGGAATAATCATTCTCATCAGGGCGTAACTCTTGTTTGAGTTTAGATTAACTCATTCTCGATACACGGATTGGACCTACTCAATCCTCAAGTTCAATCCTTCAAGCACCCAAATTCATTCTCGAGTCACCTCCACGTCAAACCACAAGTCGAAGCAATCAGATTGCCACGCCATCCAAGTTCAATCACTCCCGCTGTATGAATCACCATACCAGCGCTCACGCGGAGTGATCACCATAATCGGCGCAACGCATGTACGAGGCTGGGGTTGCGCTCGCATAAGACAAGAATGTCAAAGTTGTGGTTATCGACGAAGCAAATCCAACCATTTTCATTTTTCATCCAATCCAAGTTCGATAGACCGACCGTCATTTATTCAACTAGAAAATCCTCGAGCCAAGGTTTATCTTTTCTTCGACACATTTCAATATCCCGAGTATAGCATCCGTCGGAACAATAACATTTGTACGATCGTCATTCGCCGAGTCAGAGTACCCCCGATTTATCGCATATCGATCTTTGATACGCCTCAATACCGTCGACGATATGCGTAACCTGACGATCTTTCTTTGCAACCAATTTCGAGTCGTGCGTTGATGCTGTTGTCCGAGTTGGATATTCCATAATTTTATCGATATTCAAGATCAAGTTCGATCGCTATTCCTCAAGCTCGTTTCAAGATCGTCGTTCAGAACTCAAGTCACATTTCATTGAATCAATCCGAAATCGTACGCACGATCCTCTAAGTTTCCTCGATCAAGACCATTCATTTTCATTCATCGTTCCGAATCACTTTCTAACTTGCGTTGCATTCATAAGTTGTCCGAACAAGATGCTCGTTCGGGACATTCGAAGTCACGACCAACTAAGCTTGACGCGATCTAAGGCTTTGCGCGATCGCATCGCCTCGCCGATATACTCGCCGTTACTCGTAATCCTCAATCTTGCTCGAATGATTTCCAAGAAAATCCATACACCACTCGGATTCGAGCCATACGATCTAGTCCATAATCACGTTCGCGTCATTTGCTAAGACATCCTTCGGATTCGTTCGACGAATCCCTAGCGTAATCGCTCACGTCGCATCGACGTACTAAGTTGTCCGCACTATTTCCTCGAAATCCAAGTCAATCCTCCGTGTACGCCTAAGTGTTAACTCGATAGCGTTCCTATCGATAGACACCCTAAGTGCAGCTTTGCTCCCGACCGAGCGGTACTTGATATCGCTCGCAACTCGTTTGCACCAAAAGTCGAGGTGCGCGATACGCGACGCAACTTAGCCAAAAGGCCGTGCGCATGGCTATCCCGTGCGGACTATATTCGAGTTTGCATGCTCATTTGTTAGGATCAACGTATGACTAGTTAGGCACGCACGCGACATGTTAACTTAGCATGTGTTCTCTATCGAGTCATGTTTAACATCGTTCGGCACAAAGGCCTACAAATACGTTTGGCGATAGCCTACCAATGCGTTTGGTTGAACGCTTGTACGAGCTTTCAAAAATATTTAGACTTATTGTATGGACATGCCGAGGGACATTCGAGAGAGAGCGCACACGTCTTTTCCAATGACAAGCTTTCAAAACTGAGAATTTCGACGTGAAGTCCAAGAACGTAAAGCCGTGCTCTGATACCATTATGTCACGCCCCACTCCCGTAGGAGCGATCGTCCTCGCTAAGGCGTGATGCCACACGAGGCTAGATTGCGCTCGTGCAAGGCAGGTTCCATAACGGCCGATTGCAGCGGCGACGACGGGGTCATCGCACAGAAGTCCCAAGCAGATACATTGAATATGCAGCAAAAATTTAGAACAAACACCCATGAACACAAGTCATTCAAAAGAAGCTCTTTATTGATATTGAATACAAGATTACATTTGTAGGCGCAAGGCCAAATTACAAGTCTCTCGTGCTCACTTTTCTCTCATTTACAATTCACTCTGCTCTCTCTCATCTCTCGATACAATTGCTTGAGCCAGCGGAAGCTTCGGAAGGCGATGTCCATACATTATGTCCTGTATAAGTCTTCAATCCACGCGGCCGCACGCTTCGAGTCGCCAAGGAACTCCGTGCCTCGACGCATCCAAGCGAGCTCCGCGCCACGAGCTTCTACCTGTGCCTGCACATGAACACTGTGTGGGTGTCAGTACTCAACTGTACTGGTGGAGTGAGCTCCTCGCCCACCCATACAAAACCGACACGTTCATATTTACTTTGTGCAGCTTAAACCCTTTCGATTGTCTTTCTAGTCTTGTCTTAGGATCAGTTTTAAGACTTGACGTCTAACCAACTTGAAGTGCAACGACATGGTCGTGCTACAATACCAACGTGTATTCTGATCGAGGCAGTGCCTCATCGCCTAGGTACTTGACCAAACTTCAACTCGGGACGGCAGGGTCGTACTACATTCTATTCGCAACTTAGACATATTCAAGACAATGCTATGCCGAGGAGCAACTTACGCGAACTCGGCCGTGCCAAGACCTTTGTTTAAACTCAAGCGCCTCTAGACCAATCCTCGTGCCAACGACTCAAGTGCCAAGGACGGCAATGGGACAACTCGTGCAGGCCGTGTCGCTAGACTTGATTCGTACCTTAAGATCTGCTTAGACTTGTACATGCTTCAAGATTGAGGTTGCGCCTCGTAACTCATCAAGACTTTATCCATGCTACCGCCTAGCGGTCTTTCTATTCGACTCATGAACCAACTTAGACAAGACTTGCCAAACCTAGTATCGATCTCATGGACATCCCGACGCCAAGTATCATGCTAAGCATGGTGCCTATGCTGCGGCCCAATATTAGGCCCAGACATTGTGTTACCGGCTAGACATGATTCTAGTTCTAAACCCAATCCAAAGGCATACACGCGGTGTGCCGCTATCTGCCGACACATCTATATGAGGAGGTCACTAGCAATTTCAAGCTATGTTGGACATGGCTCGTGGGATATCGGCCTGTACCAACACGGGTAGCTAGCCCGGTGGGGTCGAACTCTTCCATGCGGTCATCCAGCATCCTACTTTGATCCACACTCGCTTCTCCCGGGCCGAATGATCCCGGCGCCCCGGTGATCACTCGAGAAGACTACACCTTGTCGACAAGTTGCCCAATGACCATACATACTCGATCTATCCAGTCTATCCAGTCCTTTCTCAACATGACCATGCATTCCTTCTTTCTATCGAGACTTAACGAGACTCCTAAGCCGCGGGATCGATCTCGTGTGCGGGACATATCAAGACTTAGCGGGACTCCCAAGCCAGGGGACCGATCTCGTGTGCGGGATATATCATGAGTTAGCGAGACTCCCAAGTAGCGGGACCGATCTCGGCGACAACCAGTCGCGTGGATTTCCTTTGTTCGTGGCAAGCTCTTCACTAAACCGATCGTAACTCATGCCTTAGACATGCCTGGTTCTATAGGCGACGCTAACGCTCAAGTCATATACTTATACGACGAGCCTTGTTCTCAATGGACTACGCGACTTGACAACCGCAGATAGAGTGGGACAGTGCTAGAAATGGCTTTGATAGCCCAGCACAACTCTTGTCTAACTTATTCGGGCAACGACTCGACGAGCAAAGGCTACGCCGAGCTTCGCATCGAGGGAACGTGCTAGGCACGGGGTCGACTTGGACAACCAACTTTTCGGGTGCCTAGACTTAAGCCAACGAGCCGTGCGAAACGACTTAACTTGCGGGACGTGCGAAGGCTATGCCAAGCCTTGCGGGACAGGACCGTGCATGCTTTGTTAGGCATACATGCGGACAACGCCTATGACTTAGGCTAATTCGAGTGTTGGGGCAAAACGACAGGACCGTGCATGCTTTACGAAGCATTTACGCAGGCGACGCCTAGGACTTAGGCTATTTCAAGTGTCGAGGCAACTTAGCAATTTAAGCCAACATCTTTCTCCCAAGCCACGGGATCGAAGGATCGAGTGTCATTTGAAAGCACGCTGAGCCGACTTCTATAAAGACCGTGGGACCATTTTCCATGTTCTAGGACATTCCGACCCGACGGGATTATTCCCTTAGCTATGTTGGTGCGTAGCTTTTATATTAGCCTACTTGTGCAAGTGAAAACATGCGCATTATTAAGTGAAGGCTAAGATGAGACAAGTTCACCGAAACTACCCCACCTGTGCGAGGAGTCGCCTCGGACGAGTGAGCCTTCGAGCAGTCCAATGCCGTCGGCGTTTCGATTTCTCCGATTGACTTTTCGGGACGGGGCACTACACCTTGCATTCATATCTAGCATTCATTATATACTTTCATGCATACATTGTATATCATTCTTTCATTCATGTATTTATGCATTGCTTACATACATTATATTAATTGCATTCCTACATGCTTGCATTCAACCATATATATACATTAATGTAAAGAGAATATATATCATATATATATCATTTTATTCATCTAACATATCATGCATTACATACTCTATATTCATTTAATACCCATACTACATAGGCTCATAGGTTACACAAAATGCATATATCGTATAGTCACTCTTCTACTTAAAACCAATACTGTACCAATTGGGCCTCTACTAAACTCTAGGATTAAAGTATGTTGTAGCCCTTCATGTTAGCTTTCCGAAACTTCAAACGGATCGCATTTTCGTGTCCGGAAGCTCCCGAAATCGCAAAAATACCGAAACACGTTCGTCTTTCGTACAGCTGACACTCAAATAATTCTACAGATAGTTACAGAAAGAATTTGGCTTATTAAAATATATATTTGGAAATCTAACTTCGATACGGTTCTTTTAAAAAAACGGAAGATAAATCGGAGTTCTATGCTAAAAGTTATGACATTTCTAAGTTGCTTTGGTTAATAAAAACGTGGATGAAAATTATGACGAATTTGACAAAAGAACACATATAGGCCAAGATACTTGAATACAAACATAGGTATCCAAATGAAACTCATTCTAACCATCCTAACTAAGATCAATCCACTCTCTAACCATTCTAAAACTGAATTTAAATATCTATTTAAACTATTATCATACATACATACACATGGGGTGTCCTAATTTGGGATCTATCAAGTAGGACACAAGACACATATCTAAAATCCTCAAGAGAGCTCCAAATGGCCTCAAATTTGAATCTAAATGTGGCACATGCATGAGGATGGATCCTACGGATTCAAAACTAATTTATATGCAAAAAAAATCGATTTAGAGGATGGGTTTTACCTATTGGGAGTGAAATCCCAATGAAATCCTTTAGAACACGGCTCCGATACGAAGATCTCTCAAAGTGGACACTCCTCCTTGCACTCCTCTTCCAATCCTTGGTAGCACCCTTCCCTTGGAGAATGGGAATGATTGAGGGAAGGTTTGGTGAAGGAATAATTTGATTTGGAGATCAAATCAATGGAAATGCTCTCTAAAATTGGGGAAGAACAAAAGGAAAATAAAAGAGGCAAGATTGTAATGAATGAAATGAATCATTCTTTCCTAAAGGTGGCTGCCATAAAGAGTCCATTAGGGCTAATGGAAAATATCCTAATTGTCCCTCTCTAGTCTCATATGGTTAAGTCTAGACTAGGTTCAAGTTTGGGGTCAAAATGATCTAGTTTTGAGTCTCTAACTTAACCATTCTAACATGATAAAAATTAGTTTAATTAACTAACTTAATGTTGGGTCTTGTGAGCCATGCTTAACTTAATATTGGGTCCCATCTAGAGTTCAAGCTACCCGGATCACAATACAAGTCGAAACGAGACGAAACTCAAACCCGACTAAACAAATCCAATAAAAACAATATTAAAAATATAAAAATTTTCCAAAATATTAAAATATAAAAAATGACCAAAATCATAATACATCAATTTAATTATTATTAAAATAATCTAAAATCACCAATTAATTAAAATCCTAAATAATTCAAAAGTCACAAAATGACCAAAATACCCTTAGCCTAAAAAGTTATAAATAGTCATTCTAATCACATGGTTAGGTCCCAATGGTTAGTCTCTATGCTTAGCAAAACTAGGGATTAACTAGTTAACCATCAAAATCACAATTCAACATTTTAAATAGTTTTAAATTGATTAAAAAATTACCAAAAATTACAACATGAGTTAAATCTTATTATCGATTAATCAAAATTATAAAAGTTCAAAATTACCCTCATTTTAGAAAAGTGGGTGTTACACCTCTTATTCTATGTCGGTACTTTTTTGAGCACTCTTTCTCTACCCTCAATCTATATATATACTGATATTTTTCACACTATGTAATATATAATTCATTAATACAATAATACCATATTTTTAAAATAAATTATTATTTAAATAGGCATATTTTGCTAAAAAATTGAAGGTCCGGCACATTGGCCCATGAAACCGAACCGACCGAAAATCGAACCGAATTAATTCGGTTCGGTTTTGTTCGATTTTTATAAAAACGGTTCGATTTTCGGTTTTGAGAAGTACGGTTTACGGTTATTTCTGTTTTCATATATACGGTTCGGTTTGAACTGAACCGAACCGTTGCTCACCCCTACAAAGCATAACAAAAATACACATTATATTTTTTTAATTTTTTTCAGTAGTCTGCGACGGATAGCGACGGATAGCGACGGAAAGTGGACGTCGCTATACGTCGCTAATTAGTAGCGTTACGTCGCTGTACGTCGCCACCTTGCTGACGTGGCAGGCATGCCACGTCATCACGTCAATAGAACTAAACGTCGCTAAGAAGTTGCACTACCTCGCTAAGTTTGCGACGTAAAGTTTTCGTCGCGCTACGTCGCTAACTTTGCGACGACCTAGCGACACGGCTGGGACGTCGCAAACAGCGACGTAGGACGACGAATTTGCCATCTGCGACTAGCTTAAAAACGACCTTCACTTTACGTCGCTAAAGCTGTCGCCAATTACGATTAGCGACGTAATTGTCATTATTAGCGACGTATCATGACGTCGCTAATTTGTCTTATTTTAGTAGTGATCTCTTAACTTCACTCCTTACACAATCAACAACTATTTAAATTATTTAAATATAGTTAGATATCTTATATTATTTTACATTGTTTAAACTTGCGTGTAATTATAATTTAATCAATATTTCACTTAACTACTAGTAATAAGTTATTTATTAATCAATACCTAAAAACAATAAATAAATAAAATTAAGCACAACCATATTCACTATTTAACTGTATTGAAAGATCTCAACACAAAATTTGTAAATGTAAACTATTATATTAATTATATTTATAAACTAAAAGATATAAATTAAAGATAGAAATATATTGAATTAACTGTGCATCCGCAAGTTGAGGCCTCTCCTCTCAAATTTTAGGACAAAAAAAAGTCAATTTCCAATTTTTTTTTTCCTTTCAAATTGAGAATTGATTTGAACAATACAAATCCTTGAATTAATAATTTTGTGGGAAGGTATTAGAGATGATCTCAAATTGAGAATTGCCTGCAAATTTGAACTGCAGTTCTGATCCACGGACCATGTGTTGCATGCTCATTTAAGAGAGAGCAGAATAAATCTAGTGTAGTGCAGAAAAATTCAGTGGAGGATAACACGTCGACGTACAGTCAAGCACACAGTCACCTCCTCGGACGAAAGAGGGTTTCCGTATTCAAAACTCCACAACCAGTTTAAAAAAGAAGAGCCTTGTGCGGACACATACGCATAAGCGGTTAGACCGTCTGATCATTGATTGACGGCTCAAATTCAAGTACGACCTAAACTAAATTATCTCGATTTGACCTACTACCGAGTCCACCGGAAAAACCCTAACCCTAATTGTGCGTAACTATCTTCTCCAGCCTCTTCTTCTCGTCCTCCTCCGCCTTCGGCTTCCGCCAACGTCCGCGTGCACGGCCGCATCCTCCGACAACGGCCGCCACCAAGTAAAATTTTCTTTCTAAGAAGTATTTGGAATTGATCGTAGTGAAAATTACTAATTTTGTTCTTTATCAATTAACCATCTACTCTTTATTTTTGTATCAAATGATCGTATTTGCTCGTGCTTTGCATATATATATATATATATATATATATATATATATATATATATATATATATATATTATGCTGATTTTTTTTTGCATAGTAGTTTCTTTAGGGTCTGCTTGGATTGAGGGGAAAAAAAATAAGTAGAGTTAAGTGAGGTTAAATAAGGGGAAGTTAAGTGAGGGGAGTAGAGTCAATACATAGAACCTTGTTTGGATTGGAGGGAGAGTTAAGTGAGAGATATTTAATAACTATTGCTTGGATTGGAGGTTTTGAGTGAGAATAGAATTAATAAAAGTATGATAGTTACCAAAATAACCTTATTACATATGTCATAAAATTAAATTTGATTGAAATTTTAATTATAACTTGTCAAAATATCTTCACAAATTAGGAAGGTACGGAGCAACACGTTGAAAACAAAAAAAAATGGGAGAAAAATCATGATATTTTATAGAACAAATGAGGGGTATTTATAACTTTTTAAACAAAACTCCTCAATCACCCTCCTTAACCCTCTGATTTGGAGGGTTAAAAAAATGAAAAAAAAGGGTGAAATAAACCCTCACTTAACTTCCCCTCACTTAACTCTCTTAACCCTCAATCTAAGCGGACCCTTAATGTGTTGTTGCGTTACTTGTAATTATTTCGAGAAAACATTTTATATTTTACCAACATTTATTATGCTCTTTTTTAACTTTTCAAGAGTGAAATATTCGCAATGAAATATGTTTTTTGTGAAAAGTTTTTTTTTTTGTTCGTGAGATGATGAGATATTTGTAAATAACTGTATTTATACCATTATATCTTTATAAAAAATGGTAACGGTGGGCAGGGGCGGACGCACAAATTTAAAAGAGGGTCAACCTCAAATGCAAAAAAGTCCGGAAAAAAATCACATGTTAAGAACCAATATATATATATATATATATATATATATATATATATATATATATATATATATACTAGTTATGTGCACATGCAGATGCTCCTGCGAAAAAAATTAAATATAAATTTATTATAAAAATGATCAAAGCTAGGATTTGAACTCAAACAACCCAAAATAAAAACATCCTACCTTAACCACTTGAATTAGACTATTTAGTGGTAAATATATCATATTAGATAGTTAAATACTTAGTTATTTTTTTAAAAACAATTAGTGGAGTATTTAGGTAGTTATTTAGTTATTTATTATTATTTTTAAAATTTATCTAAATGGTTGATGATATTCATACGGCTTAGATTTTGAGCCGTTTTGAAACCTCTTTATATATACTAGTAAATGCACGTGCTTTGCACGTATAATAAGAATATTATCCAATTATAATCAAACATTTCTTCTAACTCATGTGGTTAAGGTGCGAAGTAGTTTTCTTGTTTGGTTGAGTTCGATTTTTCGACAAATTTAAACTTTTTCGAACAATTTTTACATAATTTATTTATTTTTTTAAATTAAATGGACCGTGATATAATGATGGCTTAGACGGCTCACTTTTGAGCCGTTTTGAAGCCTCATTATATAGTGGAAGATATATATATATATATCAAACCTCTTGCATCAATATTTCACCATCATCAATCCTTTGAATGAGCTCCAAATTGTATCTCTCGAAGATCTTTCCGTTTGCAGGAGGAGGCTCCAATAATATTTGACAAATGTGCAGTAGAGAAGTGCCCGCATTTCGAACTGGGTTATAAACGAAGATATCGAATCCGATAAAATTTCTAAACGCGTACCCGTGAACCGACCTGCCAAGCGCTAGAGCTCGCAACTGAGAGGAAGCCAAGAGGAGGCTGACTGCAGTCGACTCGGTGGGCCTCACATTGTCCAGTACCATGCTTCTGACAACATGGATTACTTCATGTGGATGTTTCCGTTGGGAGTGGGTGTCGATGAGTGCGTTCCAAAGCGCGACATCCCGTTGGGGAGTTTTGTCAAATACTTGGCGTGTTGAGTGGACAGCCGAAAAGAGAATAGAGGACGATAAGGGATGTTTGGAGGATTGTATTGGAATGAGAGCCAAACTAATTGAATAATGTAATGACGATAGTATTATAATTACAATTACACCCTTAGTTATATTTCCAAACTAA
Source organism: Iris pallida (assembly GCA_029216955.1). Taxonomy (NCBI): domain Eukaryota; kingdom Viridiplantae; phylum Streptophyta; class Magnoliopsida; order Asparagales; family Iridaceae; genus Iris; species Iris pallida. Next base: position 19,323,517 of record JANAVB010031417.1, on the reverse strand, counting down.
TTAAATAATGTAAGCTAAGATATGGGCATTTTAGGAGCCTTGAAAGTTTTAGGGTGGAACCTTTCATTTTTTTTTCCTATATATATAATAGTATAGATTCTGGATTATCTCTAAGACTTGGAAGATAGAATATTGTTTTTTTCTTTTTCTTTGTTTGAGTCTTGAGAAAATTTTGTTATAGTCATATGCTCCCTATTTATTTAATTAACGATTTTGATAAAAGAAAATGGTACTTCCGGAACTCATCACCATACTATACTGCTATCTGAAATCATGATTTAGAAACACCGACAGGAAGCATGAGAATTGTATGGTGGACTTGGAATCGTTTTTTTGGAATCAATTTTAGCGATGGAAATAGTGTTTTGAAATGGGATTTCGAAAGGAACAACATTTTGGTAATAAGTTTCAGAAGTAACGTTTTATGGAATATATATATATATATATATATATATATATATATATATATATATATATATATATATATATTCAATTAAAATGTATTGTTTTAATAGCAAAATCCATCAAATTGGCTTTATTTTCCATGGCTTTCTCGTGCTGTTAATCTTCGAGTTCATGACATTCCTAGTATTAATTATCCTTTGCATCAGTTGATATTAAAAAAACATCAGTACGATTTTCTTGCCCTCTTCTCTTTTTTTTTTCCTCCTCCAACCCAGTGTTATCTTCAAGTTCACGACCCTTCTTACATGCTAATGCACAACCCTTCTTACATGCTCATAATTTATCTTACATGCTCATAACTTGAGGCAATTTTCATTGCAGAAGCTTGAGGAACTTTTTATCGATGGCTCTTCGATTCGAGGTATAAAAAGTCTCCGTATATTTTTTTTATATAATACTTGTTGGGATGGGTCGTACTCTAACTCGAGTTTCATGGCCAAGGTGGAAAGAGCCCCTGGTGCACACAATTAGTCAATTTTTTGCAATTTGTACACTGGAACATTTCATGCTATAGGTACTATCTGAGAAACACACTCCAAAATCAGGGGCCTATCTGTGTCACACACATATCGGACACGACTCGTTCCTTGGGTGCCACGGAACAATGTAGTATTTATCAACGGAATATGAATCTGGCAAGTCGCTCCTTGGCTAGTCTAACTAAGCCACACACAGTTGTTACAGTCTGCAGAATATGATGTCAAATATAATTCTACCGGTAAATTCCAATTGATCCATATCCCATCCGGACGTACACAGACGTGCTTATGGATGTATAGTTTCTCATACTTTTTCCTTCAAAACAGCTATTACATTTTTGAATTGCAGGTGGTTGGTAGGTTCAATCGTGCCCGTGCAGCGCATCTGATGTTACCACACTTTGCGTGCCAGACGCCACTATTTATGCCAGTTGGTACACAAGGTAATATTATTGTTTAATCCTCTTGTTTTGTACATAAGATAGATATCTGTTTAGATAATTAGTGTATAGATACCGTCTTATTTTGCAATAGAAAAGAATCATGTTCTGGTCAAAACTATCCATCAGTATTCAATGTTAATGCAAGAGAAGTGTTTTAGATAGGAGGCACATGCACCACAAAATTGTCTTCCCATTTGTATGGGAATATATTGGGCACTCGAAAAATACAACATGGCAAGTCAAAAGTTGTGATGGTTTCCATGACAATATGTCCCTACAGTATCATGTCTTATCTGTGTGCTTGCAACATTGTTTTATAGTAACTTACTTTGTGGAGACAGCACTCTGCATCTAGTTTGGGGGTAGATTTTCAACTTCTTTGACTAATAGTCTGTCACTCATCCCAACAGGTGCATTGATTATTGGTCTCTTTTGCACATATTCAAACAATCTCAAACAATTTTCTCTCACCTTATCCTCAATGGATGCCTCCTCTAACTTTCCACAGATGCATTTATTTACAACGTATCTTTTTTATGCCACTTGCGAATCTCAACTCTTATTCAGCTACAACTCAGTCTTGGACATGTTTCTTAATTCCGTGAAATTCAGAACCGTAAAACACGTATTGCCAAATGGTAAAAGTGACTTGTATTACTGGTTGGATACGGTACAACTAGTCTTTGTTTTTCATGTGAAGGACATAACATCTTTCGATTGTTGGCTTCATAGGGTTGTAATATCTATGTTCTAGTTGTAAGATCCGTCCTGGTTTTGATTTAGTATCAAAAGGCCTCCAATTTCATGTGCTTATGACTGTGTTGACAAATTAGTATGATATCATGATATGAAGGAAAATATGAATTTAAATTATCACAAAGCTTTGGAATAATGCAATTATAAATTATGAATAATGTCTTTATATATTTACAAACTTGTAAATTTATTGTGTTTTGAAGTTGAAACACTCAAACCTAGGTTGCACACACGGACTCGACATGACATGTTTCAGACATGGTAACATGGATTTGGCATCTATTTGGTGTGTCCTAGCGTATTTCAGTGTCTATGTGGTGTGTCTGATACTTGTGTCTGACACGGAGCAGCACTGACATTGCATGAATTTTGGAGTGTCTATGCTCCTTAGATTCAAACAAACCCAACTAATTGGTTGTTTAGTTGAAAGTCAATGTTCTCATTGTAGTTATGATTTTTCTTGCATCCTATTTGGCTTTTAAAATTTGTTGGAAATGGAACTGATTTTCTATGTGTTTCTTTAGGTACAATTAAAGGTCTAACTAATAACCAGCTGGAGGATATTGGTTGCCAAATAATACTTGGGAACACATACCATCTTGCTCTGCGTCCTGGTCCAGAGCTGATTGATGACTTGGGCGGTCTTCACAAATTTATGAATTGGAAAAGAGCATTACTTACAGATTCTGGCGGTTTTCAAATGGTTGTTAAACTGTGTTGGTTATTTTCATCCGACTTCTATCTTATATTTTATTAATGCTTTACCGTGCGTTCACATCATAGAACTTCATTTTGTATCATGGCGTAAATTGTATGTCATAGGCCATTACTTTATGCCAAGTGCCAACACCATAGGGAGTCTGCTGAAACATGAACATTAAATTCGCTATTCTTGATTTCTTGTCATTTTGGTTTTCTAAATTAACATCTATTTGAAGTACTGGTCCTCTACGTTCTGTTGCAGTGCAATGTTCTTCTGATCTCATTCTCAAATGTTAGTTCTCAACTTTCACATCGTTTGCATTGGTTCATAATGGTGCCTTTTTGTTGGGAATATGATATATAGGATTTCCTTGATCCTGTTCTGTTCCTGAATGGTTGACTTTCTGTTTTATGTCAGGATTTTATGATTTTAATTATTTCTCAATTGTTTATCTTTGTTATCATGTCATACATACATTGGGGAATAAGTTTAACTGTTACAACCAAGCCTTCGCTTGACAAATTGGAGCCCGCTTTCTGAATTTTTGTTTAATAATAATAATTGGAATTAAGGCTGTATTTGGTGTTATCCTATCCTACTATTGTATTTGGTCTCCCCTCTTTTTCCATTTCCATCTCCTAATAATCAAAATCAAGCGCTTTGCGGGTCTTCCTTCAGTATTTCTTTGTATAGTTAAGCCCTATATTTGGCACTTTATCGTAGTCTTACAGAGGAACCTTCTCAGGTTTTTGCCATTTGTCCTTCTGTTTTGCTTGAATTCCTGAAGTCACTGTGGGATTCCTTAAACCGATTAGCACCTGAAAGTACCATTAATTATGCCTATTTCTAGTCATGTCATATGATTATTGATGTGGATCTTACTACCAAGAAAGCTATATGTTTTCAATTGCTTGTCCTTCATTTTATCAATGTTCTATGCTCATTTTTTGCACCTGATATATGCTATTTCTGTGTACACAGTTTGTCATCCCTTATCCTCCAGTCCAACTTTTCCTTTATAATGCTAAGATTTATTAACATTATGCAGGTTGATGATGGGTATTTCTTCTTCCTTTTGTTGATAATTGGATTATTTGCTGATCCATGACCTTGCTATAATCAACGAATAACATAGAAGTTCCACTTCTGGACAAGGCAAGCAAGTCACAATCATCATTGAATGGCAATTTTGCATTTGCAGTTGCTTAATAATGAGTTAGAACCTTGTTTGTTGTATGAGTTATTAAGACATACATTAAGAAGCAACAATAATACAAATTCCAGGGCGACTTTTTTTGCTTTATGTTTTGCCTAGTCAACACTTACAGTAAGTCATAATAAGAGAAAACAGGAATTATTCAATAGCTATGCATATATTGAGAGGCAATAATTGTTAGCTTTAGCCATTACTCTCACCCCTGCCAACACTTTCCTTTAGCTCTATAAAATAAGATTCTCAAATTTGTGTTGTATGTTTATCTGTTTTATTGCCATTTTGTTTCATCATGATGCTCTCTGTATGTCCATCTTGCTAATGATAAATTTCATTATATGGTTTGTTGAAAATTCACTGCCTAAACCTGCTTCGTTGGGTTAAAGCTTCTATATTGTTGAGAACATCTTTTGATTCTTTTTAGATCGGACACTGTTGTTTCACAAACACCTTTCGTCGATTTTATACTATCTAGCACTCTATTTACATTTCAAATGTTATATTGGATCTGTTCTCTATTTTCAGGTTTCACTTTTGCATTTAGCTGACATCACTGAGGAGGGAGTAACATTTCAGGTGTGGGCCTAAATACAATTGGCAAATTTTACTGAAGTCACACCAAGCTAGGCGTTGCCATCTCATCACATCCAGAGGAAATTAGTCTTGATTCACAATTATGCTTTGTAACTCCAGAGAGTTTTCGAGCTATCTTAGATGTCCTCTCCTTGAACTGTGGCAATTACAGTTACCAAGATCCTCTTGGATCACTTATGTCGTGCAATGAGCCAAAAAGAATAAATCCTGATGGTGCTGAATTCATTATACTCTGCGTTTTCTCTTTCAATTAACTAGGTTTCTCATTTTACTTAGTTCCTGGTTCCGCCGATAAAGGCCATTTCTCTTAGAACTTATCTTATAGCTACATAATAGTTTTATTGCAAATTCATTCCCTTATTTACCGGATGTTCCTCTTATATGTGTTCAAATGTTTTCCTTTACATGTCAGTCTCCTGTTGATGGAAAACCAATGCTTCTTACACCAGAAGAGTCGATCCAAATCCAGGTAACTTTATGATTGCATACTTTTTTCCATAGCTTAATGTATCGGCCGATACCGATCCGATACGGCCGATACCGATACGGGTTGGCATATCCCGATCCGATATTGACCGATACCCGATACTGACCGATAGCGATACTGGGGTCTCTTTTTCGATCAATTTGGCAAAGAAAATTGAACGAAAAAGACAAATTAACAAGGGTTTGAAACATAATAAGGTTGTAAAAGCATATAAAAGAAGAAAATTGATCTATTGCATGTAAAACAATCGGTAAGGGTGACTACTATTTCATTTAATTTCAAAACTACTAAGAAATAGCACTAGAAGTACTTAAAATTATGCCTAAATGTATAAAATATTTTTTTTAAATGTTAGTAATTTATCAATAATTATTTGTTTTCCGATACCAAAAAATCCGATACTCCAATCCGAAACCGCCGATACGATACTCATAGGAATGACCCGATACCGATTCCGATTCCGATACTGCGAACCTTGTTTTTTCAATTATAAATTTGAGTTCCCAAAAGTTCTTTAGCATAGGCTATTCAAATGTATAACTACAGTGATTGTAGATAAAATCAAAGTTATCTGTGTAACCCGCTTAGTTAATGATTTGGAGTAACCAAAGATAAGGAATTTCAGTACCTGTTTTAATTCTTTCTTCTTTGGTGTCAGTTTGTCTAAAAAATGGACATATAACAAAGTGATTGTAACGCATTGACTCGTGATGCTTGTTGATAGAATGTTGAAGTTTGCCAGATTGTGCAGTCCTTTAAAATTTTGGTCACTTATTTTAGATTTCACAGGAGGTTGCAAACCAAGCAAAGCTTTTTCTTAGGAGGTATGCTTAATTACTGCAAGGTAAAACCATAGTTGTAAGGCCTCTGAACTGTATGATGCTATAGAAAATATAAGAAGATGAGCACGTGTGTTGCTATATTTAGAGTTTTGCAAACCTTGCTGTTTTTCTTTTTCTATCTTTATCATACATGACTGCAACCATTTGCTCGATGGCTTCACTGTCATTTTTCCATTATATTTAAGCCTTCTCTCGACTCACTGAATCAACTGAGGCCCTCCATACTGCCAATGGCGAACTCCTACTGGCAGCAGCATTAGTTTTCCTTTCACATGCCATTTGTACTGCGTTAGTTTCTGTTGATGTCCGCTTTCTCTTTGCACCAGCATTTTGCTCCTTTTGCCTTACCCAATTTTCTTTGAGACTCAGCTGCTGGTAAGTTAAGCTTTAGGATTTGGGGAGGGGAAAATAATAGAGATTATGTTCTACGCCTATTTTTATTTTAGGTTCCTTCCTCCCCACCCGATACCCAATCCTTGCATTTTATTTTTACTAAGATGCAGTGACCGATCACCTGTAATCTGGGCTATGCTTGTGTTCTTGTTCAGCTAGACAATCATTTGGTTTAAATTATTGAATATTGAGAATATTGAATTTATTCTCAAAGTACCGACTTCCTCTGTCTCTGATTATATCATATGCTTTACCTACAAACTTTGCAGAATAAAATTGGAGCTGATATCATCATGGCCCTTGACGATGTTGTAAAAACTACCATTACAGGTCCCCGAATAGAGGAGGCTACGTACCGAACGCTTCGATGGATGGATAGATGTATAGCCGGTATGATCTGTTTTTTGCATTGAGACCGATATATAGACTTTGGTAACTTGCCAAATATATGTTTTTCTCATTCTTGTTATGTTCTTTGGATATCATTTCTCTTAGCCACTCTCCTTTTCAGATAGCAGACTTCTATTCGTATAGACAATGTCATCCTTCATAATTTGTTGAAAATGATGTTTCAAAAAGGTAGTATGCCTGGAGATTTATGTCATGATTCTTAGACACCAGGAGTTCCTGATGATGTACATAATATTTCACAAAAATAGGAAAAATGTGAAACAGTAGCGGAGTTTCATAATTGGGGCAATTCCCACTCTACATACATGCTAAGAGCCTAAGACTAGAAGCAGTTTCATCATTGGAGGCAATTTGTATTCTATTTAGTGATATGTAATATTTACACTGTCAGGATGGTGCTTGCTATGTTCTGATGTCATCAATGTTAGGCATTTGCAGCACCAAGTCCTCAATTCATTTCCTAAGGATCAAGGTTTTATTCCCAATAAGTTGATATTGTTTTTAGCGAATTTTCTTCAGAAACAAGATCCTTGTGTGTAGCATTTTAGGCCTATATCAAATGTTGGCAATCGAGAGTACATAGAATACACTGCTCAAACTTAAAGATATGTAGGGTCAAGACTCGTTTGATTGCATTTATGTTTTGTATCTAAAGAGTAATCATACTTGAATTCAACATCTAATTAATCATTTCTACTGTTGCTGATCGTTAGTTATAAAAATGTTCACAATGCTCATCTTGATCATCTAGTGTATCCAGATTCTGCTTTTAACAAAGCCTCATCTGATACGATGATTGAATCAATACGCTAAGAAGACGAATCCTGGATAGTGGATCCTTTCTTCTATTGAGTGGATTAGTTTTGCTGCAATTACAGTTATACTTGCACATTGCAAGCTTCTCCAATCTCCAAAAGAAGTAATTTTTTTAATCGTGTAATATATATCTGGCTGGTCAAATTCTGCAAGTGCAAATTCTTTTTTGAGAAGGAACTAGAAGTTTTCTGTAGCATCTCTATTTGATTACGTATCCCACCAGTAAAGATATCTATATTACGGAATCTTTCTTGCTGACAGTGATTGTTCAATAATAAACGGTTTTACATTTAAATGTCGCTATTTTAAAGTTATAGTATGATATCTGGCTTTGTTTTAGTGTATTGGTAATTTGCTTGTATATTTTGAAGGACAGCTCATCAGAAACCGGATGTGCAAAACTTATTTGGAATTGTACAAGGTGGATTAGATCCAGTTCTCAGGTGAACTAAATAACAACTGATTCCAACTAGGCTGGATACGTTTTAAACTGTTAGAAATTTTTAAGCAAAAATTTTCAATTCTGCATTGTTTTGTCAATACTAATGATCACCCTTTCAGAGACGTATGTGTTAGGGGCTTGGTTGAACGAAATTTACCTGGGTATGTTTGTCTACCCTGCTATTTATCTTGTCATATATTTATGCTACTGAACTTTCTCCGAATTGTTTTTTAGAAGTTGGAAATTACTGCAATAAACCAAGAACTCTTATGCTTGCCACCTATTGTAGTATAAGGGTGTGTAACCGCATGTAAAACTATGTACTTCAATCTTTTATTTCACTGGAATTTCTTCTGGTTCTAGAATGAAATTTGCCTTTGTTAAAAGCTGAAACTTTGAACCCTTTTGGTTGTATTGCTCAATGGATGTCTGGATTTCCTTTGTTTCTTTCACATCTTAATTGATTAAGTGAATAGTTACTTGGTCTTCATTTCTTGAGAAGTATTTAGTTCAAATGTTCTGGGTAGCTGGGAAGGGAAACTATGCTGCTTGCTTTACTATAAATATGGTCGGATGTTGAAGTCCTCTTCCTGTGATGAAGTGGTTAAGCAATAAGATGATAATACATCATGTTACAATAAGGGATTTGTTTGTTCTGTTGTGCAAATTGGGCTCCCTATTGAATTTTTTTTTTTTTGTATTTCGTTGCAATCTTGTTCGTAGTGCACCCAGTTTGATGTTGTGCATAGTTGCTTTATTAGAAAAAAAACAGAGAAAATTAATCTTCTAAAATGGTGGAACTGATTATCTAGTTTTCTTCTTTTACAGTTATGCTATTGGTGGCCTTGCAGGCGGTGAAGACAAGGACTCCTTTTGGCGTGTTGTGGCCCAATGTACTGCTGCCCTGCCAGAGGATAAACCACGATATGTTATGGTGAGAATTATCTAGTATAAATATGATTGGAACTTCCTATAACCAGCTAATAGTGTCAGAATGTTTTTTTCTGAAGAAAGATTCACAAGTAAAATAATTAACTTGAATTTCACATACCTTGCAGGGTGTTGGTTACCCGCTTGATATTGTAGTCTGCAGTGCTCTCGGTGCGGACATGTATGATTGTGTTTATCCTACACGGACTGCTCGTTTTGGAACAGCACTTGTGCCTGAGGTAAACATGAACTGCAAGCTTTCTTCACTTAAAAGGTCTGTCTTCATGGTTCTGATAAAAACCATCGGTGAATTGAGTCTGTCTTGTCTGCAGAACAGTTATTTCTTAAGAACCAGATATAAACTTGTATGCATAACTAATAAATTCATGAGTGGTTGAGGAGCTGAGTTCTACTGCGAATAGCAGAATGAAATATAGAAATTCTGATATGCTTATAAAGTAAAAAACCATAAACATATAGCTACCTACACCTTCTCTAAAGCTATAAATTAGTATTGAAGCACAAAACAATTATGCTATTTAACCTATTTATTCCATTCTTTTTGAATTATTGTATACTGTACGTTCAATGTTTACTTGTCATTAGCTATATGCTTAACATGAATGAGTAAAACATGAAACCTGTTTGACCCAATTACTAAAGGTAGATCATAAATTTGGATATCTATTGTGTGAAATTAGTTACATGACTCTTCACAGTGAGAAGTCGGTATCTTCAACTCAACAATTTCTCTGCAGTTGAAGCATATCATTGTGAGAGGAATTGGGCGGGTTGCCTTGTTCACTTGGTCGATCACCATTTTCCATCGTCCTCTGGATTGTGTACATACAGACAAATTTTGTGTTCTACGTTTATTAAATAAGCATATTCCTTTATGCTGTTATTGTTTGGCAAGTTATATGCTAGTTGTCATTTCTGTATGTTGTGAACATTTATGAACTTACCTACATATGAACCTACTTGCTTTTCTGTGATACTTCTGTCCACTCTTTTATGTTCAGGGAGTTTTAAAGCTGAAACATAAAGCAATGGCGGGTGATGAACGTCCTATTGATCCTTCCTGCTCGTGTATGGTAAGGCTTCATTCTAGGTCTATTTTTTTTTTCCCAGGAACTCCCTCATCTAATTAAATAGTAAATACTTGCCATGTTTCCTCATAATTGCCTTCCCTACTTTTTATATACGTTTTAGGTATGTAAGAAGTATACACGTGCTTATATACATTGCCTCGTGACAAAAGATGCAATGGGTTCCCAACTTCTGTCATACCACAATTTGTCATACATGATGAGGGTAAGATCTCCGCACATCTTCATAATTCCAGGTTCCAGTGGCTAACATTTTTCTGTTGCAGCTAAGCAAGGACCTTCACACGTCAATAGTCGAGGGACGCTTTCCAGAGTACGTTAGCTTCCTAGCTTTCTATTTGTTCATCAGAAAGTTGTTTGATGGCGCTATTTGTTGTATAATGACCAGTCTTTGGCTATTTTCTCTATAACCATGCTTTATTATGTGTAGGTTTGTGCAAGGGTTTCTACGGGTACAGGTTTGTCTCTATCACTAACTGGGTATTCAGTCTGAGTAAGCTGTAATTGTTTTAAAATATTGATTTTGGTGGTTAAATTACTTTTCCACATGATATCTCCTGTTTTTGCTTATATTATAATATCGATAGTAAGATGTACAACCGATTGAAGTCCAATGAGGAAAATATGTTTTACTCATTGCTTGTTCTTCTATTCCTCTATATGAATATTCAATCTGTTACAGTTCCTACTCAAAATGAGAGAAAGGAACTGCGTGTGCTTAATACTAATGGCATATTAGAGCAATGAATCGATTCAACATATTCATTTTACTTTAATTATGTTCCGTCAATGAGCTAATACACCTAAAGTTCATATGGAAGATGCTTGTACATATGAATATATTGATTTTTTATGTTCCGTCAGCCAATGAATTGTTATCTATGAAAAAATTAAAGGGAAAAATATTATAATCATCATTTTACTTTAATTCTAGCAGCAGCACAATTCTCTGATCATGCATCTTTCCAGTAGTCAAAATATTTCTACCAAGATGCTACTCATCTAGCAGCAACACAATTCTCTTTCATCAGCTATGCTCATGTGATCGTATCGGTATCCGTAGTCGAAATATTTCTACCGAGATGGCAAAAAGACAAAACCTGATCAAAAGTCATTTGATTCAAGTCCTGAACTCTACTTCAAGTACCAAGGTTTTTTTTTTGTATTGATGTTTCTTTCATGGTGGTGGTTTTACACTACGGGTGTGTTTGATTGCAAGATGGAAAATATGTGGAAAAGAAATTAATTCCATGGAATTATTTTCCTAGGAAAAAAAATTCCACGGAATTTTAAGAAAATCCATGGAAAACTTAATTTGGGTGTTTGATTGTCATTATTTTCCACCAAAAATAGTTATTTTCCATGGAAAATGATATTTTCCTATGGGTTGGACATTTTATTTTCCACCATTTTAGAAGAAATTGAAAATGAGTTTTTTGGAAAATAATTCCATGGAAAATATAAGATATCAAACACTACAATTGGTAGGAAATTTGTGATGGAAATATTTTCCATGAAAAAAAGCCCAATCAAACACAGCCTACATGTTTATCCACATGCTACTCAATAGATGGATCGATGGTTATGAGAGGGGCTTAGCCCAGCACTTATGTTCAAAATAGAATAAAAATAGATCAATCATTTGGACCATCTTCAGTTACTTTTTCTGAGTTTGATTTTCAGCACTTTTGTTCAAAATAGAATAAAAATAGATCAATCATTTGGACAATCTTTAGTTACTTTTTCTGAGTTTGATTTCATTTTCTTTGTAGTTTCCCAAGGGTGATGTCCCTGGATGGGTTTGCAGAGCCATGGAGGTTGCTGGCGTCGATGTATCTCCCTGCTGTGTACCCTTGTCGTCATCCTGTGCTTAGCTTCAGATATTAACATACAACAAGCCGATTTGCCTGATTCTAATACCGAATTCACAGATTACCGGTTTTAGAGAATTTTGACTGCTCTTGATTTCTTCTACATTAGCTTCTAAAAGCAGCATATATTTTGTTCCAAATATGCTGCTTGGGTTAAGCATTTACAATTTTGTTCCCTTTTGAGGCTTGTATTGTTAGCACAGAATGTGCATTATTATGACAATCATTAATTTTACGCGGTATTATAGATCACAATCATTGTAAAGAAGTATATATATATATTTTTCAATTCAGTTACTGCTGCAGATGCTTTCATTCTGTTAACCTCTATGTCTGGACTGACATTGTTTGCAACGATCATATACTAAGATCACTACTTTTAGCCAGCCTTGATTAATTGATACGCAGCCACAAACTTCAGCTGAAGAATTTCTGCTGAGCCATCTCTCTCATCCGTCAAAGAGAAAATCTCACAATTTGAGGCATTTCGGGAGAAACCAACCATACAGTGCAGTAGCGGAGGTTTCTTTATTAGATTGTGTTTTGGCAAATAGGGGTGTGCATTATTCGGTATTCGACTTGCTTTTTTTGTGTGTTCGTATTTGAAATTACTACAATTTTTTATTCAGTTTTGGTTTTGGACTTCGATCCAAAATTGAAAGCACATCAAATACTCTCAATTCTATGTATATTTTACGATTAAAAAATTATTTGTTTTTGTGCATATTTTAAAAACAATAATTTTATTTTATATATTCTAAAGTCAAATTTTGATAATTTAATAATTATTTTAACTTTACATCCAATTTTGAAATACAGCAGACTAATTTCCATTCGGTTTTGAATTTTTAAAATTATCGTTTATTCGGTTTTCATTATTTTTGTTCACTTTGAAAAGAGTAAATGAGACACTTGCCCCTAAAATCCTCCCTAATTGCAGAAGAGTTCTCTGTTGCTGCAGCCATGTTCATGCCAGTGAATGGGTTTATGGTGTGGCCATCAGCCACCTTCACAGCGAACATTCTAATTATTTTTGCATAATTGGAAGAAAATAACGGACCATCCAGAGTTGAGTTTGTTTAAAATTTCCATCAGATTTTAGGTCGTGATGAAGCCATGTAGAATCTTGGTCTTATGTACATACAACACATACAATCAATTCAATTCTCACAAAGCCAAGTACGCAACCTGGTGTACTTTTTTTTAGCAAACAAGAACCATCATTCATTTATTCCCGATATCGATAGCATACATGAATCATTTCATAACATATTGACTTGAACAATATATGAATCTTTCCATAACATTCCAGCTTGAACAAGACCAGAAAATGATGTATATACCTGCGCAAAAATGATCTTGTTTTCTTCCCAAACGAACTGTATAGATAATCCCAGTCTGGTTGAATGACGACCAAAATTCCAATTTCTGATTGAAGTTTGATCCGTTATTGTTAATAGAATGGCGCCCATGTTGTCTGTCCTCCGATCACGAGGCTTGGTCTTTCCCGTCGCTACTTTCACTTAAAGCAGCTAGACGGCCATTGAAATCATCTCCATAGACGTGTCCCATCTTCGTTCTCTTGGTATCCAGGTATCGCCGGTTCTCTTTGGTTATTGGCGTTAACAAAGGTACCCTTCCAACAACACTCAACCCGTAGCCTTTTAGCCCGATATATTTGGCAGGATTATTCGTCAACAACCTCATTGTCCGAACACCTAAATCTTGTAATATCTGGAAAATAAAGGAGGATGGGAGAGCTTTGGTTAGCCTAAATTGACCCGAAGCAACAAGTAACGATATTGGTTAGTCGAGAGTGAACTTTGTTAAGATGTCCAAGTTCCTCTCAGAAGCAGCAGCTATGAGCTATTAATTGTGAGATACAATAAAGTTCAACTGTAGAAACCTCCACTCAATATTCCATAATGTCATAATTTATCCTATAATAATACAGAACGCACAAGTCCATGCATTTGTGTGTAAGCACTTCCCTATTTACAGTCGCGTTTATTTCAGAGGCGAGAAATCAGCCAAGTTAAGATAGGCAAGTGTAAGAAAAAGAGATAGAACAATTCAATATAAATTAACTGTTGGGTTGTATATCGTTTCCGGTTGAGCGCTCAAATGGGGGGTGATAATGTAGTTGGTAATTTAGTCCCACATCGGTTAGGAGGTGAGATCATGTGGTGTAAATAATTGGTGCTTTGCACTTAGGACTTCGCCATCCAAGACAGAAGGAGGAAGTAGATCTAATCAAGTAGTCGTCAACTTTGGTTAGGAAGATTGCTACGGGTTGGTGAGTAATCTCAATTGTGATCTTCTGTTTTTTTTTTTTTCTTGAGAGTGGTGAGGGGGTCAACATTTGTTTTTGTTACGGGTTGGTGAGTAATCTCAAAGGGGTCAACATTAGTTTTTTGTCAACATTGTAATTTCATCCGAGTTATAAAGGTTGGAATTTGTTCAGGTGACGTAGTCACCACCATATATTTGTCTTTATGTGTGCTTGGTGTCCGTTAGACAGGGGTTGGTTTCATCAGGTGAGTTGGCAAACGTTTTCGTGCGCCCAACAAATGTACCCAACAAATGTACCATTGAAGTTGTTACTCATGATGCAGGACAACCAACAAAGTTTAGAGAAGGTTCGAGTCCAAAACACAGATTAAGATTAGGGATTGAAAATGCCAACAAATGTAGATTAGGTAATCTTTGATGGTCTGCTCATATAACATGAGGATACTTTATGAAGTAGCAATAGCAAGGGAAACATGTTACCTGTGCACCAATGCCATACTCCCTTGAATCCACAGGTAGTCCTAATTCCTCGTTGGCTTCCACAGTGTCGAGACCAGCATCCTGTAATTTGTAAGCCCGAAGCTTGTGACCCAGACCAATCCCTCTACCTTCATGCCCACGAAGGTACACTAATACACCCCTGCCAGCCTTTTCGATCTGTTCCATGGCCATGGCTAACTGAGTACCACAGTCGCACCTTGCAGATCCAAATATGTCCCCTGTGAGGCACTCAGAGTGCACTCTCACTAGCACGTCCTGCCCATCTCCTATATCACCCTGTTAACAGTCCATAATGTCAAAGAAAATCTATACTACCGTGAAAGTTTTTTGTTCCAAAAATGTCCTTATATTTACTAATTAAAATCGGTCATCAGATTTAACATGGACATTTAGGTAACTGTGTATAGAAAAGAAAATAATGAGGCAGTTGTTTGTTTTTTCTCAAGTAGTATGAAATACGTGCAAAGCACGTGCATCTATACTAGTAATAATTAATAGAAAATCACGCTATCGCAAGTATCTAAGAGAGAAGGAAAACTCGCAATATGATCCACTATTTGAAATCCTACAATTTAGAAAGTCTAAGAAATATGTACTCTAGGAAACACTTACTTTGACCATGGCAATATGCTCCATCCCATCAAGTAGCGAGCGGTAGCAGTAGGCCTCCACCGAACCCCACTTATTAGGTAAGCGTGCAACTGAAGCACGCTCCACCAACTTCTCTCTTTTCCTCCTATATCTGTTAAAACACTTCATTTCAGTAATAAATACCCACTGTTCACTTTCATGACAAACTGAATGACTAGAAAGTTTCTAAATGAAGCATGACATAACCACATCCGTGATGCCCTTCTTAGGAATAGCACTCATAATGACACTTCTTTCTAAATTTTCAGAAGAGAGACTATTTCTAATTAGTGAACTGTAGAACAAGACCGAGTACAAAACAGTTGATATAACTTTGAAACACATTCACTTCGTAAAACGTGTAGTCATAAAGTTTGAGGATGGGCCCACTTGTCATACAAAGAAGGCATCAAAACTTTGATACCTCCTTCTGTATCAAAGTTTTACTCAAACACATATAAGTAACTCATAAAAACTACAAGCCTTTTACCCCTCAGGCCTGACAGCAATGTGATCTAAGAGCTACTTCATTGTTGCCCACTGTAAGCTAACTCTAATGGACTAAGACCGAGCAAACCACAAGATAACCCCTTAACAGTCAGATTTATAAAGCTGATAATTCTAATCAGTAAGAAGATGATAGTTGTTACCAAAAAAAAGAAATGGCTTACATAATAATATTTGCCACTGCTAACTGGGGATCATAAGACATACCTAATCAAGTCTGAAATTGAGACGATTTTCAAACCCTCTTTCTTTGCAAATTCACGAAGTTTTGGTAAACGAGCCATGGAACCATCATCATCATCCACCACCTCACACAGAACTGCAACAGGTGGTAACCCTGCAAGTATAGCAAGATCAACAGATGCTTCTGTATGTCCAGCTCTTTTGAGTACACCTCCCTCCCTGTACTTTAGGGGAAAAATATGGCCAGGGCGATTAAAAGTGTCAGGTTTAGAGCTAGGAGATGCAAGAGCCAAAACTGTCTTTGCTCTGTCTTTAGCAGAAACCCCAGTTGTTGTACCCTCTTTAGCGTCCTATAAAAGCACAACAAGAGCAATCACATCTTAACAGAATACATAGTAATATAGCACAATTATTAAGTCAATATTTTATATTGTTGATGTGTTATCGACTTAGATAACCCTACTATCAGGATGTAGTAGAATTTCTGTTTACCTAAAGACAAATTGGTTGCACAAAAGCCACAGTACAATTGTAGTGTTATTTTCACAAGTAACTGAAGCTTCAAACATATGAAACCACCAAGGTCCTAAACAAAAAATTTATTTCATCCTACAAAATATAAAGAGGGGTCCGCAAAGAAACTTTTGGTAGCTTTAGCAGAAAATTTAGAACTAGATTGACAGCGGGTTTTTTTTTGTTGCTTCTAAGAAGTGTACTATATAACTGAGAGGAGGTATGCCGGCAATTCAAAACCTTTAACATACTGTACTGAAATAAAACAAAAAGAAGTGGCAGGCTACTTAGCTCTAAAGGTGGTGACATAATCCAAGTGGTCTTGTATACAATATCATTCAGACTTTAAAAGAAGAAAAACAACATTGTATATAATAGCATATTCTCTTGCTTTTGATATGTGTGTGTATGTATGCATGGAACAATACATAAGAGTCAAAGAGTTGTCCAATTTATTATGCTAGTTTTCTATAATGAGCATCAAATAACCAGGATTCAACAAGGAAGACAAAATAACATACCACTGAAATAGTAAAAGCAGTACAGAGCTTCTCCTCATTTTGTGTTACCATCAGGGGAAGATTTAACCGGTCAAGGTCTTCCCCTTTCATGCTCACACACACAATTCCAGTCCCGTGCCTAACAATGAAAGCCATAGCATCTGGCGTGACTAGTGATGCAGCCATTATAAGGTCTCCTTCGTTCTCTCTGTCTTCGTCATCTACAACAATCACCAGCTGCATGGTAGTCTCATATCAGTTATGAGACACAAAACATCTAGTATCAAGCAACATAGAGGCAATCATAACTAACCTTGCCTTGACGAATGTCCTCAATGGCCTCTGTGATCGAAGAAAAGCCTTCTGTAGGGGCATCTAGATCGGGATTATCATCGTATGCAGAAAATTCATCAATTTCAGGAGCCAGATCAGCCACATCTGTTCCAACCACTACATTATCCGCTTGAAGCATGCTACTGATAGATACACTTTTCTCTCCAATGATTGTATCAGTAGGGTAAGATACAATATCTTCATCACCAGTTCTTGGTAAGGTTTTGAATCCACCATCCACTTGCAAAGCAAAGCATGTAGCTCTCCCGATGCTGATTGGTATCAGGTTTGATGCTTTCCTCCTCAAACTAGAAGGATTAAGGAATTGCAGTCCTCTGAACTTCCCAGAGTGGCTATAGCCCCTGAAGATACAATTGTATTATATATGTGCCTAAGAAAACTAGTAAAAAACTGGTTTACCAAAAATATACTTCTTGCTCTCTTATACATGCTATATTGTATGGACACAAACATGACACAATATAGACCACGGTATGGGCACTGGCTATTTTGGTATGTGCGACACGGGAAAATATACTTCTTGCGCTTGTTTACATGTTATATTGTATGGACACAATATAGACAGCGGTATGGGCACGGGCTATTTTGGCATGTGTGACAGGGGTAGAACATGGACATCACCGATTCTCGGAGTGCCATGCTCATTTACATGTTTTCCCCAATTAAAAACAATATCGATGGTAGAGGCTCTCACAGTAACAGAAAATTTCAAACATTAATGACAAACCATTCGCTTCGACAATTATGTTTACTCCTAAATGTAAAAGAAAGAAAATAGGCACACAAAAAAACCCTGTTATTCTAAATAGATAAAAATACGTTTAACATCTTCAAACCAAGGTTCACAGTATCGGAATCGGTATCGGACTATTCCTACGAGTATTGGTATCGGCGATATCGGTAGTATCGGCAGTTTCGGATCGGAGTATCGGATTTTTTGGTATCGGAAAAAAATAATTATTAATAAATTATTTACATTTAAAAACATATATTTTATACATTTAGGCATAATTTAAGTATTTTCAGTGTTATTTCGTAGTACTTTTGAAATTAAATAACATTGTAATCACCCTTAGCGATTGGTTTACATATAATAGATTGATTTTCTTCTTTTACATGTTTTTACAATCTTATTATGCTTTAAACCCTTGATGATTTGTCTTTTTCGTTTAATTTTCTTTGCCGAATTGACCGGAAAAGAGACCCTCAATGTTGTTATTGGTAAGTATCGAGTATCGGTCGGTATCGGATCGGGACATGCCAAACCGTATCGGTATCGGCCGTATCGGATCGGTATCGGCCGATACTTTAAACCATGCTTCAAACCACATTGGAAGCACATTATAGTTTGGTGTAGAAGGCTAGATGTGGCTCGCATGTACATTTTGTTCAGAAGCTAGTAATATGAAACTTTTCTGATCGACTTCTTGATCTTATTTACATTTCGGTTCACAGAATATCCTGGTAATCAAACTACATGAATCACAAGGTGATAGAGGACAGCAGGCTTTATAAGTAAAATGGCTAATTATTAAATGAAAATGTTTGGCATGCCTCATCTTCTAAAGTTCACGTATTAGAGGACCTTGGGAAGAAGCGAATTGGAATAGGTGATTTATTTCAAGTAAAACAGCCCCAGTGGTCCACGCCGCGCAGCTTTCATGGACACTAGCTCCACAGACGAAGCGCAAAAGCGCGTCATCTCCGCATCTGTCGCGAACGTGCGAAGTGCGCCATCTAAGTACAACTTGCGCCCATCGCCCACGCTCGAGTCCGAGCTAGGGCCTAGCTACAAAGGGAGCTCTGTATGAATTTGGTGTCAAAACAGATGCTTCTTATGAGATTTGAACCTTGCCAACTAGATCCAGACAAGATATTACGTAACGATTTACATCCATAAATAACCAGATATGGATAATCCAACATATATCGAGCTTGGGTATACTTCTTCCATATCGAGATTCAACCCAAAAACTAATATTTAGATCCAGATTTGGATCGGAGTATTCCCTTACCTAAAGGCCCGGGTAGCAATGCATAATCATGCATGTATAATTGTATTATCTTATAGATTAATGTAGGTTTTGATCAATTACACTTCATACTTTTTGTACTCGGGGAATACTAAAATCAATGTATTATACAATGGTACAAAGTTTTGGGCCAAGTCAATCCAACTATAAACTTTATATGTGTTGCAAGAACACATATATGGACACGAGAAACAAAGATCCACTTATTTTGGTGCAACCAACAGTAATAGGAGCAAAGAAAATGGCGTCTCAGTGTCACGAGGCTCCCACTGGCGAGGTTCAAGATAACCTACATGATGCAAGCGATAACCTTATGAGCACAAGTTCAACTCTCTGTGCATAATTCCTAGGACTTTTCAATTTCTGATCTGTGTTTTTATTCATTGTTATGAGTCGAATGCAATTCCTTTTCTTTATGTTTATAAGGATGAATGGATTAATGATTTACCCATAGTAAACTATATCATCTTACTCATTCGTCTAATAAAGTTAGAAGCTCTGTCTGACCTGTGTTTTTATAATAATTAAGACTGTCAATAAATGAGATAAGAAAAAGGTGATCCAAACTGTGCAATATAATAATGGATGCTGTAGCAGAAGCTCTCAACATGCATTAAAACCCACTCAGGGAAGAACAAGCTATCTTTTGTGTACATGTCAAGCCATGAGGCATCACATGGAAGCCCTCAAAGTGTGCCGGTTTATGTGCAAGTTTGGAAGAGCATATTGTGATATTAGTATATAGGCTAAATTACTCTAAAGGCACCCCAACTACAACTTTCGAGCATTTTTGGTATCTTAATTTTCTACTGTTCGATTTTGCACCCCAACTTCATTGATTGTTCTTTTGAAACATCTTTCGTCAATTTTAAAATACATCGAGACTACTTCAAAAACATATCTTGTAGTACGAAAGTACAATTTAAATACTTTTATTGTCAGATTTTTTTTTTAATGTTGTCCCGATATGCTTCAAAATAGACGAAATGTGCTTCAAAATAGCAACTTATAAAGTTAGGATGCCAAAATCGAGCAGTAGAAGGTCAAGTTGCCAAAAACGCCTAAGTGTATATGTCAAGCAAATCTATTGAAGAAGGCATATACAACATTCGGAGAAATACAACCTGTACGAGACAATGTCCAAAACATTTTTAGTAATAAAGAGAACCAAAGTAAGGTCATAAATTTGAAAGTTGAAGCATAGAATGAAGGTAGAATTGACAAGGATTAAAAGGAATCAATGATCTGGACAAGCTCGCAGCACAGCACAGCAATAGAAGTAATAGAAATAGAAACCACTGGTAAAAATGATGAAGAACATCAATTAAAGATCAGATACATATAAAAATTTATAACAGCAATAAGTGTCTAGCTCTTCAAAGATTTAAGGGCTAATTAGCGTTTAGACCCTGGATTTTATACTAGCTTAGAGTTTAAGTCCGGACATATCTAATTGGAATGTTTGGACCCTGTATTTTTATTTTTGTTTACTTTTCTCCATTATACCTCCCTATATTGGAGGTGTAAGGACTTAAACTCTAAGGTGGTATAAAATTCAGGGTCTAAACACTAATTAGCCGAAAATTTAAGCAAATACAGGCCATCTACATGGAAAATCAAGATGCACTTTTACGAAAATGATATAAAAAGGAAATACCATGTCAGTTTTTTTTTTTATCTGTTGGCTTAATTTTACAAATACAAATGTTGCATAATCATATGGAAATTCCTGATCTGTAATTAAAAAAAAAATTATATGCTTCCATAGTCACAATACTCGCGAATTGTTCCGAAAAAAATTGCGAACAACATCAAGCACCAAATTAATTCACTTCTAGGAAGCTCGAACACACCGAAAAATCAGTGTCACAAAGTGATACAGACATTCCATAGTACACTAGAACACACCAAAATCGAAGCCACGTCCATGTTTTCCCGTGTCCATACCGTGTCGTGTCATATTCGTGCCGTGCAGTGCTGATTCGAATGAAGTTTATAAAAAGAGAGCAGAGAGCTCACTGTGGGAAAGAAGTTCCGACAATGGAAGAAGCAGCTGCAGCAAAGGAAGCCATTTCCTACTGTCACCTACTTCCTGAAACCTCCTGCTCTTTCAAACTTCACCCCTCTTTAAATTTCCAAAATTGCAGCTGCAAATTAGCCAAGTTTACGGATCCTGTCCTCAAATCCATGAATTGAAACCCAAACTTTCACAAATCGAATCAAAAGATTTCCATCTGACATTTATTTCGAGCTTAAATTTCAAAAGAAAAAAAAAATCGAAGAAAATAGAAGGAACAAAAAATATTATACCGAGGGTTCCAAGTCGGCGGCGAAGAGAAAAAAAGAAAAAAGAGAGTTTTGTTTGACGAAGGGTTGAGAAATGGAGGGATGTACTTATAAGAGAAGGGATGAAGGAAGAAATGAGAGGAGGCGGGAAGGAAAGTGCACTGTGCACCTACTCCGGAGTGGGCCCCGCCGGAGAAGGAAGAAAAAAAAACTCTTTGCAGTAAAACACCTGCGGAACTCATAATTACAAATATTTCTTCATTTATTTATTTATTTTTTTCTTGTTTGTTTGTTTTCGTTGATTACTAGGAAAGAAAATGTATGCATCTCATGACACTAATTTGATTAAATACCACAAATTTGATAAAATGTCAAGTCAACTACATTTAGGAATAAATTCACATAGCATCTCTTTCTATCCAAATCAAATTAAAAAAAACAAATTTAATAATACAACTAGAAGAAGATTATGAATAATAAACATGTATACAAATATATAATATATTTTATATAAATTAAAGTAGTATATATGGATAAATATATACAAGTGTGGTGGCATACGTGTGACATTAGAAAACTTATTCAACTTGCTTTCAAAATATTGGCACTTAAGAAAGAAAAAAATTTATCACACTAGTTTAGAACATTAAATTTGGTAATTGGTACTCTAATCGAGGAGAACCTTCTTCCAACACAGAGTTTTCAAATTTAAAATTGGGTGCTGCTATTAGCACTCCTAAAATGTCATTCAGCACTCCTTTTTAATTTTTTTAACATTTAAATTCAAAATCTACTCCTCCATTAACATTATTGGCACTCCTAAAATGTCATCCTACACTCCTTCCTCCATACATGCACAAATTAGTGATATATTTAATGCAGGAATAGCTTTGTAATTTGAATGTTAAAAAATTAAAAATGAGTGCTGAATGACATTTTAGGAGTGCTAATAGCAGCACCCTTAAAATTTGGTACATGTGGTAGTTGGTACTCTATTTATTATCTACTTTAACTTAATCTACTAATTCAAAACTAATATAATTTAAAATTTGTCAAATATTTAAACTTTAATCTACTGTTTCAAATTTAAAAGCCAATATATCATTTAAGTTTTAATTTTAATATAGTTTCAAATTTAAAGTTAATCTAATCTAACATAAAAGTTAACCTATTATCTAAAATTTAAACAACAATTTAAATTATAATATGAATGAATTTTTTCCTATGTTTAAAATTTATGACTTAAATTCTAATTTAAACTTAATCCAATCCAATTTGATAAAAATTTATGTAGTCTACTTTCATCTAATATATTAGAAATCTCGTTTAAAATGTAAGCTTATCTAATTTAATTAAATTTAATATATTGTTAATTAGAATATTCTAAATCTGAATGCAACTTTAAAAAATTACGAAATAATATAAGTATATCCGATACAAGTTTGCTAAAACTTTTATGTAGTGTATATTAATCTAGTCTAATAAATTTTTTATCCAATTTAAAAGTTAAGTTAATCTAATTAAAATTTGATCCAATTAAGAAAATTGGTAATTTAATCTAATCTAATTAAAACATAATCTACTGAAATAGATTTGATATGAATATAGTAAACATAAATTTTTGATATGAAAGACGTGGTAAAAGCATTTTTTGCACAATTGATATATAAAATAAAAAAACTAAGATCCAAATGAAGGATGACAAATACTTATCAACTTTCTTACTCATAACTTTACTTTCTTACTCATAAGTTTGCTAGAGTGAATGAGCAAAAACACATTAATATGAAAGAGAAGTAGGATCGATATTTTTGTTTAAATTACTTTTCACCCGAATAATTTATTTTCCTTCTAATGTTTCTGAAATTTTCAAATGTCAAATCGTAAATTTTCAAAGGATAGAAAAAGTAAATAATTGATTTTATTCCAGCGAGTCAAACGGAACCCATATCGGAATCACATTTAGTTTGATTTATTTAATTAGCACATTTATCAGTGCACATTTTATATTTATCAATACATATTTTAAGTAAAAAATGATTGATAAATGTGTTAGTAGGAGTACCCAACTAAAATGCTCATTTATCAATATATTAACATTTGTTCCTATGATATTTTTGGTTTGCGAATTTTGGGTGAAGTGATCCAAATTCAAATTTGTGACCACTTCACGTGTTTGGCTGGATGATTAGCAGACAATTTACTGGAAAGTGACATAAACAGTAAATTTTGTCTGTTACCAAATCCTCGTTTTGATATCCGAGTTTTTTTTTCGAAGTGGAGCGCGAAAGTGAAAAATTATTGTTACTCCCGGGGCTTGACCAAAGATGGAAAAACTGATACAATCGAGATCTGAGAGTCACACAAAACTTTGCAGTGATCAAACTCAAGATCTACGATGATACAAAAAGCCAAATAGCCAGATTACAATATGAAGGAGGGAAATAGAGAAGAGAAGATCTCTCGTTCTTCCTTGCAAACGTGTTACAATTGGGACAGAACGAGTTACAATAATCTAGAAAAAGATGAGATGAAGAAAAGTTGTTGGGGTGTCAAAACACCGTTGCTCAAAGCAAGATTCGCCCCACACTAATTGCTTCCAGGAACCAGCAAGTTGAAGAACTTGTGGAACGCTCGAAGTCACCTCTGTTCTGACTCCTCGGATGGACTTGCAATGGCGGCAGCAGCTCCCTCTCTCTCTCTTTTCTGACTTATAAAATTCGTAGTCATTCACAAAGGAGGCCAGAAGAGAGTATATATAGAGAGAGGGTGGAAACCCTAGCCGCCTCTTCAGTTATGGAAAGATTGAATCAAATCCCAAAAAGATAGCAATAAAATTAATTCAAATCCCACAAAGATAGCAACGAAATTAATTCAAATCCCATAAAAAGTGGATCTGAATTAATCGCATTGAATCAGTCTTTCCATAACTGACTTGTAGCCTGCACAGTCAGTGGAGCCCTCCATGCGGTAGCAGCAGCAGCAGCCTGGCCACATGAGTCGCATGGCCTCATGGCCGCAAGTGCCGCATGGACCGCATGAGGCGGCATGAGCCGCATGGACCGCATGAGCCGCATGAGGCCGCATGTGGCCGCATATGAGCCGCATGACTGCTGACGTGCTAAGTACAAAGTACGCCAACAAAATGCCACATTACGCCTCATGAGCCCGAGCCCGATCCCGAGTCCGAGACCGAGTCCGAGTCGCTAAGCCCCTTTGGGGCTTAGCAAATTAATCCAAGAGAATGACAAAAGCATTAATGCTTAATCCTTGGAGCCTTATTCTTACCTCCTAGTAAAATCACCCACATGGTTCCCTCCTTAGGGTCACCATCCCATGTGCATCTCTCAACAACACAACCAAGTATATATGTTGAGATAACTCATGGTACATTTCTGATGTGGGACTAAACTTTTACAAGGCATGTTGAGAGCAAGCTCTCTCCATGTAAAGAAAGCACCAACAATTCCCCACATATCACAACATATATATGTGTCCAGGGTTGAGCGTTTCCCACAGTAACTGTCCATTTTGCATTAGGATAGATGTCACTGACGACTTGAATCTTTCCGTATGGGTAAATAATAATGTGATACAAGAATGGACTACGCCTTGAATTCTGCACCACAATTGTAATTCTTCCCACTCACAAAGTGTAGTTACGTGTGCTTCTGGCTGCACATTAAAGGCCCTGTGCCAGCCTAGTTTCAGCGTATAATTTTGGGCATCTACAAGTTTACCCTCAAGAGACGGCATGATACCTCTTTCCATACACTATAGGTGAGTTCTTTATTAAAGAGACATGGCATGAAGTCTTGCGCTTCCTTGCGGTGCTACGTCGCTATGACATGGCCTGAAGCCGAGGCATTACCCCTACCTGGGAACCTCATCGTAGTGTCATACTACTGTAGCATGAGGTCTCATCCTCTTTGTAGTGCCAATCTACTCAGCATGAAGCCTAAGGATTCCTTGCGATGTTACGCCGCAACGACATGGGCTCCCGAAGCCCAACCACTGGAAGATCATACATGAGCTCCTGAAGCCATTCTGCTTCATCTGCTGCAGTTTCAAGTTCATAGAATTCAGATTCCATGGAGGAACGAGAGAGTATAGTCTGCTTCTTCGACTTCCACGATATAGCAGCTCCACCCAAGGAAAAGACATATCCTCATGTGGATCTCTCGCTTTCCACCTCTGAACACTAGCTAGCATCACTGAAGCCTTCCACTACTGTCGGATATCCGTTGTAGTGCAGTGCATATGTCTGAGTCTTCTTGAGATATCTCATCACCCGCTTCACAGCTTTTCAGTGCTCAATCTCTGGGTTGCTTGTGAACCGACTCAGCATTCCCACGACAAAAGCTATGTCAGGCCTTGTGGCAGTGGTTGCGTATATCAAACTTCCGATAATGCTAGAATACTCCAGCTGCCTGACGCTTTTCCTCGAGTTAGGCTTCAGCTTCTGATCACCCATGTATGACGTATCGATCCCTGGAAGATCCTTATACCCATAGCGTGTGAGCATCTTCTCAATATAGTGAGATTGTGACAGCGCTACTCTAGTGTAATGCCTGTGGTTTGTATTACGTATCTTAGTATACGTATACGTATTTTGACCCGTATTGCATGTCTTCCTGCTTGATTTATTTTGGCATTTTATTGATTGGTTCATCTTGGTTCGGTTCGGCTTGTTGGCTTGGTTCAATTTTGTTGGAGAATCAACCCACCCCACCTACCACCACCATCACCATTTATTAACCCCCACTCTTTTCTCTCTTCTCATTTACTTTTCTTCTTCTCTTCCATTACTTCTCCACCAACCTGAGAGAGTGGAAGGTTTAGGCAAGTGTAGCTTACTTCATGGAGGAACTCAAGTTTTATTGTTCCATTTTCTTCCTCTCAAGATTCTAACACACTTTAGTACTTAGCATTTTCAATTTTCATGGCTCATTGCTTGTAGATATAAGTTTATTTCATTTTTGATTTCTTGGGTTTGATCTGTTTAATCTTGTTATTATCAAGTTCTGATGGTTCCATGTTGTAGAGAATTTCATTCTGCCCCATTTTGACATATGAAAGTTCGGATTTGGACTCTGGATGAAGGTTTTATGGAGCTTGGAAGCCATGGCTTGCATGGTTCTTCTTCTCAGAATAATGGAGAAGAAGAACAGTTTTCAGCCGCATGTTACTAGCTGCTTGGACTTAGCCGCATGGCCTTTCATGCGGCAAGTTCCTTCATTTGCCGCATGGCCTATGCTGCATGGACTTGATTCCCCGTCGCATATGATTTCCCAGCCGTATGAACTGATACTTTTCAGCCGCATAAGCTTTCCCCGTTTCAGCCGCATGTGCCCTGACTAACCTAGCCGCATGGACTTCTTTTTCCCCTGGCCGCATAAGGCCTCGCTTTCCCTGCAGCCGCATGGGACCCAGTGATCCTCCTGCCGCATAAACCCAGCCGTATATGCCCCATCCATTTTCAGCCGCATGAGCCCCTCTATTTCCTGAGCCGCATGCGCTCTCTTCCGCTGGCCGCATGGGACCCAGTGGATCTCAGCCGCATGTACCCTGAACTTCCCTGAGCCGCATAACTATTTTCTGGCCGCATATGCCCGAGCCGCATGGCTCTTCCATAGCTTGTATTTTATGATTTGATTATTATACTCATATCTTGTGACCCTCAGTGCACTTAGGCCTTGATTGAATGCTTGTACTATGTTATCCTGCACATGTACCATAAACACGACAGTGACCCGTAGGGGTGCACTCTTGGCAAGTAATAGGACATGACATGATAGTGGTCCGTCGTGGCGTACTCCTGACAAGTATACCTGACTTGACATGATAAACTTTACATGATAAACCTGACATGATAGTGGCCCACCGTGGCGCACTCTTGACATGATAAACCTGACATGATAGTGGCCCGCTGTGGCGCACTCTTGACATGATAAACCTGACATGATATACCTCGATATGCTGTTACGACGGCTAGCTTGACATGACAAGAATGAATGACCTGGACACCGTGGACGATTGTGCTTGTAGAAATGAACTCTTGTCTTGCATCATGTCTAGGACATGGACCCCTGAGTACCACGGTCAGGGGTACCTACGGTAAACTGACTAAGGCTAATAACTAGAATAATCCAATAGTCATGAAGAGATTTTCCCAGCTACAGGCAATCCCGTTATCTGGGCGCCCCACTTGGGATCTATAGCCTGCCGTCGAGTAGGGCACATTTCCAGCACACTGTCATGTGTTGCACCCTCTAAGTCACCTAAGGGTACATGCATTTCCTGGACGATATACCCACATGAATTCAACCCCTAATTGCGTCCGGATAGCCTGGATGGTCTGCAGGGCTTGTGGCTGTAGAATAATCTTGCTGCATCTTGCTAGTAACTAGGCCTGTGATAACCCTAGTTAGTTAAAGTATCAAGCCGTACTCCTTGCTTGGCCGTGATTGATTGGATGAAGTTAGCCATGTCTAGTCTTGTCTTGATCCTGTGCAAGATTGTTACACGACCTGATTTTCTTATATTACCATGTCGATAAATGGTGGGAGAAACCAAGTTCTGTTCAGACGAAGGGTTACAACCCCGGTCCTTGTTTGGTTTGCGGGTTGTAACCTGATTATCTGAATAGTCCCATGGTTATCTCATCGTATATCACCTGTCATGCTTTTCCTTAATTATTGTATTTTATCATGTAATTATTATTCTTGTGCTAATTTGCTGGTTTTAGTTCCTAAGTGAAGCCTCCTTTGTGGCACTTGCTCTTTCTGGGGTCTGACCCAGCTGGTTTTTGTCACGTCCCAGAACCAGAATACTGGAGAGCGGGGGCAGACATAGCCAGCTACGTATAACGGAATGGAATCCACACCGCTATACGGTCACGGCTGTCTAGATATGTGAGAGTTTCACTACAATCCATCAGTCTCTTAAGGTCATAAAATAGCCTATTGTCTCAATCTCAACCAACTAATAATAGTTACAAGATATCAGACCACCAAATACGCAATAGTAAGGCATCCCATACATTATATATTCGGAATGATCATGAAGCTAGTCGTTACAAAATGTGAGGACTAGCAAGAGTTCAGTCATACATGATCAACCCCCGGGGCTTGTCAATCATGATACAGCCCGTAGGCAGACAGTAAGTAAGTACAATCGAGCTAACACTTGCTCGTCGGCTAAACGCCTCAAAAGAATAATTTACAATATTACAGTAGGAGAACAAAAGAAACCCACTCGATGCCCTGGTTACGCCTGGTGACCACCATCGGGCTGAAAAGCAGGGAGATCCTTTGGTGCTGCTCCGGTATCTGGCCATACAAAACCAGCTGGGTCAGACCCCAGAAAGAGCAAGTGCCACAAAGGAGGCTTCACTTAAGAACTAAAACCAACAAATCATTAGCATTCAACATGTAAGAAAACAATAAGTAACACAGATTGAGATTTGTACACTACCAATGCACTTGCCCCAATCAGAGAAAATAATTAAGAGAAGCATTATTGACATAAAAGAACTGGAGAATCGTGCTAAATAAAATATAGCTGGACAATATATGAAGAGAAGACGAATGTACTATTCCGGAAGCCAGGTTACAATCCTTAAACCAAACAAGGACCGAGATTGTAACCCTTCGCCTGAACAGAACTTAGTCTCTGATCATTTATTGCTAAAGGTGCCAATCATTAAGGTAAAAAGGAGAGTGTACAATGATCAAAGTGACAATGAAGAGTGCTATACGCTAGAGTGACAATAGAGTACAATCGTTATAGTAACAATCTGGAGTGACAATCATTATAGTGACAATCTAGAGTGACAATCATTCAATCATTCTGGTACAATCTGCAATCAATCACTTCTAGACAATACTATACTGGACTAGACTCCATCCAATCAATCACGGCCAATCATTGCCTACGGCTTTCTACATTAACTAACTAGGGTTATCACAATCCTAGTTACTAGCAAGATGCAATGAGATGCTCCAAGTAGTCACAGGCCCTGCAGCTATCCAGGTTATCCAGGCAATCATTATAGTGACAATTTAGAGAGTACAATACATTAGAGTGACAATAGAGTTCAATCATTTAAAGTGACAATCAAGAGTGCCCCACATGACAGTGGGCTGAAATGTGCCCTACTCGTCGGCAGGCTACAAGTCCAAACATTTGCGGCCGGGATAACGGGATCGCCTGTAACTGGGGAACATCTCTTCATGTCTAGTGAATTATACTAGTCATTAACCCTAGTCCATTTTAGTAGGTACTCCTGACCGTGGTACTCAGGAGTCCCCTCCTAGACATGATGCAAGACAGGACTGGATTATTTGTACAAGCATAATCGCCCACGGTGTCTGGATTAATTATACAGGTCAGGTCATGTCAGGTAGCCGTCGCAACAGCTATTCGAGATAATCATGTCAGGTTTATCATATCAAGTGTACTAGTCAGGAGTGCGCCACGACGGACCACTATCAGGTCATGTCAGGTTATTATATCAGGAGTGCACCACTACGGGTCACTATCACGTCATGCTCAATTATCAATTCCAAACATATCAAATGAATTCATGATTTTCAAGTTCAGGACAAAAGGCGTAAGGATATAAAATGGACGTAAAATATCTAATAAAATATCAATATTCAGGACTATAGAAGAGCCATGCGGCTGAAGCATATGCGGTCAGGATGGATCTCATGCGGCTGGGAAGGGAACATCCCATGCGGCTGGATGGTATCAGGCGCATGCGGCTGATAAGGGACTCAACCTCATGCGGCCAAGAGAAGGGCAAGACACATGCGGCTCAATTAGGTGAGCGCATGCGGTTCAGTAGAAGCCCATGCGGCTCAGGAAATAAAGGATGCATATACGGCTGGGATTAATCAGGGTCATGCGGCCCGGATTAAGAAGTCCATACGGCTGGGTCTGGGGGTTCTCATGCGGCTGAGACAGCACATCTCATGCGGCTCAGGGAACGAGCCTCATGCGGCTGGGTCCAAGCAAGGGTCATGCGGCTCAGGAATGTGGTGCTTATGCGGCCAGCGGAAGATGTGTCATATGCGGCCGGGAGAGACTAGTCCTTATGCGGCTGGGAACGAGTAGCCCCATGTGGCTCAGGAAATGAAGGAACTTATGCGGCTGGGAACTCAGAAGTCCATGCGGTCAAGATAACAGGGACTCATGCGGCTCAGTCTGAGCAAGGCTATGCGGCTAGATCCGAGTCAAGTCTCATACGGCTGGAAAAGACTTGCCGTATGTTTGTTCATGCGGTCAAGTACTCAAGAAGTCTTATGCGGCTGGGGAATTCCATGCTGCCAGTAGAGCTCGTCGCTTAGAATTATGCGGCTGAGTCCATGCGGCCAGACTGTTCTTCTTCTCCAAGTTTTTCCGAGAAGAAGAGCTAAGCGACCATGGCTTCCCAAGTAACGTAAAACTTCCATCCAGAGCCCAAATCCGAACTTCCATAGGTCAAAATGGGGTAGAACGAAATGCTCTACAATATAGAACCATCAAAACTCAGAAATAACAAGATTAATTAGATCAAAACCCAAGAAATTCAAAAATAATGTAAATATAGATCTACAAGAATCTAGCCATGGAAAGTGAAAATGCCAAGTTCTAAAGTAAGTTAGAATGTTGTAAGGAAGAGAATGAAGCAATAAAATTGGAGTTCCTCCATGAAGCAAGATGCACTTGTCTAGCTCTCTCTCTCTCTCTCTTGGTAGGTGCAGGAGTTAATGGTGGAGAAGAAGAAGATATTAATGAAGAGAGAGAATGAGAAAGGGTAATAAATATCAATGGTGGTGGTAGGTAGGGGTTCACCCCTTGGTCCATGATGAACCAAAAGCAACCCCAACCGAACCAAGCCAACCCGAACCAAGATGAACCAAGTCAAGGCCAATAAACTCTCTCTCTAGCAATTTAAACCAAATGAATCAATAAAATAAACCAAGCCTCACTAATCCAAAATAAACCAATGAACCATTAAAACCAATTAAACTATCAATGCCAATAAAACCAAGCCAATGCAAAATAAACCAAGATAATTAATCATGAATAAATAAAATATGGGTCCAAAACACGTATACGTACACTAAATATGTATCATGAATTTGGGACATTACAGTTTTGTATGGCCAGATTCCGGAGCAGCTCCAGAAGATCTACCGACCTTCCAGCCAGATGGTGACCACTAGACGAAACCCTGGC
Source organism: Iris pallida (assembly GCA_029216955.1). Taxonomy (NCBI): domain Eukaryota; kingdom Viridiplantae; phylum Streptophyta; class Magnoliopsida; order Asparagales; family Iridaceae; genus Iris; species Iris pallida. The sequence continues at coordinate 19,291,537 of JANAVB010031417.1, read as the reverse complement.
AACGAGTGGGTTTATTTTGGCTCTCCCACTCTATTGTAAAAATATTCTTTTGAGGCGTTTAACCGGCGAGCAAGTGTTAGCTCGTGTACATTTTTATTTACTGTCTGCCTACGGGCTGTAACATGATTGACAGATTCTAGGGTTGATCATGTATGACTGAAACTCTTGCTAGTCCTGACATTTTGTAACGACTAGCTTCATGATCAGTTGAATATGTAATATTTGGGACGCCTTACTATTGTATATTTGGTGATCTTACATCTTGTAACATTTACTTACTTGCTTATGATTGAGACATTAGGTTTGTTATTGACCATAAGAGACTGATAGCTTGTAGTTAAACCTTCATATATCTAGACAGCCGTGACCGTATAGTGAGGTGGATTCCATTTCATTATACGTAGCTGGCTATGTCTGCCTTCGCTCTCCAGTATTCTGGTTCTGGGGCGTGACATCCAGTGTCTGTCCGGATGATCTTTATGCTCAAGATGACATATGCATCCCCCAAGTCCTTCATACTGAACTTGGTTGAGAGGAACTTCTTTGTCTCCGTGACACAGCCTATATCCGTCCCTAGGATTAGCATGTCGTCCATGTACAGACAAACGATGACTCTTCTTCCATCATCGAACTTTGTGTAAACACATTTGTCCGTCTCGCTGACTCTGTAGCCGTTTGCCCTAATAACTTTGTCAAACTTCTCATGCCACATCTTGGGAGCTTGCTTCAAACCATACAATGATTTCACTAACTTGCAGACTTTGTCTTCAAGACATTTGACCAAATCTGTCACGCCCCGCTCCCGTAGGAGCGATCGTCCTCGCTAAGGCGTGATGCCGCACGAACCTAGATTGCGATCGTGCAAGGCAGTTTCATAACGGCCGATTTCATCGGCGGCGACGGGGTCGTCGCACAGAAGTCCCAAGCAGAATTATTGAAACATGCAGTGGAATTTAAGAACAAGTAACACATGAACACAAGTTATTCAAAAGAAGCTCTTTATTGATATTGAATACAAGATTACATTTGTGGGCGCAAGGCCAAATTACAATGTCTCTCGTGCTCACTTTTCTCTCATTTACAAGTCACTCTGCTCTCTCTCATCTCTCGATACAATACTTGAATCCAGCGGAAGCTTCGGAAGGCGATGTCCATACATTATGTCATATATAAGTCTTCAGATCACGCAGCTGTACGCTTCGACTCGCCAAGGAACTCCGTGCCTCGACGCATCCAAGCGAGCTCCGCACCACGAGCTTCTACCTGTGCCTGCACATGAAACACTGTGTGGGTGTCAGTACCACTGTACTGGTGGAGTGAGCTCCTCGCCCACCCATACAAAACCTACACGTTTCATTTACTTTGTGCAACAAAACCCCTTTTCGATTGTCTTTCTATTCTTGCCTTAGGATCAGTTTTAGGACCGGCGCCTTAGCGCAACTTGTGTATCGGGACCATCCCGTGCTTGCAATGTCAACGTTAGCTCATACTTTGTCTCTAGACCACTCCTCGTGCCAACAACGTTAACCTATCAAGTCGTGTTTGCCTTACGGCCATAATCAGAGACGCAACTACACGAAAGACTCCATTTCCTTGCCTCTAGACCTTTCTCGTGCTTGCATTGTCGACGCACTGGCTTATACTTATCTTTCGTGCCAAACTCTGGGACGTAACGACTCGGTCGTGCCATACTCGATTCGTGCTTCAATATTACCGAGGCAGTGCCTCCTCGCTTAGTCTCGCCTACACTTGTGTTGTGACAACGCGGTCGTGCCTAACAACTTAACACTCGACGCCATATCTCGTGCCGAAGCACGTCGCCTTCGCTGTAGCCAAATCTTAGGCTCAGACATTGTGTCTCTTTAACTCATACATATTCAACTCAATCCAAAGGCACCCACGCGGATTGCCGCCCGTGCCGACACATCTATATGAAAGGTCACTGGCCTATCCAGCCATTTTGGACGTAGCCTGGCAAACGGGACCCTTGCAACGCAAGTAGCGAGCCCCGATGCAAGTCCCCGTACTACCAATTACCTATTATCTAGCTCGGCTACCCTCAGTTCTTCCTAGGCCGAGTCGGTCCCGTGGCCCCGGGTTGCCGCTCGAAGAACTGCCCCTTGTCGACAAGTCGTCCATGACCACGCGCCTACGCTAACTTCTAGACTTAACGTAATGCATGGTCTCATTATTATCACAGTTCCTTTGTTTTACTCTTTCCACTTTTCGTATTTCCTTTGCAGAGCCCCTAACCAGGGTTGCCTCGGCGACTGAACCACAGTCCCGACATATTTCCTCTCGGCGACTAACCATCACTTAGACATAACGTTCTTTGAACTCAGGGAACGGCTACTGCATAGCCTTCCAACTTAACTTGAACATAACGTGTTTCCTTAAGTATCGACCGACCGTGGCTAACTTTCCACTGAACCAACCGTGGCTCGTGCCTCTAAACCGACTCGTGTTCAACGCAACGCTGTCGCCCAAGTAATACTTCATATGACGGGCCTTGGAATCGTGGGACTATTTAACTTGACAACCGCAAAATGAGCGGGACAGCACTTGTAATAACTTAGGTCGACCGACATAACTTTGCCTAACTTACTCAAGCCTACAACTTAACCCAAGGGACGAGCAAAGGCTACGCCAAGCCTTGCGGGACAGGATCGTGCATGCTTTAGCAAGCATTTGTGCGGGCGACGCCTATGACTTAGGCTAACTCTCAGCTTTTGCACCGAAGACCAACTTTCCTTCTCCCAAGCCACGGGACGAAGGACCGAGTGTCATTTTCAAAGCACGCCGTGCACCAACTCTAAGCCGACCGTGGGACGTTTTCATGTTCTAATTCGATTCAAACCGTCGGGATTATTAGCTTAGCTATATGGATGCGTAGCTTTTATTATCAAGCCTAACTTGTGTAAGTTGAAAACATGATTTATTATGTGAAGGCAAAGATGAGGCAAGTTCACCGAAACTACCCCACCTGAGCGAGCGGTCGCCTTGACCGAGCGAGCCTTTGAGCAGCCGTTGCAAGGCTAAGTCCGAACGCCGTCGGCATTTCGATTCCTCCGATTGACTTTGCGGGACGGGGCACTACAAAATCCATCTGGCTATTGCATATAAATCTCTTCGGTCAGCTCCCCATTCAGGAATGTTGTCTTTACATCCATCTGATGTATCACCAACTTATGTATAGCTGCTAGAGCGATTAACATTCTAATGGTGGTCATCCGAGCTACTGGAGCGTACGTGTCAAAGTAGTCTATCCCCTGTTTCTGAGAAAATCTCTTGGCTACCAGCCTGGCCTTGAACTTGTCAATAGTTCCATCTGCCTTCATCTTCTTGTTGAAGATCCATGTACATCCGATGGGCTTTTCTCCTTCAGGTAGATCTGCCAACACCCATGTGTTATTGGAGGTGATAGAGTCAAACTCGTCATTCACTGCCTCCTTCCAGAAGATAGCATCTCTGGTCTTCATCGCCTCATCATAGGTAAGCGGATCTGCTTCCACATGATAGGTGACAAAGTCATCTCCGAAGTCTTTAGGTCTCCTCGCTCGCTTTGCTGACGGCTCTGCGAGTTCTGGTACAAGAGTTGTTTCATCAACAACAGCTTCTTCTTGGACTACTGGTCCATATGGGATTTCAGTCTCATTTGCACCTACATCATTTTCCGGAATGTCCGAAAGAATAATGTTTTTGTCTTTTGCAAATATGTCCTCAAAGTATTCAGCTTTGCGAGATTCGATGATATGATTTGACTCAATATCAAGAAATCTCCGAGCATCACTCTTCTCGACATACCCCAAGAAGATCGTCTTCATAGTCCTTGTCCCCAGCTTCTGAATCTTCAGATCTGGGAGCTTCACATACGCCAGACACCCCCACACTCGAATGACATTCAAGTTTGGTCTGACTTTGAACCAGAGTTCATGAGGAGTTATGTCCGAAGTTGCATATGGCACTTTATTCAGAATGAAAGTGGCCGTTAATGCAGCTTCTCCCCAGTAGCATTTTGGAAGACCTGCAGTAAGCAGCATTGAATTTATTATTTCTGTTAATATTCGGTTCTTCCTTTCTGCTACTCCGTTGGATTGAGAAGAATATGGGGCAGTAGTCTCGCATATGATTCCATGTTCTTTGCAGAACGATGCAAAGTCATGAGACCTGTACTCCCCTCCTCGATCACTTCTCAACCTCTTGAGTTGTTGTCCAGTCTGCCGTTCAGCTTCGGCCATGAACTCTCTGAACTTCTTGAAAGCTTCGTCTTTAGTCTTGAGCAAGTAGACGAACGCGTATTTTAAGAAGTCGTCGATGAAGGTTATGAATACTTCATCCCGGCCTTCGTAGAGAAATGTTTGAAGTCACAGATATCGGAGTGTACCAACTCCAGAAGATCTGTGCTTCGATTGACCCGATGAAAGGGTTTTCTTGTGATCTTCATCTGAGCACACACTTGACACTTCTGCACCTTACCCCCACATTTGGAGATAAGTCATAGACTAAACATTTTGTTAATTCTTTTACAATGAACATGTCCTAGTCTATTATGCCACAACTCAAGAGAATAATCAGAAAATACAACTGCATTAATGTCATTAAACTGGTTGACAAGCTAAATTTTAAACATTCCTTCGGTTTGATAAGCCTTCCCGAAGTATGTTCCTTTCTTGGACATCACCATCTGACCAGCATTGATGTCCATCCTCAAGCCTGCGTTGCAGAGCAGGCTCCCAGAGATCAGGTTCTTGGCAATCACCGGAACATGCTTCACACCTTTAAGCGTCAGAGTGTTCCCAGAAGTGAGTTTCAGCTCCACAGTCCCGATCCCCAGAACTTCAGCTTGGGCCTGGTTTGCCATGACAACCTTCTCAGATATCGGCTGGTACGTGACGAACCATTCCTTACCAGAACAGACATGGCAAGTCGCACCAGTGTCTATCCACCAGTCAGAGTCAACCCCCACTGTTGTGACCTGTGTGATCATAGCAACAATGTTAGAAACCAATGAAACCTTATTAGGCTCACCTTTCTCTGATTGTTTAGGCTTGGATCTGCATTCACTCTTGTAGTGGCCTTTCTTGCCACAATTAAAACAAGTCACGTGGGACTTGGACTTCTGTTGCTTGAATGAAGGACCCTTCACTTTTAGATTAGTGAAGTCCTTCTTCTTGTAATGAGAAGCCGCCTGCTTCCCCTTGGGATCTCTCGTCTGCACTAGATTGGCCTTAGCCAACTGTTTGGACAGAGTGTCCATCTTCTGTTGGGAACGCATCTCGTCCTCAACATGGATCTCTTGAAGTAGATCTCCCAAGTTAATGTCTAGCTTCTTTCTGAGCATCCTTGCATAGAAGGTACTCCATCCAGCAGGAAGTTTTGAGACGATCCCTCCAACGACAAACTTGTCGGAAAATGGCATCTCTTCGTCTTCCAGTTTCTGACGCAGCTTCAGAAATTCCTTCACCTGTGGCAACATGGACTTCTCGTCCTCAAAGAGCAATTTGTGATATTTTTCAACCACAAACATCTTCTCCTGTTCCTGTCTTCTTCATACAGTTTTTCCACGGACTCCCATATGTCTCTGGCAAATTTCTTCTTCGAGTAGGATTCTGCCAGGGAATCCTCCATAGCATTCAGGATGAGAAGCCTGCAGATGCTATTTTCCCTTTTCTATTTGGCCTGGAGTTTGGTAGCCGCATTGATTGCGGCAGTAGACCCAGTGTCTGGAACAGAAGGTTCTTTCTCCAAAAGTACATGATCAACGTCTTTGAGTTGAAGAGTTAGATAAACCTTTCTCTTCCAGACTTGATAATGCTCTCCATCGAGCTTTTCCAACTTGTAGTAGTCCGATTGGACGAGCGAAGTATTAATATTTTCCATCTACAAGGATCTTGCTTTGAGATTGTTACTCCCGGGACTTGATCAAAGATGGAAAAACTGATGCAATCGAGATCTGAGAGTCACACAAAACTTTGCAGTGATCAAACTCAAGATCTACGATGATACAAAAAGCCAATAGCCATATTACAATATGAAGGAGGAAAATAGAGAAGAGAAGACCTCTCGTTCTTCCTTGCAAACGTGTTGCAATTGGGACAGTACGAGTTACAATAATCTAGAGAAAGATGAGATGAAGAAAAGTTGCTGGGGTGTCAAAATACCGTTGCTCAAAGCAAGATTCGCCCCACACGAATTGCTTCCAGGAACTAGCAAGTTGAAGAACTTGTGGAACGCTCGAAGTCACCTCTGTTCTGACTCCTTGGATGGACTTACAATGGCTGCAGCAGCTCCCTCTCTCTCTCTCTTTTTTCTGACTTATAAAATTCGTAGTCATTCACAAAGGAGGCAAGAAAAGAGTATATATACAGAGAGGGTGGAAACCCTACCCGCCTCTTCAGTTATGGAAAGATTGAATCAAATCCCAAAAGGTAGCAACGAAATTAATTTAAATCCCACAAAGATAGCAACGAAATTAATTCAAATCCCACAAAAAGTGGATCTGAATTAATCGCATTGAATCAGTCTTTCCATAACTGACTTGTAGCCTGCACAGTCAGCGGAGCCCTCTATGCGGTAGCAGCAGCAGCAGCCTGGCCGCATGAGCCGCAAGTGCCGCATGGACCGCATGCATGACTGCTGACGTGCTAAGTGCAAAGTGCGCCAACAAAATGCCACATTACGCCTCATGAGCCCGAGTCCGAGTCTGAGTCTTGGACTTAGCTCCAAATGGAATTAATCCAAGAGAATGACAAAAGCATTAATGCTTAATCCTTGGAGCCTTATTCTTACCTTCTAGTAAAATCACCCACATGGTTCCCTCCTTAGGGTTACCACCCCATGTGCATCTCTCAACAACACAACCAAGTATATATGTTGAGATAACTCATGGTGCATTTCCGATGTGGGACTAAACTTTTACAAGACATGTTGAGAGCAAACTCTCTCCATGTAAAGAAAGCACCAACAATTATCATTTCCACTTAGCACGTTTGTTGTTGGCGGACCATTTCATCTATACTTTAACACTTTTCAAATCATATTTTTAGAAAGTTATACTTTCCAATTCATTTAACAACCATCAAAATATCAAATTTTAAGATTTTTTTTTTTTTTACTTCTAACTTCCACATTTTCAAAGTACAAAAACGAAAAAAAATTTATTTTATCACACTTCGCCACAATTCAAAACAAATCCTTGGCAAAACATAAAAATTTCCGAATTTTTAACTTTGTAAACTCAAATAGTCTTTTAATACGTAAGTTAACAAAATCCAATACAAAATGTATCCTAATTTGATGTTAGTTTCCCCTATAGCAATGCTAAATTTACTATCAAATTTTTACAACTCTCTTACCACCTACTTTATCCCCTTCACTGAAGGCCGGCACTCGTGGATGCAGGATAATAATTCACTGGGAGGACAATTATAAAGAAGTTCAAAAACAACCCTGTCAATTTTTTTTTAGATACAATAATACATTAAAAAAAGTTTTCTAGGTCACGCCTCCGAGTGCCTCTCACATGGATCCGCCAATGAAGGCCGGCCACGTAGTTGTAAAAGAATTGTAATCCTTTGGTTATAGTCATAACCTTACTCTTTCTTTGTCTGTTAGTTTGTATCAGAAGAAATAGATCCTTGATCGATTGATTAATTTATCAGAAAATTTCATGAGAAGCATAAGAGTTTAAAAAATTGTGCAAAAAGAACAAAATTTAGAAAATTTGCGAAGAGAGCATCGTCGAGCCCTTAATTATGGCGTAGAAAATTATACGCCCTAAATTAAGGCGTGAAAACATTCCAACTTGTTCACCAACAATCCAAACCTCTTAAACATTCTTAACCATTTGTTAAATGTTCCTAAGCTCCTCCAAAAATTTTAAACCTCTTAACCATTTGTTAAACGTTCCTAAGCTCCTAAGTGGGAATTAACTAAATTTTTTTTCGACGCCCTGAAGAAGGGCGCAACTTTTAAATTTTTTTTATTTAAAAGTAAGCTTTGCCGCGTGTTCCTCCAGGGCTTCTTCACTATCTATTACTAAAAATATATCGGTAAAAAAATATCTTATTACGAATTCATATGTAATGGAAAAACGTTCAACGATAATATTACATATATTTTCTAAGGAGATATTCTGATAGGTGGAAATTAGATTAGTTGTATCTCCTTCATAAGATAATCCACTAAGTGTACCTCCATGGTAGCAAATCAATGTTAACACTTGATCTATGAATAAAAATTTGAAAATTAGAACTTCTCTCTGAGAATTATTCTTGAAAGCTTCACTAGGAGGTGGGAGAAACTATAGCCGAGGAGAAACTTCTTTAGCTGAGGAGAAACTTCTCTTCTGGAACTTCTTTATGAGCATTCTTCTTGAAGGTTTCACTAGGAAGTGAGAGAAACTATAGCAGAGGAGAAACTTCTCTTCTGAAATTAATGAAGTTGAAGTTTGGATGAATGGAGGAGTTGAATGTAGTACTTCTAGAATTTGAGTAGGATTAATTTATATACACAGTCGATAAAAATAGCCATTGGAAAAATTAAATATGTTATAAAAATAGCCGTTGTAAAAATAACTTTACGAAAAGAAAAAGAAAAAAAAAACAAATGAAAAAAGTAAATTAAAAAGCCGCCTAAAAATTGGCGGCAAAATTAAAAAAACGCCCCTATGTTGGGCGCCCTTTTTCCCAGCTCATTTTAATTCTTAATAATTCTTAACACCTTTAACTAATTCTTAAGGCAATTAATTCATTAACTAATTCTTAAGACCTTTAACTAATTATTAAGCCAAATAATTCATTCTTAATCCTAATGCCTTTATTTCAAACGTCCAAGTAAAGAGCATATAAATTTAACGTCCTATTTTTAGGCCTGACGTTGCTCTCCATATAATTTTTTGAAACTTAGTTCATTTTGTACAATAAGTTAAAATTTTAGTGTCTACGGTACAAATTTCCCTTAATTTATTTATTTATGTTTTCTTAGAGCTGTCAGTTTGATCGAAGGGTTATAAAATTAAAGAACATGCAGATATTATTTTTAAAAAATTAGCACGATAAGCTCGGACATGTAACATGTTACAAACAGTATATCATTACGATTGTTTACTTTCCAAAAGCAGGACCAACAACTCAGTAGCAGACCACAGCCAGCAATGTACTACTTTTCTGTGTGTCTTGTGAGCAACGTGATATCTCAAAGATAATCTAAAAAATAGAAGGAAGAAATGCTTGGCTCCATCGCACCCATAAATACCTACCAATCTTGGGGGGGGGGGGGGGGGGGGGGGGGGGGGCGGGGGGGGGCGGGGGGTAGGGGATATCTATATCATAGTTGACCAAGAAACACATATTTATTGTCCATTTAATTGACTAGAAAAAGATATCTTTAACCAAACAGATTTGTCCATCTGTAGTGGAGATCACATTGGTGGGGATATAAGTCCATACGTCTCCAACTTGTCTTCAATGACGGATAAGGCAGTCAAGCTACCTGCACCTGTCTGGTCTGATCGTTTAGCGGCTCTTTCTAGGAGACGGGACCTTGGCCCTCTATTTCGAGGTTTCGCACGCTTCGATCCATTTCCCGATCTGATTCATCCGATAACCATCCTATATAGTGGGATGGATGGTCAATCATTTGCACACCCGGTACAATCAAATTAGGGGTGCAACTGGACGAATTGGATCGGACTTAAGGTCAGTTCGAGTCCAATCCGATGAATCATAAGTCTAGTCCGAGCTCGAGCCCAAGTCCAATCTGACCTCGGGTTCAACTATAAAGTCCAAGACCAAATGGAGGATCAAGTTGGGCTCGGGTTGAGCCGGGTCCATCGGGTTTGTCGGACTGTAATATAATATTTGAAATAATTTAAACATAAGTAATACTAAACACATAATCAAATAGCAATCAAGTCTTGATCATAAAAAAAAAAGATTTAGGATAAGGAGTTGAAGAGTTTGGGTAAAAAAATTTAGAATTAATAATATATATTAATAGATATATATATATATATATATATATATATATTATATATATATATTAAATTCTAATTTATTATATATATATATATATATTATATATATATATATATATATATATATATATATATATATATATATATATATATTAAATTCTAAATTTTTTCACCCAAACTCTTCAATCCTTATATATATAAAGAGCCGGGTTTCGGGTCTGTCGGATAACCCGAGAATGAATCCGAGTCCAATCCGATTTTGATCGTTCAAATATTTTAACCCAACTCAAGCTCGAATCCGAGTATCTTCAATCCTAACCCAACCCATTAACGGGTTTATCCGATCGGGCTCAGGTTTAGTCCGTCCAAGTTACACCCTAAATCAAATATGGAGGAATATTTTTTTGAGTTCCAATATAGGAACTAAAATAGTAATTTACAATATAGTTAGGACATGGTATCATTTTGTATTCATGTTCTTGACTTTTTTATTAGGTCCTCAAAGAAAAATCAAAGGATAAGATGTAATAATCCAATAACTATTAATGGTCGAGTTTTAAAGTAAGAACTCACGAGTTCCTCTAGATTTTTTTTTTTTTTTAGAACACTAAGGCCTCGTTTGGTTCGCGGAAAAGAAAAGGAAAGAAATCTTTTTTTATGGGTGGTATCATTTTTTTACTAATTTTTTTTCCATTAGGGGTTACTTGTTTTTTTCTCCAAAATTTCTTTAACACCCAAAAACGATTTTCTTTTCCAACCCCTTTGATTCCGCGACCCTAATTAGACCTAGTTTTGTGCCTCTCGTGATACTTGTGTGAGGACACTTCCCCCCAACCTTTATACTTGCACAAAAGAAGTCACACGTAGTATACCAACACGCGAGAGGTTCAGGCCCTAGTCTGACATTAAAAAGATGTATAGTTCGATACTCATATTTGTAGCGACACAAGACATTTAGTGTCAGACAGACATGAAGTTACTACATCTTTTACTATTACGAAGAGACTTGAAAATAACTCAAAATTTGCATGTCTAAGTCATATGATATCCCAGATAATAAGATTTTTTTTGAATATATCTCTCAAGTACTAAAAAAACTATAAATTGTTCTAATACCCATATATATATATATATATATATATATATATATTAATATATATATATCTCTATATATATATATATATATATATATATATAAGCGTATGACCTCTACCCTAATGGTTAAGACGATTCATGCGGCCCAATGGTCGGAGTTCGAGCCTCATGGAGGCGAGTTCGCCACAATACCCATTGCTTCTCAAAAAAAAAAAAAAAAATATATATATTAATACAGGCTCCTCCCGCCCTAACTGCCGCCCTCCCTGCCTCGGCAGTGAGTCTCCCCTCTGCGCCTCCTCCTTCCGCGCGCACCCTCCCGCCCCGGCGATTCCTTCCCCCGGCCTCGCACTCCACCCCGGCGCCTCCCCCCGCTTCTGGTGCGACGTCCTACCGGAGCCCCCTTCCTCCGCGCCTCCCTCGGGCTACCTCCCCCCTCCTGCCGCCGCCTCGCCCCGTCTTCTCCTTTCCTTCGGCGGGGCCTACTGGCAGGACCCATCCACCCGGGTGGTACTGGTCTCCGTCCCGCCCAGCCTGCCCAGTCGGCCGCGGCTCACTGGCCATATGCGGTCCATGGAGGAGCCGGCCTCCCTTCCGCATCGCAGTGGGTCGACCCCTACTGCTAATCCCAGCCGCCGCTCAGGCACTCGGCCGGAGCTCGCGCCACTAACTCCCCCGCCATCGCCTACGCTCCTCGTCCTCCTCGCCCGGAGACTCCTCCTCGTCCGCTCTCCGGCCTTACGCTCGTCCCTCGCGGTAGCTCCCCGAAGTGGACGTGCCGGCGCTCGCTCTCGGGATCCCCCTTCCTCCTCGCCGTTGCCCCCCGCGTCGGCCGAGCATGGCGGTCCGGTGTTCCTCCCCTCGCCCCAGACCGCCGGCCTAGGCTTCCCCTGGGTCTCCCCACCCCCTCTCCTCTGCTCCCCTGCGCAGGATCTCTCCTCCGCCCGCGTCTTCCTCCCGCCGGAGTCGGTCCCACCACGTTCGCCGCCCGGTCTGGCCCAGGCGGCCCGCATGCGCCCCTCCCCGCTCTCCCTCGCCTCCCTCCCTCGTCGGATTGGCACCTCGCCGAGCTATGGACCCCCCTGCCCGGAGTTCCCAGGCCTCGGGTAGTGAGCTGGGGATCGAGCTCATCGAGCCGCGCGCTCCCCCCCCCCCCCCGGGCAGAGTGCCAACCACCCCCCCCCCCCCCCCGTGCTGGCTTTCCATCGGGCTGCGGGCCCCCCCACGCCCGTTTTCTCACGATCCTTTGTTTTTTTTCGAATTTTTTCAAATTTTTTTTCGAAATTTCGAATTATTTTGAATCTCATCGGTTTTTCGATATTTCGGGTGCGGCCTTTCAAACACTTGTTGTACTGGGCCTTTTGTGTCTTTGGCCCAGGCACGATTTTTGTGTCTTTGGCCAGGCACGGTTTGTAATGCTCGTAATGAGCTCTCCTTTATTTTCAATAAAAGTCTATTGCCAAATATAATATATATATATATATATATATATATATATATATTATATCTATATATATATATATATATATATATATATATATATATATATATATTACAAATCTAAATTATAATATATTCAATATTCAAATCGTATTTAAACTAAAAAAACTATATGATATATCTAAACATATCTAAAGTTCTAAAATATATTTTAACAAATTTAATCAAAATATATTAGAATTATATTTAAAATAATTAATTATATTTTACATTTCAACATAATATTTAAGTATATCAGAGTTTTTTATGTGAACATGATTAGTATTTATAAACTAATAACAAATTAATTTTTTCGGAAGGAGTTTTCCACCCATTTTAAAGTTGTTTTGAATTGAGTTGGCCTTTATATATATATATATATATATATATATATATATATATATATATATATATATATATATTATATATATATATATATCTAAGATTATATATATATGAAAAATTTATGAAATGTCCAAAAATTGTAAAAGTTTTATGAAAAATCCACCGCAAATAACATTTTATCGCGTGTCCATAATTAGCAAAAATATATAAAGGGTGTTTCTGAATGACCATTTTGTCCTTTTAATTTATTGAAAACACCCCCGAACCCTACTCTTAAGAAAAACGTTTTGATACTTCTCTTCTTCCATAGGCTGCTCACTTTTGAATATAGGTTTTTCTCCAAACCTTCAACCTTACTTCAAAAACTCGTCGAAATATTTCGAAATGCCGACAAACGGTACAACTGTTAAAATGGAGGTCCAACATCATTTTTTTTGCGATTCTAAATTTTCGAAAGGCCGACAAAAAGGAAGCAGTTTATCTCAGCTCCTCGAAAATACGCTCCTTTTGCGACAACTGAACCTCGTTTCGACCTCCCAGTCAAAAGTTATAGCCCTCTAAAGTTTTAACTTGTAACGCCCCAGAACCAGAATACTGGAGAGCGGGGCATACAATCCAGCTACGCATAATGAAACGAAATCCATCCCACTATACGGTCACGGCTATCTAGATATATGAGGGTTTAACTACAATCCATCAGTCCCTATGGTCATGAACCAGCTAGTGTCTCAATCGCAAGCAAGTAAGTAAGTATTGTAAGATGTAAGATCACCAATACACATATAAGGCGTCCCAAATATTACATATTCAGTTGATCATGAAGCTAGTCGTTACAAATGTCAAGATTAGCAAGAGTTTCAGTCATTCATGATCAATCCTAGGATTGTCAATCATGTTACAGTAGGCAGACAGTAATAAAGGTGCAACCGAGCTAACACGTGCTCGTCGCTAAACGCCTCAAAAAATAATTTACAATGAAGTGGAGAACAAAGAAACCCACTCGTTCCAGGTTACGCCTGGTGGTCCCATCTGGCTGGAAGGCAGGTAGAACCTCTGGAGCTGCTCCGATATCTGGCCACACAAATCAGCTGGGTCAGACCCCAGAAAGCAAGTACCACAAAGGAGGCTTCACTTAGGAACTAAAACCAGCATATCACAATAGACTATTAAAGATATAATAATAAAGAACTGTATAATAGAGATAACAAGTAAACTGAGTACGAAGAAAACCATTCAAGTAGCCAGGTCACAACCCCTAAACCAAACAAGGACCGAGGTTGCAGCCCTTCACCTGAATAGAAATTTGTCTCAAATACTATTGGTAAGTAAAACTGATTAGTCTTGGCGTAGGGTAAAATAAGACAATAAACGAAGAAAGGATAAGGAACTGCTCCGGAAGCCAGTTACAACTCTTAAACCAAACAAGAATCGGAGTTGTAACCCTTCGCCTGAACAGAACATTGCCCCTGATCTTTATTGTTAAGGCATCATAGTAACCATGTCATGTCATATTCTTGTAAAACAGACGAGCATGACATGGAATACAAATAGGACAACAACGAAGAAACACATAACTGCTCCGGGAGCCAGATTACAACTCTTAAACCAAACAAGGACCGAGTTGTAACCCTTCGCCTGAACAGAACTGGCCCCTGATCATTATTGTCAAGGTAAGCATAAATAGTCATGGTATTAAGGTAAGGTAAAACAAGACGAACATGGCATGGGGTTGCGATAAGACAATAAACGAAGAGAGGACACAGAACTGCTCCGGGAGCCAGGTTATAACTCTTAAACCAAACAAGGACCGGGGTTTAACCCTTCGCCTGAACAGAACTGGACCCCCAGATCGTTATGTTAAGGCACATAAATAATCCCGTCATGTAACAATCTTGTACAGGATCGGGGCAAGACTAAGCTGGGCTAAATTCCATCCAATCAATCCGGCCAGCAATGAGTACGGCTTGATACTTTAACTAACTAGGGTTATCACAGGCCTAGTTACTACAAGATGCAATGAGATTATTCCAACAGCCACAAGCCCTACAGACCATCCAATTATCCAGGTCGAATGTCCGTTTATGAAGAATGCAACACGTGCTGTGTGCTGGAAATGTGCCCTACTCGTCGGTAGCTACAAGTCCACTGAATGCGCCCGATAATGGGATTGCCTGTAGCTGGAAATCTCTTCATGTCTACTGAATTATTCTAGTTAATTAGTCCAGTCAATTTCAGTAGGTGCCCCTGACCGTGGTATTCAGGGGTCCCCGTCCTAGACATGATGCAAGACAGTACTTGTTTATTTGTACAAACACATCGTCCATGGTGTCCCAGTCAATCATTCTTGTTAGGTCATGTCATGTCATGTTAGCCGTCGCAAAAGCAATCGAGATAATCATGTCAGGTATACTTGTCATACCATGCCATGTTCAATTATCATTTCCAACATATTAAATAAATTCGTGATTATCAAGTTCATGACAAAAGGCGTAGGATATAAATGGACGTAAATATATATATATATATTATATCTATATATATATATATATATATAATATATATAATATATATATATTATAAAGGGTACAGGTGTACGCCATAGAACTCAAGTCTCTACGCGCGTACTACGCTAGACCGAGGGGACTTCAAGCGTAAAGTGGCTTACGTTAGCAAGAAAGGTAAGATAGCTCTACGCGAGCAAGGGTACATGCGGGTAGGGTTTTACGCTAGCTGGGTTTTACGCAGGCGGATTATACGCGCGTAAGATTTTACGCGAGTAGAATTCTACGCACGCAAATCCTGAGCGAAACTCTACGCTAGTGAAACTCTACGCTAGTGAACACTCGGACAATGTAACGCCCCAGTTCCGGAATACGGGGACGTACACGGCCAGCTACACCGTATAAGGTACGAATACGCTATACGGTGATGACGGCTGTCCAGTCTGGTTGGTATTCTAGCATGCAATCAATCTATGGCCTAAATCCGATCTCATATCCACAGGTAAAACACAATGAAACAATATCAAGAGAGATAATCATATGAAAACAGGAAATACTCATATGAAATCTGGAATCTACAGTACAGGATAATAATGTAGACAGTATACCTTCCCACAGTTCCTAGCATGGTCGAAAACTGAAGCACATCCTCCAAGTCGAGTCTGAAGATCCAGGGTCGGTCTCAGGCAATCTGGGAACAATCCAGGGTTGGTCAGGCCAACCGTAGCAAGTACCAGAAAGGAAGGCTCAAGGACGGGCGAAGAAAACCAGCAGGATAATTTACAAGGATAACATCTAAAACAGTAAATAAAGGTAAGGGATCATGCGGTACCAACGTACGATAACAATCCCAAGTATAGTGAAGCTAACACACCACAATCTTCCTAGCATCCACTAACACCTGCACTGCCAGCTGGAAATCAATATCAGCTGGCTACAGCAACAAGCCAAACAACACAAAAGGACAAGCGGCCACACAATGCCTCGGCTTGCTATTATTAGCTAACTAGGGTTATCACAGGCCTAATTACTAACAATGCAATAAGACTTCAAAGTCCAGCTCCTGCTTGCTACTACCCGAATGGCCCCAGCAAAAGAAAAAAGATAGATATAGCAGGCACACTGCAGTAAATACATGTGTCCTAAAGAAGTGCCACACTCGACGGAGGGCTGGGAAGCGCTCATCTCGACGGATAGCAACAAATCCCTATATATATAGATACATAGGGCCGGGGTCAGACAAGCAACAGGTCACTGGGAAGTCCCCATGAACTACATGATTAATCTAGTTATTAGCCTAGTCAGTTTCATTATGGATCCCTGACCGTGGTACTCAGGGATCCATGTCCTAGACATGATGCAGACAAATGGACTGGTGGCTTATACAAGCACATCAAAGATCAACCACGGTGTCAAGACGGGGTCTGCTGAGCAAGTCAGACTGGATGTCGCAACAGCAATCAAGAGTAAACATGCCATGTCGAGAGTACTAGTCAGGAGTGCGCCACCACGGGCCACTATCAAGAATCAAGAGTATACATGCCAGGTTTACTGTCAAGTCCAGAGTGCTAGTCAGGAGTGCACCTCTACGGGCCACTAATCAAGAATCAAGACAGGTCCAGTCATCGTGTAATACCAGGAACAAGGTCAAACCTATCAGTCACAAGAAGTCACATGTCCAAATCGTGACATGGTATCAAGTCGGTTACAAGATCAAAATCTCTACTATAATTCTCTCAAGTACACATGGAACCTACAACTCAATCATCAAGTCGGTCCATCCACCAGATCAATCTAGCAAGGGTCTCCCATCCATGATGGCGTGAATATCACGTCAATAAAGACAACCACCAATACCAAGCTTATTTCCCTAACATGCTAGGCCCTCTGACTCACAAGAATCCTCCAAGTCAATGATCACAAGCCACTAGAAAACAAGCCCCTCAACTACAAGACACAGCAATCAAACCAGGTTTCCCAACTACCGGAATACACAAGGTACCAGGTTTATGGCGTTGGGAAGTCGAGTAAAAATCATATAATATATCCTCGATATTCTCCTCGTTCCACGAAATTCGAATCACCAAATCCAAGAATCCATATAGATCCACCAAGTCAATATCCCGAGATCGTACTCTCCATAATACTCAATCCTCAGTCAATCCACAAGTCACAACTCCCAATACATAGGACAACTGCCAGCTCTATCTAACTAGACTAGGACACCCCCTAGATGAAGGGTCAGGGGACAAGATCTGGTAATAAATATCGCCGGAAGTGGCAAAGATTACATGGACCGCTCTGGAGCAAATCCACAACCCTTAAACCAAACAAGGATCAGGGTTGCAGACCGTCTCCCGAGTGGAACCGCTCTCCTTACACTATCCGCGGACAAGACAGATCAGGAGCTAGGCACTGATCTAGTCTGGAGTCTACCTAGCAAGCAATGGGATCAGGTATACTATACCAAGGTGAACAGGCACGAGCCCAGTCCAGCAAACCAAAGGAATGGTTCTGCCCAGTCCTTCGAACCAAATTCCCGATCGAGAATTTTGGAAGAATCCGCAGATCCCTCTGTATTCTGGACAGGAGCTCCCAGCGAGTTGGGGCTAAAATCCACTCGGCGCAACCCGCCCGGAATCGCATAATCGCAGACTGAGAACACTAGGTCTCAGCTACCAGCAGCACTACAATGCGTACTGGGAACAAATCGATAGCCGAGAACACTAAGCCCCAGCCTCCAGCAGCGCTACGAGGCTTACTGGAAAATCAATCGAACCCGAGACCACTAATGTCTCGCCTCCAGCAGCACTATAATGCGTACTGGGCGCCAAGCCAACATACATAATAAAAAACCGCCTCGCAGGGCGCCCACAACACATGCCCATAAATCCCTAACCCAAGCACAATCACCGCCACAAGTAAAGTTAGCCAAGCCGTTACCCGACCGCGATCGGACACGGGGCAACAGGGACAATCCATACATGTGAGTCGTGCTCGTGTCCTCGGAGGTGTGGATGATCCATCCGTTGCCCGATACGGTCTACCCCGGTATCGGACCAAGCTATCCTAAGTTATCATGGCAGTTCTACTGCTAGGCTACACTAATCATGGTTATAAAATTTACAAGTACAATTAATTAAATGAAATAAATCCAGGAGAAGGCAAGAGCCGTCGATGAGCAAGGGATACTTGCCTAGAGGGCTCGGCTAGGTAAGCAAGTCTTCGACAGTCGCAATCCAAGCTAGCACGCCAATCGAGATCCTCAGAACACACATAAACAATCATTAGAATAAAAATAAAATAATAACAAAATTATGAAGAATGGCACGAGGCTATACCGTGTGGTCCCGCAAGCAGTACAGGGATCGAGCACAAAACCGAGGTACGCGGATCGATACGGACACGTAAACCAGACGTGTACGTATATCGAGACGTGCACGAGAATCGAGATGGACAGGAGATAACATACACGTAAATCGAGACGCGCACGTAGATCGAGATACGCATGTAACCGAGACGTGTACGAGAATTAAGATGGCACGAATATCGAGACGAACAGGAATGGGACTTCACGTATATCGATACGCAAACCAAGACGTGCACGTAAATCATACGTGTACGCAAACCGAGATGGCACAATCCAAGGTAACACATAACCAATGCGGCACGCAAATCGATGCGTGCACGCAAATCGAGATGACACGGGTCAAAGATAGCACAAAGGTCGAGGCACGAAAATCGAGGCGGTGCACAAATCGAGATGGCACGGTGCCCGAGGCAGCGCGGGGCTCGAGACATCCCCTGTCCAAGGCAGCACGTGGATCGGGGTACACAAAAATTGGGACAGCACACAAATCGAGGCACACATCTCGAGAAGCACGGAAAACGAGGGAACACACAAGTCAATCGTGCGCGCCGGCCCGAGGAGAGCGCGACTCCCAAGGCTGCACACTGCTCGAGCAGCGCGGAGCCCAGGGCGACCCGCCACTCGAGGCTGGCGCAGCCAGCGAGGCTCGACGGCGACGTGGTCGCCAGGAAAGAAAAAAAAAGGGGAAGGCGGAGGAGCTCACCGGGGACGGTCGTCGGGCTCCTGCGAAGGGGACATCAGCGCAAGAGCCGCGCCGGAGAAGAACAGAGGAGGGGAGACGCGGAGGCGAGGGTGCTGCCGAGGTGGGCGCGCGGCCAGGCGGGTCGTGGCCCCGGCGAAGGGAGGCAGCAGCGCCACGCTGAGCCAGGAAAGGGAGGAGGAGAAGTCGGGGACGACGATGGCGACGGCGGTGATGGCTGGAGTGGAGGGGAGGAGGCCATGGTGGGGCGGCTCCAGGAAGGGGGACGGAGGAGGGAGCAGTGGTGGTCGTGGCGGCCGCGGTGGCCGCGGCGAAGATGTGGTGGTCGGGGGGAGATGGTGAAGGTGGTGGTGCTCGTGGGTGAGGGCGGCGGAGGAGGCCGCCGAGAGAGACGCGACGGCGACGATGATGGTGGTGGTCGCGAAAGTGTGATGGCGGTGGCGCTGGTGGCTGAAGGGGCCGGAGGAGAAAGGGGGCAGTGGTGTTGGCGACTGTGGCAGTGGCGGTGGCGGTGCTGCAGTGGAGATGGGCGGCCGAGGTCGGGAGAGGCCGAGAGGGGGAAGGATAGCTGAGAGCGAGTGAGAGAGTGAAGAGGGAGAGGAAAATTGGGGGGGGGTTTGCTGCTCCATGGAAGGGAGAGAGGAGAGTAAGGGTTAGGTAGGGGGTAGGTAGATGTTAGGATTAATAGGATTAATAATAATAATAATAATGAGGATAAATTACCTCCAGAAAATAAAATTCAAGATACCCCAAAAATTAAAATCCTCCAAATACAATATACGGTCAAAATATAGTCATAACCTATTTTCAAAATAGGATCTGACAGACAAAACTTTACGCTAGTAAACTCTACGCTAGTGAACACTCGGGCAAACTTACTTTACGCTAGCGAGAGTCTGCTCGGGCCAGGGATTTTACGCGAGCATGGTTTTACGCGAGCGGAGAGCCCCGAGCGTAAAACTGTAGGAACTCAGCGTAAAACGGAGTACGCTGGCACGCTATTGCGTGGGCGCAAAAGGGCATTACGCTAATCATATTAGAACGTGAGCGTAGAAGGCTGAGATGATACGCTGGCACGTAAACGTGTGCATAAAACTCCATCTTCTCCATTGGCAAGGTCAAACATGCGTAAAGCTCAGGAACTCAAGGAAACTCCATCTCGGCCATGACTTGGTGAACCGGCCATCCCAAAACCAACTTGTACAAAATCATGAGGCCTTCCACATGGAACTCCTGGTTTTCAAAACAAGCTATTTTAGTAGATCAAACCAATAAAATCAAAAATACTAGAAACTTAGATCAATATAGAATGAGCCATGGAATTTGAAAATACTAAGTACTAAAGAGGCCTAGAATCTTGTGGAGAAAAAATAGAACAATAAATGTGAGTTCCTCCATGAAGCAAGTTACACTTGCCTAGCTCTCTTCCTGGTAGGTGAAGGAGAAGTAATGAAGAGAGAGAGAGAGAGTGGTGGTGGGTTGGGGTTAATAAATGGAGATGGTGGTGGTAGGTAGGGTTCTTCTTTTGGTTCATGATGAACCAAATAAGCAAATCCAAGCCTAGCCGAACCAATTCCAAGGTGAACCAGCAATAAAAATGCCAATAAACCAAGCAGAAGACATGTAATTCGAGTCAAAATACGTACACGTATACCAAGATACGTAATACGAACCACATGCATTACACAACTGGCCATAAAAGTAGGAGAATGGTCATTCTCCGTGGTAATATCACGGAGAATGGCAATTCTCCGTGGTAATCACAGAAAATGGCAATTCTTCTTGTTAAATTGACGAAGAATTGTCATTCTTCATGTTAAAATGACGGAGAATGGCCATTCTTCGTTATTTTACACGGAGAATGATCATTCTCCGTGTTAAAATCACGAAGAATGGTCATTCTCCGAGTTAAAATTACGGAGAATTGTCATTCTCCGTGTTAAAATGACGGAGAATGGTCATTCTCCGTCATTTTAACACGGAGAATGGTCATTCTTCGTGGTTTTAGCACGGAGAATGGTCATTCTCCGTCATTTTAACACGATTTTTACATGCATTCTCCATCATTTTATTACGGAGAATGACCATTTTAGCACGAAGAATGGTCAATCTCCTTCATTTTAACACAGAGAATGGCCATTCTCCGCTGGTTTTAGCACGAAGAAGATCATTCTCCATCATTTTAACACGGAGAATGGCCATTCTCCGTGGTTTTAGCACGCATTCTCCGTCATTTTATCACGGAGTCCATTCTTCGTGGTTTTAGCACGGAGAATGGCCATTCTCCGTCATTTTAACACGGAGAATGATCATTCTCCGTGTTAAAATCACGGAGAATGATTGAGAACAGTTGACAAAAATCTAATTTTTTTTTTTTGGAAAAAATTTATCAGAATAAAGATTCAGAGTTTTCGTTCTTCTTTCAAAACGATCTAACTCTTATAAAAAGAAGAGGAGATTTTCTCTCCACAATTGACCTAATCGTCGAAAACTTCAAATCTCTCCACGAAGATGATGATGATGATGATATGATGATGAGCGATGAGCGATGAGCGATGATCAGAGTTCGCTGAAGAAAACAATGAACTACGAACGATCTTTGGAATATGTAAATACAGAGCATCTAATGATGATGGCAATTTTGTAAATATAGAACATCTAAAGAAAATTTTGGAATATTTAACGTGGAAATATAATTATGGACATTTCATGAAACCCACGATGCGATGGATTTTTAATAAAACTAACCCAAAATTGGGTATCTCAGTAATTTTCATATAATTATATATATATATAATATAATATAGATATATATATATTATATATATATATATATATATATATATACTAGTGTCATGGCACGCGCGATACGTGTGCAACGCGTATTACAAATAGTGATATCATTTTATGCAGCAAAGATATATACAACCAAACTTATTTAAAATTTTATTAAAATTATTATTTTCAATAGAAATTTTATATGTTAGAAATATTGAAACAATCTTATTTAACAAAGAAAACATCCAACCAGACTTGCTCACAGAAATATTAATCTTCCAAGAACAATAAGAAATCACTCAGATGACCAAGCTATAATAATAAAACATTATTTATCAGCATCTCGAGCAGTATACATCCAAATACCCCTGGTATTGGATTGTATAATAGTATAAATACGATTTTAATTATTAGATAATTGAATTTTTAAATTACATCTATAAATCAATTTTGTTGTTTAAATATTTGTATATCCACCGTACAATAAGAAATAACCAGGAAAAAAGACATACGGCTTAATAAGAATTTTTTTTTTAAAAAAAAAATACAGATATAAGATTAAAAATCACTTTCTAAATTTTCTCCTTGCTCCATTTTCATTATTTTTGCCTCCTCTTGTAGGTCAGTACAACACATTTCCAAATTAAAAATAAAAAATATGAGATTCATTTAAATACTTTTCTAAGTTTATTTTTTTTTATATTTATAATATAATATCCATTTAAACATTTATTTGAATTATTAGATAGTTGAATTTTTAATTACATCTATAAATCCATTTCATTGTTTAAATATAGGTCTACCACCGCACAATATAAAATAACCATGAAAGAGAAATAACGGTTTAATAATGAAATAACATGAAAAAAATATGAAAAAAAAAAAATTTTAAAAATGTGTGTCTCTGACTGCCCGAGATTAAAGTTGTTGTGATAACACCCATATTTTATCTACCAGGGTTTACTTTTCAATAGACAATTTATAGATAGATTTTTTTAAAGTTGATTTGTTATAGATAGATGTAGGTTATTGTTATCACAAAAGAAATTTAAAAAAATAATATGGCATAATCATTTCAAGCATAAATTTAAATTGTTTTAGATAATAACTGAATTATTCCAATCAAAATTTAAATTATATTTTTAGTAATATCCAAAAATATCCTAATTAGTTTTTTAAATAACAGTAAGAATGATCCTAATCGATTTTTTTTAAATTTAAATGATATGTGTGAAATTATCTTAATCATGATTTTTTAAATTAATATAAATATTATGTCAAAAAAAAAATTGCGCATCTACTTTCCAACCCTATTGGTTCATTTCTGGTCGTTCGAGAATCCGCCAACTAAGTTGGTGCATCCCTCGCTTCTGCAATTTTTTAAAACTTTGACTTTGAAAAATTTCAAAAATATATCAACGTGGATAAATTTTCTCATGACATATAGTTCACCAAATTTATGGATGTCTTATAAAGTAGGATGACATCTATATGATTAGTCGGCAACATGAAAACCATGTTAATGAATAAATATATGTCTAGCCACCGAACAATATGAATTAACTATGAAAGTGAGATATATGTTTAATAAATAACCATAAAAAATAATCAAGAAAATCGGAAGAAAACAAAATTTCTTCTCCATATGCTAGGGTGAGCATTCGGTTTATTTGGTTTAAAACCGAACCGAATAACCCAAAACCGAATTGGACCGAAACCGAATAAGCAAAATCGAAACCGAACCGAATTGGCCTAAAACCGAATCAAACCGAACCGAATTAAATCGGTTCGGTTTTCGGTTTATTCGGTTTATTCATATTTTTTTGATTTTTTGAGCTTTTTTTGTTAATATGTATAGTAACTAAATATACATAGACATATTTAGTATATACCTATATAATTTAGTATGTATCTATATTTTAATACTTATAATAATACACACACACCACACACACACATATATATATATTATATATATATATATATATATATATATAAATAAATTAATTAAATTTTCTTATTCGGTTTTCGGTTTTGGACCGAAACCGAAACCCAAAACCGAAACCGAAACCGAATAAGAAATTTAGTATTTTCAAAACCGAAACCGAACCGAATTTTTTTAAAACCGAACCGAACCTCTTATTCGGTTCGGTTCGGTTCGATTTTCGTCCAAAACCGATAATGCTCACCTCACCATATGCTCTTCATTTTTTTCCTTCTCTTGGAGCGTTAATTCAACATATTGTAAAAATTCAAAATATCATTTAAATCACTTTGTAAATTTCTCCTCTATTTGTAATATAATATTCATTTAAATTTCTTTCTAAGTTTTTAATGTATATTTTCTTTCCTGTAATATAATGTATTGAATTGAATGATTATATGTCAAACTTCTCTACTGGTTCTTTCGTTCTCTCCAACTCGTAGGAGAATATAAAAGAAATGTCGAAAGAAATAAAATAAAATAAAATAGATTATATTGTCAACCGTATATTATTATATAATGTGTTGAACCTGATTTGAAATTGGTTTAATATAATGACGGTTGAAAATATAATATGGTTAAATCAGGTAAAATATAATGAAAATTAATATGATATTTGATTCAACACATAGTACACGTATAAAATCTCCTCCATCCATGATATTTGATATATAATATCCCTTTATTGTATCATATATCAAAGAAAAATTCCTTTATGAAAATTAATAATAATATACGGTTGTCATATAGATGTCATCCATATGCAAATTTAGTTTAGTTTTATAATCAATATATAATCATTTGTAATTTAGTTTTACTGATATTTTTAAATATAGTATTCAGTTAAACGTTTTTTGAATTATTAGATGATAGAAATTAAAATTACATCTATAAATCCTATTGTTGTTTAGATATATTGTTAGAATTTTATTGTACCATGTCGATTCATGAGATGAAGAACTAAATTAAATTGATTGCGAAAGCGTACCTAAATCCATTGCTTGGCTGATGGATGTTGAAGCGATCGACTCTTTATTGGGTTCGATCTTCCAACTTGCTACGACCCTTAATGACAAGGTGAATCCGAATCCTTTGTCCCTCTTTCTGTTGATGGGGATGCAGAAGAGAAAAGAGAGAACCTTCTCTTTGTGGCCGTATATGTTGGGGACCATAACCCTAATGAATACACATATTTATATATGTGTTGATATTTCTAATTGGCCCCTCATCAAATTAGATTATCTCCGTATCTACACATTAATTCCATGACAATTATACCCTTAAGCCAATTTCCAAATAGACCACTTTAATTTGGCTTAATTATTTAGATAGCCCAACACAATTAATTTTACATGTGTGGCCCCTTAATTATTGAATAATTCCAACATATATGTCTCAAATTATTTGATAATTTTCAACTAGACGACTTAAAAGAAGAATAATGAAATAAATGAGATATCATACCTGTTTCACTCGAATGGTACAGATTCAAGATGCCAGGAGTAAATGCCGACAAATGAGGCTAATTCGGAAGAGTTATCATAATCATATGAGGATGAAGTTGTTTAGAAAGAGAAGATGAAGGCAGTATTCAGAGATGCCAGGAATAAATGCCGAAGAGTTATCATAATCATATGAGGATGAAGTTGTTTAGAAAGAGAAGATGAAGGCAGTGAAAAATATCTGCTTCATCAGGAGTTATACAAAAAAAATTACGTGCAGAAAGAGAGAAACAAATGAGTGGATAGTAGGTTAGGAGATTTTGAATTTTAAAATTAGTATGGTGTAAATGACATTCTTATCCTAAATTAAATAATTTTATCTAAGAATGTATGAAATTATATATCCAATACCCATGGTATTTGGATTATAATATATATATATATCTATATATATATATATATAATATATATAGAGAGAGAGAGAGAGAGAGAGAGAGAGAGAGAGCGAAGATTTTTGAAGGCTCGAAGCTGAGCTAAAAAGTATATGAGGATCCCAAACCCTCATAATCTATCTTCCATCGAAAACAATATGGTGCGTATGTGCAAGTTGAAATATTGGAAAAAAAATTAATTCCTGAAATTATTTTTTCTAGGAAAAAATTCCATAGATTTTAAAAAAATTCATGAAAACTTAATTTGGGTGTTTAATTGCCATTATTTTCCACGAAAAATATTTTCCATGGAAAATGATATTTTCCACGAAAATAGTTATTTTCCATGGAAAATGATATTTTCCTATGGTTGGACAAGTTTTATTTTCCCCCATTTAGATGAAAATGGAAAATGATAATTTTTTGGAAGATAATTTCATGGAAAATATAAGCTATCAAACGCTACAATTGTGAAAATTTGTGATGGAAATTTTCCATGAAAAAAAAACCAATCAAACACAACATTAAGAAGAAGAAAAACATTAGCTGAGAGCTGCATATGTAAATGCTAGACCTATGTGAAAAATAACAAATTATACCAACGGATGATTCTCGAACCTCAACTGAATCACAGCAGCGTCGCACGTGCGTCGGTCCGATTCGGGCATGTTGACGTGTACTGCGCAGTACGTCTATGGAGACCACGTGACATAATACGATTGGTTCACGCGGTGTTGCTCGGATTGGCTTAGTTTTTGTTGAAAGCGGGTCTTCAGTTCAGAAACGAAATGATGCCACTTTTTTCCAGTTGATAAAATTGAGTCGAATTTTAGAAGGCCAAATTGACTTTTTAACCAAACTCGACCGAGGTTGAAATGTTTGACTTTGATATTCTTTTTTAGGTTATTTAGTTTTGTTTATATTATTATAATATATATATATATATAAACTCTTCATATATAATATATATATTTGAAGAGTTATATATATATATATATATATTATAGAATATATATATATATAATATATATATATAAATTCCAAATTTTTCTGCCCAACTCTTCAACTTCTTATCCTAATCTTATTTCATTTTTTTTGTAATGATCAAGACTTGATTGCTATTTTATTATGTGTTTAATATATTTATGTGAAGTGCTGTGTGACTTGATTGCTATTTTTTTTAATACCAATTTCTCCCACCCCCAACTTTTCAACTCAATCGTATTTAAATTATAATTATTGGAGAATGCTGACATGGTATGGATGTGGAATCTCGCATAAGATGCAAATGTTATGTACAAGATTGTAACTCATCGCCTCCCTCCGAAGGACCGATTACTTCGGTTTGGTACCCAAATTGAGGATCTAGCATGTTCGTTATACCACCAAACAAAGTCCCATGAGCACTTATTCTTAGTTGCAACATATCAAGAGGTATATGGTTTGATCAATGTCCAGACTTGGAATTCAGCTTCCAATGCCGATAACATCAAGTCCGCAATGACAGACATTAGAAAGTCAGGAGTGGCAGGGGACGTGTACAAGCTGGTTCCGAGAGGCTTGTGCATGGCTTGCATCAACAGTATGGTACATATGGAGGGAACGAAATAGAAGGGTGTTTGAAAATAGATAAGTCACTTATTGCCTTATTCATATTGTTGAAAATGATGTGAAGGGGATGAGATTAAATTGAGAGCTCATGATGAATGTAACTAAATTTTTTTGCTATCAATACAATTACCTGGTTCTATATATATATATATTATATATAAGAAGAGGAGAGAGAGAGAGAGAAAGAGAGAAGAGAGAAGAGAGAGAGAGAGTAAGTGATGTGAGGTGCCACCTCACAGTGAGTTGGCTATGTGTCACCCTCCCATACTATTATCATGCACTTGCACACTTTCGGTACATGCTGATAGCATGGGGTGACACGTAGCCACCACCCATATTCTCTCTCTCTCTCTCTCTCTATATATATATATAGAGAGAGAGAGAGAGAGAGTAAGCCATCTCCAACCCTATGTGACTTTGAAAAAAATTAATGCCACATAGGAATGACAAAATTTTATTCAAAAGTTCTTCTCCAATGCAATTGTCAAGTCAATTGTGAAGCTTAAGTGGCAAAAATTAAAGAAGACTTGTGAAGTTGATTGTCTTGTTCTAGACAATGCACTTGACAATGTCTTCTCTTCCATGTCATCATTATGAATAAAAAATATTAGAAAAAAGAAAAGATGAGTAGTTGTCTTAAAAGTTGCCTTGGAAGTTGGAAAAAATACTTTTATCGTCTTCTCAATACTTTTGCATTGGAGAGAGTTTTTCTATCTCATTGTCTTTTGAGATAATTTTGCCACATAAACAAGACATTGTCTTGTGGCTCATGCCACATAGGTGCCACGTAAACTCACAACACTTAACAAGACAATAGGGGGTTGGAGCTCTAAGGAGGTGAGGTGCCACCTCACGGGGAGGTGTCTATGTGTCACCCTCTCATGCTATCATCATGCACTAACTTGCACACTTTTCGGTGCATGATAGCAGGAAGGTGATATATCCACCACCTATAGGGTGACACCTCACCTCCCTTATTCTCTCTCTCTCTCTCTCTCTCTCTCCTCCCCTTTATATATGAGAGTTTGAGTTTCGAAATTGATCTAGAATTTGGGTTTCAAAATTATTGTTCATGCATGTATGAACAATGATTTCGAGACATAAATTCTAATTTTGATACCCAAATTCTAATATTAATGTATATGTGAGACCCTAAAATTAAATATCTTTTTTTTTAATTATGAATGATCAATACCAAGTGCCAACTATGAAATATATTATAAGCTTATATTCATATATCTTGCTTATGAAAATTTTATCTTTTAGGCATGGGATCTGTCTCTATACTTATTTTATAGTTGGTTGGAATGTTCTTTTGCAAGTTGCAACTTTATACTTTATAACTACTACTTTTTATCCCTTTGCAATTAACATGATTGAGAAGACAACTTAGCCGTCTAATTTTGAAGGGCTTAGGTTTGCATTTGAAATGGCAAAATGAATTGTGTTCCCACTAGAGTTTGGTGATTTGAGTCAAGTACAATGAAAAAAGCAATAGTTGAAAAAATCAATTTACATTTTGATCAAAATATCGAGAAAAAAAAAAAAAACGCTTTGTCCAACGTGATGGCCACAAATATATGTCAGCGAACGATGCAGCTTTGTCAAAAAAAATATTTCACCATGTTGCCTCTTGAGAAATAAATTTCGGCATCATTTGATTTCGAATTCTAATTTATTTCATCTAATCCTTGCTCATGATTTTACTTTCTTATTGTATACTAAATATAGGAGAGTCAAACTTTTCTTAGTTCCTCTCCTAAGGGCCCCATTAGATACAAAGATTTTCTTATAGATGCATCGTGCATATCCTTCGTCTATTGAGAGAGTAATACTCTAACCAATGCCAAGTGTATTACAATGGGGACTAGACATGCCAACTATCTTTTTTAAAAATTATATATTTATTACTATTATAAGGTAGTAGCATGCGCGCGCGCGCACACACACACACAAACACATAATTACCTAGATGCACTCAGGGACGGAGCTAGGACTCCAAGTGGACAGGGGCCGAGTGCCCAAGCAAACTAAAGAATAACAATAATCACATCATAAAAGTTATAATAGAGCAAATTTTTTAGTGATATCAAATTCAAAAAGAATGCAGGTTCAAAGATTCATAGAATTATATTCCTATAGTGCATGTTCAAAAGGTACAATATTAGAGAATGCATGTTCAAATATTTTATAACAAAACTATATTGTACCTGCGAACAGGGCCGGCCCTGAGTCCATGGGGGCCCTGGACAAACTTTCACAATGGGGCCCATATAAATGGTGCCCATATATAATAAAAAAAAAACAGAAATAAAATTAAATTGAAAATTGATACAACCAAGAATTGAACCTAGGACCTCTAGTATGCAAGTTTAAGATAATAACCACTACACCACAATTATTTTGTGTTAGAAGGGAATCATGTTACATATTAGTTCTGTTTTAGGTATAAGATTATTAATATACATATGTTTAAATTAAATTTTTTGGGCCCCCAAATTCCTTGGGGCCCTGGGCGGTCGCCCTGGCCGCCCTGGGCCAGGGCCGGCCCTGCCTGCGAAAAGTATTTGGTCCTCCTGAAGAAACTCCACGCTCATTGTGCATCATTTCCCTGCAACATCGACAGAAAAATGATATGAAAAGGGGGAACATGATAAATTAAGAAAATATTCATGATCCCTCCTATGTGAAGTTACATAAAATCATAATGTTACATCTGATACCTCCAATGAGAACCTGGAGACGAGGTTAGCAAGATGTTTCAAATTGACAATGCTCAAAATTCTATTCATAGGGTAATGATGCCACACAAAGAGCAAGCTATGTAGTCAGTACTGAACATGAGCACTCAAAAGAGCAACCATTCAACAATTTTGAATATTCCTGCAACAACAATTTTGAATAAAACCAACCATTCAACAAAGTAAGCTATGTAGTCAGTACTCAACATGAGCACTCAAAAGAGCAAGCTGCATGCTATAGGTTTGCTTTTACTTTCATCCCAACACAACAGGAGAGCAAGCTATGTAGCCAGTACTCAACATGAGCACACAAAATATTTCCATAGTAAGTCATTTATACTTCAAGAGTGGCACTGCATTATTGGTAATGCTTTCCTTGACATCCAATAATGCATCCAATAATGCAGTGCCACATCAGTGTGGCTATAAAGTGTGTCAAGAAAAGTGTGTCTCCATAGTATTACTCAGTCAAAAGAGTAATACTATGGAGACACACTTTTCTTGACACACTTCATAGCCACACTGATGTGGCACTGCATTATTGGTAATGCTTTCCTTGACATATGTGGAGTCAGCCTGGACAAGATCAACGGTCCGGTCCGGTCTGGTCTGGTCCGGTCCGGCCCGGCCGGGCCGGCCTTCTCGGGTTAATAAAGCATTTATCTATTGGTAAATAGGATATATTTGCACTAGTCCTTGTATAAAATTCCATGGGATGGATAACTCTTATCATGTTATTTCACAGTACTATCATTAAAATGATTCTCTGGCTGTTTAATTGTTTATTTATGTCGATATTTTAAAACAATTATCCTGAAGAAATAAAGAAATAGAGAGTTAATGGATTTATGTCAAAACATTTCAATTTATTATTAAACCCCACGGATCCATGGGCCCTAAATATATATAAAGGCCTAATATTTATTTGTGGACCGAGGCTCAAGGGCTAATAAAAATCCCATCTGTGCTAAGTTACTGGCTAGGCTAATTTTAAGGGTACGACTTTAGTAGGCCTCTATTCATTCCATAACTCTATGGAAAATAATATTATATAAAATTGATAAGATAAAGATTAGGGTTAGTTACGATATATGATATTAGGGATAGGGTCTCCAAATTGTCCGACATTAGAGTTTGGATCTCCAAATCACTATTCACTAGCCTACGTCAACAGTGGTTTGGAAACCCAAACACTAACGCTGAACAATTTGGAGACCCAAACTCTAATAACAACTATTATGTGAGACTCTATTACTAAATAGCCCTAAAGATTATAGCTTTTCATACAACACGGACGGATTGATATCATTTAATGGTAATTTTTTTATACGTAGCAATAAATAATATACATGTGACAGATATCCGTAAACGAATTTACCTAGATGTCTATGAAATAAATATCCGAGATAATAGGAGGATATCATAAGTAATAGACTACATCCTCTCTCTCTTTTTTTTTCTTTTTTTTTTTTTCCTTTTTAATTTTAGACTACATCCATATGGATCTTAAAAATTGGATTATAAAGTGGAAAGCTATTTTTCTTTGGCTATTATTTTTCTTAGGTAATTATGGCATGTTTGGTTGCATAGAGAAACCTGCAGTATTTGAAATGATACAGATTTAGTGTTTAGGTGGCTACAAGAAATGTTTTATTTACAACTTAAGTGTGTAGTATGTCTAATTGTATGGAGCTTTTATTAATAGGAACAAAAAGTTGTTTTTGTTGGAACACATGCAACAAACATTTGTTATAAGACCTCCAAACTACATTTCACCTCTTTGCACACTTTGTGTTGTTTGGTTCAAGTTTTAGAGTTTTGAGAATATATTTTGCTTCTCTACCCATATTTGATAAGTCTAGAATTAGAAATTGGAGGAGAGTACGGGGGGCTTCAATTTTCCATAGTTGTAAGAAATCTAATGTCCCCTTGAAAATATTTTTTGCTTTCTGAAATATTGGTCGGGTGCATTAATTACAATTTGTTTGACGACAATACCCTTAATGACACCAGCTGAATTTAAATTACAGTACCATCATATCAAATTAATGAAAGAACATTTATGATAAATTAAATTAAGATTCTCATCTTTGTCTGATCGATAATAAAAAAAATTGATATTTTTTGTTACGTATTTCCAAGATCATGGGTATCAAAACATTGAATTTCTTTTCTATGAAAAAT
Source organism: Iris pallida (assembly GCA_029216955.1). Lineage (NCBI taxonomy): Eukaryota > Viridiplantae > Streptophyta > Magnoliopsida > Asparagales > Iridaceae > Iris > Iris pallida. Next base: position 19,258,900 of record JANAVB010031417.1, on the reverse strand, counting down.
CAATGAAAAGTTGATTACTAGAAAGTTTCAAATGTTCTCAAACCTAACTCGCACAATATCTTCTCATGCACACGGATTTGGATTCAATAAGTCAAGATTTCTCCCTTGATCAAGTTGGCTACATGCACGAAATCAACTGATGTTAAGCACTAGTCCAACTTTTCTGAAGTCCAAAGCATCCAAACACTTAGGCCTCGTTTTGGTTCACGGAAAGGAAATGAATTTCCTTGTATTCTTTGTGGAAATGGAAAAGTAAAATTTCTGTCACATTTACTTTCCGTTGTTTGGTAAAACAAGAAAACTACCTACGAAAGGAAAACAAAATATAACAATGTTCCAATAATATTCTTACCTTTTTAAAATAAAAATAATATTATAAAAAATAACATTAATGGGTAAAATAAGCAATGCCATATGGTTACTTTTGCCATAACTTTTGTAATAAATGTTGGAAAAGGAGGAGGAAAAATCAATCCCATAAGTTTTGAGTGGAACATATTCCCACCAATTTTTCCTTGTCAGAAAATTAATTCACAAGTTTGTGGCTACCAAATAAAGGAAAGGAAAAAGTTTTCTTTCTTGGTTTCTTAAATTCGTAAACCAAACGAGGCCTTAGTCCTAAGGTGGCTCCGTCCTTGGCTACTTTGATCAAATCATATATAATAAACTTGACCAAAGTAATAATTACAGTTTTAAGTAATCATAGAAGAAATTTATGTATTTTTTTTCTTAAAACTTAATTATGGGTTCGCCATTACTTCTATGTTGATAAATTAAGGATCCAATGTCCAACCACGGAATGCTCTTGCCTCTATAGCCGTAATCGGATCGTAAGTGGAACTTAATAGTTGTGTTATATGTATTAATAGTTTCTGCACCACAAGTTGATGATATTATACTTAGTTACTTCATTAGCAATACAATCCATACTAATTTGATCGCGACCTGCAACAAGCGAATAAAATATTTTATTGTATAAATATCACGGACTGACAACGAAAATACCTAAGCTTATAAGAATGATATACATTCACCAAGCTTTCCTAAGGCAACACAACACATGCAAATTATAACTAAACATGCAGATTGAATGATCAATTGACTTGCCCAAATTATAGAAGAAAGCACTCAAAAGAGGAGGGACATGATGCCTAACCTACAAAACTATAGAGAGTCAAAACTATGAAGAAGAAAAAAAAAAATATAAGATTGATTATTATATATTTTTAATAGAGATATTAAATCTTATTTATAGGAAATACAAACAGTTAAAGAAATCGGTATGCTTGTCAAATGAGGTGCTAATTGGAATCCTAATATGACAAGTCAAAGGATGTAGTATGCTAGTCAAACTAGGTGCTAATAAGAGTTGTTACTTGACAAGTCTGTTGGAATTATTCAATAATTAAGGGGCCACACATGTAAAATTAATTGTGTTTGGGCTATCTAAATAATTAAGCCAAATTAAAGTGGTCTTTTTGAAAATTGGCTTAAGGGTATAATTGTCATGGAATTAATGTGTAGATACCGGAGATAATTCTAATTTGATGATGGGCCAAATTAGAAATATCAACACATATATAAATATGTGTATTCATTAGGGTTATGGTCCCCAACTCATACGGCCACCAAAGAGAGTGTTTCTCTATTCTCTTCTGTATCCCCATCAACAAAGAGAGGAACAAAGATTTCATCTTTGTTATTAAGGGCTGTAGCGGTTTGGAAGATCAAACCCCAATAAAGAGACGTTCGCTTCAAGATCCATCAAGTCTAGCAATGGATTCAGGTACGCTTCTGCAATTTTATTATGTTCTTCATCTCATGAATCGACAGGGTACATTAATTTCTAACAAGTGGTATCAGAGCCTCCTTGTTTGATTTATGAGATTGAAGGTTTAGATTTAATTTTTGTTGGTGTTCAGAAACCCTAGATCGTTTGATCTAATTTAATTTAGGGGTTTCCATTGCTCGATCAAAGTTTTATGATCCGTCGATTGAGTTTTATTTTTTATTTTTTTATTTTTTTTGTTGGAATCAGATGATTTGCATGTACTAATGTTTCGATTCCCTAATTTAAATCATACTAATATTTCAGTTTAGCAAAAATTGTTTGATTCCATTAAAAGGATTTGGTTGGAGAATATAATTTTGATGTGGATAATTATGCTAACTTTTAGAAACCTTGATTACTTGGCATCACAGACTCGACATAGATTATTTAAGCGGCCATGCTTCTTATTATTTAGTTTAAACAATCTTTGAAGAGAAAAGGAGAACAAAAAGGCTTGCACGTTACTTTTTTGGTAGATTTGAGTGAAAGCTATAATGGTGCACCTGTCTCATCAATAACAATTTTTTTTTTATATTGCTGTTTCGAAATATTTTAAGCAAGTGAATTTTTTTTTAATATATTCCAGCACTCAAAAAAAAAATTTAAACAAAAGATTCACTTGCTTATTACATATTTTAAGTTATTCAAAAGATTCGGAATTCACTTGTTGGACATGTGATAATATGGAATGCATATTTTAAGTTATTCAAAAGATTCACTTGCTTATTATATAGCAGATAAATTTTTGGTGTAATCTTTATAGATTATTTGATATAATCTTTTGATGCATGATATTCAGTGGAATCTAATCTGTTGATTATTGACTATTTATATTTTTTAAATATACATGTACATAAAGTTTTGGACATGATTCAGTTTTGTAAAATTTAGTCAACATTGAAACAAGATGTCGCCAAAGTGACCTCTCTTGCGTAGATAGCCTATGAGGGATATTGGATGTTTGTGTGTGTATATTCATGCGGGTATTAGTCGGCCCAAAGGAAGATTAATACTTGGCCGAATTGCACACATACTTGTGGTGATAAATGTGTGACAATTATACGGTTTACATGTGAATAATAACCCGATCCAAATTTAGGCTTATTATTTGACATGACTTATTGTCAACGTTTGATCACTACACCAAGAGTACCACTTGCAGTTAGTATCACTGTCCAAAGACTTGATATTAATGATGCACTAGGTATCTTGAGATGGGGTTCACCATTATTTAAATTTGTTTGACTATCTTTTATTCTTTGGTTATTAATTAGAGCATAATCGTTTATTTATTTTTGTTCTCTTTTCAGTTAATGTTGTTATAATATCTGCCAATACGAATTCAATTTTCATGCTTAATGGGATAAATTTTAAGGGCAAAAAGAAAAGAAATACAGAAGCTGTTGAGGTCCTAGCTCAAAAGAAACAACAATATAAAACTAAGGGTTGTTTATTTTGTGACAAGTCAGGACACATAAGGAAAAGTACATTTCTCAATTTGGTCTGTTCTGAGGTTAATTTAGCTTCAGTACCTAGAAACTCATGGTAGTTAGATTCTGGTGGGACTATCCACATTAATGTTCTAGGCAAGGTTGCTTGAGTTACCGAAAGTCAATTGATGGTGAAAGATACATCTATGTGGGTGACGACAATTCGGTAGAAGTGAAATCAATAGGACATTTTAGGTTATTTTTAAGAATCAATTATTATTTGGATTTGATAGACACTTTTATTGTACCGTCTTTTAGACGAAATTCAGTTTCAGTTTCCTTAATGGACAAATTTGGTTATCATTGTTCATTTGGAAATAATAAGTTTAGTTTATCTTTAAATCCAAATATTATTGGTAACGGTTCCTTTAAGATTTATGATCGCCTATATTCAGTTGAAACTATTGCAGCTTAAATGAAACCTTGCAAGTGGAATCATGTGGTACTAAACACAAAATTAACAATAAATATTTTTAGCCTCATTATGACATAAGCGATTAGGTCACATATCTAGAAATAGAGTTGAACGACTTGTGTTTGATGAGATTTGGATTTTATTGACTTTATAGATTTTAATGTCTATATTAGTGTGTAAAGGAAATACAGACCAAAGTTCAACTGTAAGCAGCTACTTTATTTGCTATGCTGACAAATCAAGGGGTTAATAATTATACGATCCCACATAAAAGAAAATTTTGAGACGAGAAGTGAAATAGTTTTTGAGGATGTTGAGTTTGGAGGAGGAATAAAGTCAGGATCATTGTCTTTGAGAAGGAATCAATTACGATTCCTACTATCACTTTTGACGATGTGAAGGATTCTATACCTATCATAATCAAGAAGTGAATTCGGAGTCTCAATAAGACAATGTCGAATTACCTCTATAAGTCGTTGTTGAGATACCTTAACAACGACAACGTAGCGGCACCCCATTCAAGATAAGGTAATTATTCCTAAGGAACAAACTCAACAACCTCAAGAACCGGTAATATTAAAATGGTCCACCAGAGAAAGGAGAAATATAATTTCGGATAATATTGTCATATTTCTCTAGGAACGTGAGAAAGACTGTGGCTACTGGAAGATGATCTAATCAACTTCCGTCAGGCCATGGAAAGTTCCAGTTCTCAAAGTGGATTGATACAATAAATAAGGAGTATAAGTTCATGCAAGACAATAATGTTTAAGAATTTGTTCCATTACCAAAAGGTATAAAATCCATTGGTTGCAAATGGACATTTAGAACCAAGAAAGATTTGAAGGGTCATGTGGAGAGGTATAAAGTATGTCTTGTAACTAGTGACTTTACTCAAAATTTTGGGATTGATTTTAAAGAATTTTTTCTCTTAGGTATCTTTGAAAAACTTATTTAAAACAATAATAGCACATGTTGCACATTTTGATCTTGAATTACATTAAATGGATGACAAAACGATATTTTTCAATGGTAACATTGATAAAACAGTTTATATGGTGCAACCAAAAAACTTTGTATCGAAAGATCCAAAGAATATGGTTTGCAAATTGACAAAATCTATTTATGAACTCAAGCAAGCTTCTCGTCAAAGGTACTTCAAGTGATTATCTCATTTGGTTTTGAGATGAACACTGATGAAGATTGTGTGTATCACAAGTTCAGTAGGAGTAGGAATAATTTTCTATTTTTGTATATTGATTAAAGTATTCAATGCAAACCAGGTAACTTCTCTCGCTAAAGGAGACAAGTTCATTCTCAATCAGTGCCCTAAGAATAGCCTTGAAATTAAGAAAATACAATAGATTTTTCCTTCATGATTAGTTGTAGAGAGTCTAATGTATGCTCAAGTATGTACGCGTCAGGATATTGCGTACATATTAGAATGTTAGGCAGATATTTAAGCAAATATGGATGGATCATTGGGTAGCAGCCAAACTACTTAAGTAATTAATAGAGAACAAGAAATTATATGCTCTTTGTCGGAGATCGGATAATTCTGGAGATCATAAGGTATTCTGACTCCGATTTTGTTGGATGCCAACACAGTAGGAGATCCACATCAGGTTATGCTGACTAATGGAGATATATTTTGGATGAGTGTCAAACATGCACTCATAATTTCTTCCACCATGGCAGCAAGGTTTATAACATGCTGTGGGACATCTATTTAGGGAATATGGTTGCGAAATTTTGTCACAAGGCTGTGCCTACAGTACGGTGTTGAAAGACCACTTAAATTATGGTGTGACAATAAATCAGCAATAATGTATTCCAATGACAACAGAAACTTGTATAAGTCAAGGATATTGTCATAAAGTTTCTAGTTGTGAAGGAAAGAATTCAGAATGGTTATAGTGTCCATATAGCACATTAGAACAAACTCCATGTTAGCGGATCCGCTCACAAAAGCATTATCACCCAGGGGTTTTCATGAACATACTGCTCATATGGATGTTACTTAAGAATATGGCAATATAGTGGGAGTTTGTATTTTATGTATTTGGGTGCTATTTGGTTTTGGACACATTTATGTATTAAAGTATTTTTGGATATTTATCTGATCAGATATATGGAAATTCAGTTCATTCTGTTTTTATTATGTTAAAGTATTGATCTCACTAAAGTTAAGGAGGACCAGTTGAAAATAGACATGTATTGATCACATTGCGTGTAATTTTTATGCTACGCATCCATGATTGATTATGTCATTTAGCTATATTGGTATATGTGACCATTGATGGTTTAGTTACGCTATATGTGACGAAGGCCGCTTTGATCCTATATTGATATAGTTAATGGACGAGATTGTCCGGATATACCCTAAGGATTAAGATAGCAATTTATGAGCTCACTAAGGTTAACACAATTATAAGGTTACATATGTGGCCCAGTAGGAGATTGTTGGAATTATTCAATAATTAAGGGGCCACACATGTAAAATTAATTGTGTTTGGGCTATCTAAATAATTAAGCCAAATTAAAGTGGTCTTTTTGGAAATTGGCTTAAGGGTATAATTGTCATGGAATTAATGTGTAGATACAGGAGATAATTCTAATTTGATGAGGGGCCAAATTAGAAATATCAACACATATATAAATATGTGTATTCATTAGGTTATGGTCCCCAACTCATACGACCACCAAAGAGAGGGTTTCTCTATTCTCTTATGTATCCCCATCAACAAAGAGAGGAACAAAGATTTCATCTTTGTTATTAAGGGCTGTAGCGGGCTGGAAGATCAAACCCCAATAAAGAGACGTTCGCTTCAAGATCCAACAAGTCTAGCAATGGATTCTGGTACGCTTCCGCAATTTTATTATGTTCTTCATCTCATGAATCGACAGGGTACATTAATTTCTAACAAAGTCATCGGGTATCAAATTTAGAAGAGCAAATTCTCACTCACATTTATTTTTCAGGCCCACTGTGATGGATTTGAAGCTATTTAGGCATATTTGTAAATATTTATTAGCAAAAAATATTCTCAGGACCTAGAATAATTTCTAGAATATTTCGTATAATAATTTCTGAAATATTCTTATTTCATAATGTTCTTGTAAGACTTTGAGGCACTATAAATAAAGGGGGAGACTCATTTGATACTCACTACCGAAACTTGTAAGCTTTATTCATATTAATAAAACATTTGATAACGAGTTTCTTTCAAGTGGAGCGAAGATGGATGTCAACTATGGATAGGATTTATATACACTAGTCACCTTCAAAAAAAAATCAATAACAGTATTAATAAAGTATATAAAAATTTAAATTATATTAGAATATTTTAAATATAATTACAATATATTTTAATATAATTTGTTATGATTATTTTTTAAATTATGGATATGTGTTTAATTAGATAATATTTGGAGTTAGTTTAAACATAATTTTAATTATAAATATATTTGAGTATTGGATGATTTTTAAATTTTTACCTGAGGAGAGAGGGTTCGCTTATCTACAAAAAAGATAAGAAAGATAGTTAATTTTAAAATTCTATTTTATTTATAAAAAAATGGTTGATGATATACACGGCTTAGACGGCTCGAGATTGAGCCGTTTTGAAGCCCCTTTATAATAGTAGAGATATTATATAGTCTAATGTAACCCTGTTAGCAATCACCCGAATAAAACTAGTATTATACTAAAATTTTTCCATATCATTCAGAAACGCATAATACTAGTGCATTTTTGTAATATACGAATTAGTATGTAAATTTTAAGCAGGTGAAGTTTTAAACGTGTTTTGTATGAATTATTAAAAATTTTGCCAAAAAAATACGGTAAAAAACCTGTTTAATTATCCAAATTTGACGATTCTAACCTCAATATTTCATTTGACAAAAAATTGACTGATTTTTTAACGTATTTTACTTGTATTGTGACGATTTATACACATACTTTTGTTGTCTCAAATTTTTTCCGGATGTAACTTACTATTAAGTTGGACTGGTACAACTTATTTTGCTTTTTTTTTCCCCTCCATTTTTTTAAAATAACAGCAAATGGTGTTTAATTACACCACGTGATAGTTTTTTATTTATTTAAAAACTCTTTCATTTTTTTATAGACCATATTTGAAGGCACTGGAGCTGCATTCCAAATCTATTTACATTTCTTATTTAATTGAAAAGCAGCAAATTTACCCTATCTATTCTAATCCAGGGCTTAAGGTACCGATTAAGTACCAGATTTATTACATTTCATACTTCAAAAAAAAAAAAATATATGTTTTATAATACAATAATATTTTTATTTTAATTCTATGGTGCCTTAGTTTGATGCATGAGTTTAATGGTTGCAGTTGTTTAAGCTTAGGAGTTAGGACCATTTCTTAGAAACTACAATATTTGCTATCACGGATAGTCTCAAAAGTCAAAATAATTCAAAAAAATTAACTTATATATATATATATATATATATATATATATATATATATATATATATATATATATATATATATATATATATATTATTAATATACTTTTTTTATAATAATTAAAAAAACAAAAAATTTACTGTAAAGATAATAAATTGTATAAAATTGCGTAAAACGATAGAAGTTTGGAAAATTAGGGAAAACGATAGCATCCGACAAACCGCGTGTCGGAAAATTGGGCACGCCCAATTTCCGACACACGGTCTGTCGGAAATTAGTATGGCCGGCGGTTGGGTTCGTTTGGGTTGGTTCAAATGGGTTTAATGCGGATGGGTGAGTTGATGGTTTGGGGGATTTAAGAGGGTGGGTCAAGAAGGATAGTCATAGCAAGAATTGGAGTAGCAGAAAAGAATCGAGAAGAAGAAGAAGAAGTCTTCAATGGTTAGTTTAATTTTTTAAATATTTTTGAATTATATTTATTATTTATATCATGATTCTCTTACCACAATACAAACCATAATGCTAACACCTAATCCAACAAATTGTATCCTAGGTCCCTAACCTTTAAGACTAATCTAAACATAATCTAGACCCCAATCCTAACCTTCTCCCTAACCCGTAAACTAAACCCTAACCTAATCCAAATCCTTACCCTAATATAAACCCAAACCCTCCCACTCTTAACCATTACCCTAATCACTCTTCTAATAACATTAACCCCCTAACCCTAACCCCAACCTTAACCCTTAAAATAAACCCTAACCTAATCCAAACCCTTTTCCTAAACCTAACACTAACCATAAGTCTAACCCTAACCCTAACCCGTGAACTAAACCCTAACCTAATCACAACCCTTACCCTAATATAAACTCAAATCCTAATCTACCATACTATTAAATATGCGTTTTGACAACCATCTTTTTACAGATGGGTAGCCAAAACGATGGTCGCATACCAGGGGGCCAACTACAGAATTGATTAAGCATCAGCGCGAGTCGCACATATGTAGTCTGATATTTACTGGAGAGGTATATTAAATTTTAATTGTGTTAGTCAATAAAATTTTCATTTTATATGTTTAGTAATAACATAGTTCGTATGTTTATATATAGCTATGTGATTATAAAAGGGAAGTGCGGTGTCGAGAACACAATACATGGCGATATGAGGACCAACTTAGTTTTTGGGCTGGCGGCCAGGGGACTTCGTAGTGGCCCGGAGTAACAGATTGGTTTCAAAGCTATGGTTTGGATGAAAATTATTATACACAGATACTAAATACTCCATTAGCACCAGTACCCACACAAGACGAAGGTGGTGATGCGTTCCAGGAGAATACGATGCGAATGAGAGCCCGACTCAATCTCAGAGAAGTTGACCGTCCGGACTATTGGAAATTAGACAGCTAAGGAAGATGGATGAACATTTTGTACTTGTATGGTGTTTTATTTTCATTTATATAAAAGTCACCTATCTTTGACAAACTATTACAATTACTTCACATGATGTTTCCTATTCATTCTCTTGGTTGATTTGTACAACTCCTTCTATTGTGCCCTAAACCATTGCAATTACTGCATCAGAGATCTCTTGAAGATTGATCCTTAGCCAGAATACAGTTCTTCTTTGGTCTTCCGGCTTTGCGTCGAACATCTGGTACTCCAATGTCACCTCTAACCAATGCATTTTGAATGTTGTAAGGGACTGGAATTGGCTCCAAGTGCGGCTCATAGACACTTTTTAATGCTTCCTTTGAAAATATAGCTGGATAATAATGCTCAATTCTAATATTACAAAAATTACAAGCATAACATGCATGTACACATGGAAGAAAAGTATGATACCACTTTAAACATGAACAATAGTTTTCATTTAAACGAATAACATATGTTCTATTTGTTTTACGATTTAATATCTCAAACAAATGACCCATTATATGTAACATTTTCAGCTGATAGTTTTCTTTTGTGATACGAGCCATCGTTTTTAACATCTTCGGACAAAAATTTGTTACAAGATTTTCAGCTTGTTTTCTGTTCTTGTCCTGAAGTGTTAAAATCTTGGCTCGAATACCATCAAGTAGTGTTGTTATTAGTTTATCATGAAATTTTTTAATCTAGTTATTAAAATATTCAGCAAAATTTGACGTGTTAATATCTAATCTTGGACAAGGAGAATACGATGTAATCCAGTATGAGAAAACACGATTTTTATCATTTACTCCAACGAGCCAATTGTAAACATCTATATTTTCATCTTTAATTATCTCCAAGCAATTATTTGCATCTGTTTCATTATAACATCTTCCAAGATAGTCCAAGCTATGTTGAAAATGCTTTGATCTACATAACAATTTCAAATTTTCTTTAAAATGTTGAATACAAAAAAAAAATGAGGCGATTCCGAAAAAAAAGCACGCATGGCATTTATCAATCATTTTTGTTTATCCGATATAAAAGAAATTGTATTCCAGGCATCAAAAAATCTTTCAAAAGATATTCTTGGACCGTTTAAAAACCAAGTCCAAGAATTAGTGTTTTCGCTCTCAACAACAGCATAAGCAATTGGATATAGTTGATAGTTAGGATCATGAGCACAAGCAATAAATAAAATATCTCTATATTTAGAGGAAAGAAAAGTAGCATCAATACTAATCACAGGTAAACATCCCCTTAGAAATCCATCAATGCATGTCTTGAAACAAATAAAAATTCTTTCAAACCTATTATTTTCTGTAATCTTCATAAAACATTGGCTACCTGGATTTGTCTCAATAATTCTAAGACCATACTCTTCGAGACTACTATATGCATCAATATAACTACCATTTATTTCGGATAAAACAAGTTCTCTAGCTTTCCAAGCCTTACAGTATTTAATATGTATTCGATGTTCTCTAAATATATCGTTTACAACATGTGAAGGACTATACGACTGATTATCTCGAATTTTATTAATAATCTGATTTTTAACCCATACAGTAGTAGCTAATGGATGACAACCAGTTGTAAGTCCACCTAAACAAGAATGAATATTTTCTAGCGTAGCAATAGAAAATCTTTCGTCTCCACCAATGGCTTTAGCGTATACCCTCCAATGACAATTTGAACTATTACATTTATACATAATCCCAGTAGCATTATTTAAAGTAGCCGAACAAGTAAAATTACGTTTAATTGCTATATCACTAATAAAACTTCTAAATTTAGAACGATTCTCAAATTATTTTTCAATAAATAATTTAGGAGTGCTAAGGCTATCAATAGAATCATCAAATTTATCATCTAAATTTTTAATTAGATCATCATTATTTTCATCATTGTTATTATCATCATCTACTATATGTTCTTCTTCAGTAAATGGAATAACTTGGTGAGAAGAATTAGGACCAACGTTAAAATTTACATCACAAGCAGGTATATTACTTATTATTTCTTGATGGGGGCGGAGTGACATAGATATTAATATACGGTGATTGTGCATTCACTTGAAGAATAAATTTTCATGCTTCTTCACTATCTATATTTATACAATTAGATACGAAAATATGTACTAATATAAATTCGTAATCGATAGAATATTGATCAATAATTAGATTATGTAAACTAAGAAACGGAATATTTCGATAAACTAAAAGAACTTGAGTTAAACCTCCTTCATAAGCTAACCCATTTAGTACACCTCCAAGCAAGCATAGTCTTGTTAGATGTTGATCCATGCTGACAACAAGATGAACTTTCAAATGGAAGTAGGACGAGAGGAGCTTCAGCTTTCAACGAATAGAGCTTCTTACTGAATGAGAGAGATTTTGAAGGGAATGAATTTTTTTTAGAAAAGAGGTTGTTTGCTCTGATACTTATACATAGCTTTGTGTTTAATATAGTCGTTGGAATTGGAACGTTGGAATTGTAACGTTGGAGAATCTTAAAATTGGTTAAACCTCAGCCCAACAAACAAAAAATAAATCAGATCGAAAAAAAAACCAAACCAACTCAAACATAAAACCAACATCACACTCAACTAAAACATAAAACCCAAAAAACTAAAAAACCAAACCAACTCAAAATAAATAAAAAAAAACCAACCAACCCACCACCAACCCCCACCACAAACGGAGAGTGCTCATTTTCAGCTACATGGTTTGTCGGAATTTGAGTTTTGCTCAAATTCCGATAAACCGTTTGGCGGAATTTGAGCATGCTCATTTTCCGCCAAACAATCTGTCGAAAATATCTTTCTACCTAATTTTCAAAACATGTTATCTTATAGCAAATTTTTAATAAATTCTTATATGTACAGTAAATTTTTCGTTAAAAAAATAGTATTTATACAAGATGTTTAGAATATCAAAACGGTCATGTTAAATATTGGTCCCAAGTAAATCTTCATTCCTCCTCGTATTGTTAGTCGACTCATCCAATAGAAAAGTAGAAAACCAATAATATTTGACCAACTCTTGTCATGGAACACAAATCTTACCAATCAAGCCAAACTTTTACTCGTGGAACAAAAAGGAGGAGACGTGTAGAGAGAAGAGAAGAACAAAGTCTCCATCACGTTGCATGAGACGAAAAAGGGGATTGAGTCAAATATTTGCCTTTTGATTAATTAATTGCTAATGGGAAATGATGGAGAGTACATTTTACTAATGAGACAATTGCTGGTAGTAGATTAATCATGTACAATTAACGTAATTATGAAGTTGGAATGGTCCACTAACACACCAAGGAATTCTCTTGAGCTTTGGGTTCAAAGAAATCATAAGAATGGGACACGTGATCTTGAGTCCCTACTAGTCCACATCAATTTTTTCAAACTTAATTGCAATTCGATACCTTCACATATTCCAGTGTTTCAATCTGATATTCTAAATTTTTTTATTCGACAATTTGTACTATCAACAATTTCATATTTTTAAATTGATATCCAAAATTTTCAAAAAGACAAAAATATCTCTGCCTTTCCAACTCTCTCCCTCACCTCTCCTCTCTCGGCTGTCCCCACCCCCCTCACTGCCCCCCCCCCCCCCCCCCCCCCCCGGGCAACACCCTTCCACCCCCTCCTCTCTTGTCTGCCCCCAACTGGATATCCTATTTTGTAAGAGAGCAATATTAGAATACCTAGAATGGTTCCTTTTGGATTTTTATACTGGCTTAGAGTGTCCTGACAAATCCAATTGAAAAGTTGGATCCTAAATATTTATTTTTATTCTTTTTTTATTTTTACACTATATCATCTTTTCCAGCTGTGTTGACTGTTACCCTTATACTCATGTCCATGGTATAATGGAAAAACAAAACAAAAAATAAAAATTCAGGATCTAAACTTTCCAATTGAATATATATATATATATATATATATATATATATATATATATATATATATATATATATATATATATATATATATATAAACCTAATTAGCCCTTGTCTTTTTATGAGAAAGAAAAATTAGAATTTTGTCAGATTTTCTTTCATATATTTGGTAAAACAAGAAAATCATTCAAGAAAGATCATTTGATTTATCTTCGAGTGTTTTTGTTTATGCAATAAAGGAATAAAAATATATATCAGTGTTCCAATAATGTAGTTACATTATAAAATAAAATAAAATCATGAAAAACCAAAAATAATAGATAAAATAGCCAATAACATATTTGAGTAGAGTTATTGTTGCCGTAATTTTTGTGATAAATGCTAGGAAAAAATAAGAGAAAATCAATCATACAGGAGGAGGGTCGGAGGAGGGTCAGCGGAGGGGGGGAGGGGAGGGGAGCATGGGGTGTGCTCAGCAAGGATAGATTAGGAAAAAAATAAAAAATTAAATGGGATGTGATAAGTAAGTTTGGGATGTGTATAGCAGGATACTTTCTACAATTGCCTTTGTTTGTTCTCACCACCATCCCAACTCAAATTAACTTCAAGAAACTAGTCCTTGTCCCACTTCCTACACTTCCTACATCTATAAAGTATTTGTAGCTTGTCAAATTGGGGTTTGCTAAGTGAGTAAAAAAAAATAAAGCGATTAGTAAATCCAAAAGCAGCTTTGTCAAACAAACACTACACAATTTGCTTTTTATATTGTTTTAATTAGCCTTCTACCTACACCCCAAATTTAGGTTGAAAATGAGGTTTGTGAAGAATTATTGTAAACTTTTCCACTATATATTTTAAATTATTTGTTAATATGGCTTAGTTATATTCTTACATTTCACGGCATTTGTTATAAGTAAAAAAAACCAAAAATATACAATAAAACAAAAATTATATTCAACTAAATAATAACTCTACATTTCAGAAAAGTCAATACAAAGTAGTTCTCTCAGACCAATGTAACCGACTAAACATGAAATATAATTTATTGATTTACATAAATAAGTACAATTGGAGTAATTTTGATTTTCTCAACCTAAGAATTTTATGGTTTCCAAATCATCTCATAATACTGTTGGATTTATAGCCTTTTGTTTTAGTTTTTAGTCCCACATCGACTAGAAAGGAATGTGTATCTCCATATATATGAGTCTTTACTCTTTATGGAGATGCACATGTAGTGCACATGGGTGTGTGCCATGTGGGATTAATTATTAATGGTATAAAGGCTTAATCAACAATTAATAAGCTGTAAGCTTTTTGCTCTTGGAAAATTTATTTCCATAGGAGCTAAGTCCTGTTGGGGCTTAGCGACTCGGACTCGGGCTCGGGCTCGGGCTCGGACTCGGGCTCATGAGGCGTAATGTGGCGTTTTGTTGGCGCACTTTGCACTTAGCACGTCAGCATCGTCGTGTTCTTTAACACAACAGAGTAGTGAGCGTGTTGTTTAACACAAACACTAGTACTTTTTAGTACGCGTGAGTTCTGTTACTTCAAACAGAGAGAGAAGATTACCAGAAGCAGAGGAGTTCGCCGTCTTCCGAGGAGTCAGAAGAGCAGGAGTATTCCAAGGTTTTCCGTCAACCTTGCTGGTTCCTGGAAGCTGTTCGCAGAGGGCGAATAAAGCTTTGAGCAACGGTGATAATTCACCCCAGCAATTCCATCTCTCGCCTGTCATCCTTCTGTTGCCTTTAGCAGTTCTGTCAGTATCTTCTTTTTAGAAGGCACTACTGCCAGTTTGCTACGATCACGAAAATCTTTTTAGATTATTCGTGTATTACGATATCTTTTTAGATTTCGTAATTTGCAGAATCCTTCTGGATCTCTGTTGCAAAACCTTCTTTAAGGAGTTGCATTAGAAACGTTGTCTTTACAACTGTTTCATTTTCTCAGTTTTCCATCGAAAAATTGTGCCTCGGCGTTCCCGGCAATAACAAATACTTCTTCATGATATTCAAGAAGTCGCTACAATGTCAAAGATTCATATCGAGAACGCGATGAGACCAAACATTCAAACTTTAAGTATAATATTGGACTTTATCTATGTAAATTAAAAAAAATAATCAATTTCATATACCTATACCTTTTTTTTTTTTCACTTTCCAATCAATATAGAACTACATTTTATAATAACTCACAAATTTTGGATACTTAACCATATACGAGATCCAATTCAAGACTGTGTAAGCGTCTAAATGACTTAAGTATTTAAATCCGAACTATGAACTAAATATTACCAGTTAATAGTTTCCTTTATAATTAATTTTTTTTTTTTAAAACAGTGCTTACATGGCCGGCCCTGAACCGTTGGGGATCCGAGAAGAAACTTTCAAAATGGACCCCCATACATAATGTGAAAATATAAATAAAATAAAACTTTGTTGTAATCAAGATTTGAATCAAAGACCTCGTAAATATAAATTGTGCATTATAACCACTACACCACAATATTTTTTGTTAAAAGTCACATGATACGTACTAGTTCTATTATAAACAGCTTCATGTTGGTTGTAACGACCCGCTCCGCCCTAGCGACATATGGGAGTCTCTAGAAAAACTCTACGAAGAAGACAAGAACCGCAGTAAAATATTTGTGGTTGAAAAATATCACAAGTGGTTCTTTGAGGACGAAAAGTCTATGCTGCCGCAGGTGAAGGAGTTCCTGAAACTGCGACAGAAGTTGGAAGACGAGGCGATGCCCCTCCCCGACAAGTTTGTTGTTGGAGGGATTGTCTCAAAGCTCCCCGCTGGGTGGAGCAAGTTCTATGCAAACATGCATAGGAAGAAGTTGGAGATCACCCTTGAAGATCTCCTACAGGAAATCTATGTTGAGGACCAGATGCGGACTCAACTGAAGGTGGACACACTGTCCAAGCAATTGGCTAACGCCAATCTGGTTCAGACCAAGGGACCAAAGGGAAAGCAGGCGGCTTTCCACAGCAAGAAGAAGAACCCTGACAATCTAAAAGTCAAGGGAACTTCTATCAAGAAAAAGAAGCCAAAGTCAGAAATGCCTTGCTTCAAGTGTGGCAAGAAGGGCCACTTTAAGAATGAGTGTAAAGAAAAGACCAAGCAATCAGAGCAAGGAGAGCCTAGTAAGGTATCTATGATTACTGACGTAGTTGCTATGATTGCACAGGTTGATGCAGTAAGGACTGACTCTGACTGGTGGGTAGACACTGGAGCCTCCTGCCATGTATGCTCCAGTAAGGAGTGGTTCACCACCTATACACCTACTTCTGAAGTGGTTATGATGGCGAACCAGACACAAGCTGAAGTGCTCGGGATCGGAACGGTGGTGTTGAAGCTGACTTCGGGTAAGTCTCTGACGCTTCAAGGCGTGAAGCACGTTTCTGCTATCGCCAAGAACCTGATCTCGGGAGGCCTTCTCTGCAATGCAGGCCTCAGGATGGACATCAATGCTGGCCAGATGGTGATGTCTATCAAGGGAACATATTTCGGGAAAGCTTTTTATACCGAAGGAATGTTCAAGATTCAGCTTGTAAATCAGTCCAATGTAATTAATGTTATTAATGAAGTCACTCATTCTGCTTATACTCTTGAGTTGTGGCATAATAGGCTAGGACATGTTCATTGTAAACGAATAAACAGAATGTCTAGTCTAGGACTTATCTCCAAGTGTGGGGGTAAGGTAGAGAAATGTGAAGTTTGTGCTCAAACGAAGATCACAAGGAAACCCTTTCCTCGGGTTAATCGAAGTACAGATCTTCTGGAGTTGGTTCACTCCGATATCTGTGACTTCAAACAGTTCTCTACAAAGGCCGGGATGAAGTATTTCATAACCTTCATCGATGACTTCTCAAAGTATGCGTTCGTCTACTTGCTGAAGGCTAAAGACGAAGCATTCGAGAAGTTCAAGGAGTTCAGAGCTGAAGTTGAGCGACAGACTGGACAACAACTCAAAAGGATAAGAAGTGATCGAGGTGGGGAGTACAGGTCTCATGAATTCGCATCGTTCTGTAAGGAACATGGAATTGTCAATGAGACTACGGCTCCGTACTCTCCTCAATCAAACGGAGTAGCTGAGAGGAAGAACAGGACGTTGACAGAAATGATAAATTCAATGTTGTTGACTGCTGGCCTTCCTAAGTGCTACTGGGGAGAAGCTGCATTGACGGCCACTTTTATTCTAAATAGAGTGCCTCATGCAACTTCTGATATTACTCCTCATGAACTCTGGTTCAAAGTCAGACCTAACTTGAATGTTATTCGAGTGTGGGGGTGTCTGGCATATGTCAAGCTTCCAGATCTGAAGATTCAGAAGCTTGGGACAAGGACTACAAAGACGATCTTCTTGGGGTATGCCGAGAAGAGTGATGCTCGGAGATTTCTTGATATTGAGTCAAATCATATCATTGAATCTCGCGATGCAGAATATTTCGAAGACAAGTTTGCAAGGCACAAGAATATTGTTCTTCCGGATGTTCCGGAGAATAATGAGGGTGCACAAGAGACTGAAGTCTTCAATGAAGATGTGGTCCAAGAAGATGTTGTTGAAACAACGGTTGAACCAGAACAAGCTGAACCGTCAGCTAAGCGTGTGAGGAGGCCGAAGGACTTCGGAAGTGACTTTGTCACCTATCATGTGGAAGCAGATCCACTTACCTATGATGAGGCGATGAAGACCAGAGACGCGATTTTCTGGAAGGAGGCGATTGACAATGAGATTGATTCCATCACCTCAAATAACACTTGGGTGTTGGTTGATCTTCCTGAAGGAGCGAAACCCATCGGATGCAAATGGATCTTCAAGAAGAAGATGAAAGCAGACGGAACTATTGACAAGTTCAATGCTAGGTTGGTAGCCAAGGGGTTTTCTCAGAAGCAGGGGATTGACTACTTTGACACATATGCTCCAGTAGTCCGGATGACCACCATCAGAATGTTGATTGCTTTCGCAGCAATAAATAAGATGGTGATACATCAGATGGATGTGAATACGGCTTTCCTAAATGGCGAGCTGACCGAAGAGATTTACATGCAACAGCCAGAGGGATTTGTCATCAGAGGTCTTGAAGACAAAGTCTGCAAGTTGGTGAAATCCTTGTACGGTCTTAAACAGGCTCCCAAGATGTGGCATGAGAAATTTGACAAAGTTATAAGGTCAAATGGCTACATGGTCAGCGATACGGACAAGTGTGTTTACACGAAGTTCGCTGATGGAAGAGGTGTGATCGTTTGTCTGTACGTGGACGACATGCTTATCCTAGGTACGGATATTAGATGTGTCACGGAGACAAAGAAATTCATCTCAAGCAAGTTCAGTATGAAGGACTTGGGGGAAGCTGATGTGATCTTAGGGATCAAGATCATCCGGACAGACACTGGACTAGCGCTGTCACAGTCTCATTATATTGAGAAAATGATCACTCGTTATGGGTATCGGGATCTTCCAGTGATCGATACGCCGTACAGGTGTGATCTGAAGCTGAAGCCTAATTCAAGGGAAAGCGTCAGGCAGCTGGAGTATGCAAGCGTAATCGGGAGTTTGATGTATGCTACTACTGCCACAAGGCCTGACATAGCTTTCGTCGTGGGAATGCTGAGTCGTTTTACGAGCAATCCAGGTGTTGAACACTGGAAAGCTGTGGAACGGGTTATGAGATATCTCAAGAAGACTCAGACATATGCACTGTACTACAGCGGAGATCCGTAGGTAGTGGAAGGCTTCAGTGATGCCAGTTGGTGCTCAGAGGTGGAGAGCGAGAGGTCCACAGGTGGATACATTTTCACAATGGGTGGAGCTGCTATATCGTGGAAGTCGAAGAAGCAGACTATGCTCTCGCGGTCATCCATGGAATCTGAGTTCTTTGCACTTGATACCGCAGCCGAGGAAGCAGAATGGCTTCGGGAGCTCATGTATGATCTTCCAGTGGTTGGGGCACAAGTACCGGCGATACCGATATACTGCGACAACCAGGCGACTGCGGCGGTGGCATCAAATGATCTCTTCAACGGGAAGAAGAGGACTGTGCGGTTGAAGCACAGGGCAGTACATGATCTTATCAAGAGAGGTGTTATTGCAGTGATTGATGTTCGGAGTCAGGAGAACCTGGCGGATCCGTTCACCAAGGGCCTCAAGCGCCAGCTGGTCGATGACACAGCTTGTAAAATGGGCTTGAAGGCATTCTGATATTGTATTATTGTATTCCTACCATAAAGTTTTATGCTATTAGTTCAAAGATTTATCTACTAGGCATCTAGCTTTTGGTTCAACGGAGGACCACTAATCGGAAGAATATCAGGAACGGTGGGTACATGTTCTATTGGGCATGGAGAGGTTACGGACCTATAACCACTGTTGTCTACTGTTGTTTTCTGCGGAAAACAGGTCCTGTGGGAGGTTGGCTTAAATGCCTTAATGAGTTCTCAGGCATTTGGAATGTCTGGTATGCTTTACAGGAAGCATGGTAGCACAGCACTACAAGGAGTGTGACTCCATGCCATGTGTGGCGATGACTCCACCATGAGGTTCTCGAAGGAGGTAAAGCCTCGGCTATGTTAGCCAAGTCACAGCGGCGTAGCACCGCAAATAGGCAGTTGGCCTAATGTTGTATATTGAATTAAAGAGGGATGTAGTCAGCATTACAAAGAGGAGGTGTTCCTCATGTTACGGGTGGCACGACACCACAATGAGGTAAACCCGGCTAGGGATAAAGCCTCGGCCTTGCAAGCCATGTCGTAGCGGCGTAACACCGCACAGAAGCGTAAGGCTTCATGCTGGGTAGTTTGGTACTACAAAGGGGCTAGTCCTCATGCTACGGGTAGTATGACACTACGATGAGGTTCCCGGTGATTCGGGGTAAGGTCCTCGGCTTAAGGCCATGTCATAGCGGCGTAGCACCACAAAGGAAGCGATGGACGTTTCATGCCATGTCTCTTTAATAAAGAACTCACCTATAGTGTATGGACAAAGAGATATCAGGCCATCTCTTGAGGGTAAACTTGTAGACACCCAATATTATACACTGAAACCAGGCTGGCACACGGCCTTAAATGTGCAGCCAGAAGCACATGTAACTATATTATGTGAGTAGAAAGAATTTCAGCTATGATGCAGAATTCAAGGCTTAGTCCATTCTTGTATTATAGTTTGATTTTTGACTCACGTGGGAAGATTCAAGTCTTAAGTGGCATCTATCCTAAAAGCATAATGGACAGTTACTGTGGGGAACACTCGTACTCATATATATAGAGATATGTGGGGGATTGTTGGGTTTATAGCCTTTTGTTTTCGTTTTTAGTCCCACATCGGCTAGAAAGAAATGTGTATCTCCATATATATGAGTCTTTACTCTTTATGGAGATGCACATATAGTGCACATGGGTGTGTGCCATGTGGAATTAATTATTAATGGTATAAAGGCTTAATCAACAATTAATAAGCTGTAAGCTTTTTGCTCTTGGGAAATTTATTTCCATAGGAGCTAAGCCCCGTTGGGGCTTAGCGACTCGGACTCGGACTCGGACTCGGGCTCGGGCTCGGACTCGGACTCGGGCTCAAGGGCTCATGAGGCGTAATGTGGCATTTTATTGGCGCACTTTGCACTTAGTACGTCAGCATCGTCGCTAGGCGCATAGTGCGCTTAAGTTGCGCTCGTTGCGCGAGCCACTTGCGCGACCACGTTGCGCGGCCCGTTACACGAGCCCAGTTACGCTGGCCCAGTTACGCAGCCCAGTGCGCGCAGTATGCGCAGCGTACGCAGCGTACGTAGAGTGCGCAGTGTGCGCAGCGTACGCAGCGTACGCAGTGTGCGTAGAGTGCGTATGTGCGTATGGCTGGCTGCATATTAGAGCGGGAACGGTTGCAGTAGTTGCTGCATGTTCAGGAGTGGTTCTGCCACTACCCTGAAGTGCAGGCAACTGCTTGGCAACCGCCCCGTGGGCTATATATGCAGGTTCTCTCCTCTCTCTCAGTTGGTAGAAGTAATCAGAATTCCAGAGAGAAAACTCTAAGTGTTCTTTAACACAACAGAGTAGTGAGCGTGTTGTTTAACACAAACACTAGTACTTTTTAGTACGCGTGAGTTCTGTTACTTCAAACAGAGAGAGAAGATTACCAGAAGCAGAGGAGTTCGCCGTCTTTCGAGGAGTCAGAAGAGCAGGAGTGTTCCAAGTTTTTCCGTCAACCTTGCTGGTTCCTGGAAGCTGTTCGCAGAGGGCGAATAAAGCTTTGAGCAACGGTGATAATTCACCCCAGCAATTCCATCTCTCGCCTGTCATCCTTCTGTTGCCTTTAGCAGTTCTGTCAGTATCTTCTTTTTAGAAGGCACTACTGCCAGTTTGCTACGATCACGAAAATCTTTTTAGATTATTCGTGTATTACGATATCTTTTTAGATTTCGTAATTTGCAGAATCCTTCTGGATCTCTGTTGCAAAACCTTCTTTAAGGAGTTGCATTAGAAACGTTGTCTTTACAACTGTTTCATTTTTTCAGTTTTCCATCGAAAAATTGTGCCCCGGCGTTCCCGGCAATAACAAATACTTCTTCATGATATTCAAGAAGTCGCTACAATGTCAAAGATTCATATCGAGAACGCGATGAGACCAAACATTCAAACTTTAAGTATAATATTGGACTTTATCTATGTAAATTAAAAAAAAAATCAATTTCATATTCCTATACCTTATTTTTTTTTTCACTTTCCAATCAATATAGAACTACATTTTATAATAACTCACAAATTTTGGATACTTAACCATATACGAGATCCAATTCAAGACTGTGTAAGCGTCTAAAAGACTTAAGTATTTAAATCCGAACTATGAACTAAATATTACCAGTTAATAGTTTCCTTTATAATTAATTTTTTTTTTTAAAACAGTGCTCCTTCCACCCCCTCCTCTCTTGTCTGCCCCCAACTGGATATCCTATTTTGTAAGAGAGCAATATTAGAATACCTAGAATGGTTCCTTTTGGATTTTTATACTGGCTTAGAGTGTCCTGACAAATCCAATTGAAAAGTTTGGATCCTAAATATTTATTTTTATTCTTTTTTTTATTTTTACACTATATCATCTTTTCCAGCTGTGTTGACTGTTACCCTTATACTCATGTCCATGGTATAATGGAAAAACAAAACAAAAAATAAAAATTCAGGGTCTAAACTTTCCAATTGAATATATATATATATATATATATATATATATATATATATATATATATATATATATATATATATATATATAAAAACCTAATTAGCCCTTGTCTTTTTATGAGAAAGAAAAATTAGAATTTTGTCAGATTTTCTTTCATATATTTGGTAAAACAAGAAAATCATTCAAGAAAGATCATTTGATTTATCTTCGAGTGTTTTTGTTTATGCAATAAAGGAATAAAAATATATATCAGTGTTCCAATAATGTAGTTACATTATAAAATAAAATAAAATCATGAAAAACCAAAAATAATAGATAAAATAGCCAATAACATATTTGAGTAGAGTTATTGTTGCCGTAATTTTTTGTGATAAATGCTAGGAAAAAATAAGAGAAAATCAATCATACAGGAGGAGGGTCGGAGGAGGGTCGGCGGAGGGGGGGAGGGGAGGGGAGCATGGGGTGTGCTCAGCAAGGATAGATTAGGAAAAAAATAAAAAATTAAATGGGATGTGATAAGTAAGTTTGGGGTGTGTATAGCAGGATACTTTCTACAATTGCCTTTGTTTGTTCTCACCACCATCCCAACTCAAATTAACTTCAAGAAACTAGTCCTTGTCCCACTTCCTACACTTCCTACATCTATAAAGTATTTGTAGCTTGTCAAATTGGGGTTTGCTAAGTGAGTAAAAAAAAATAAAGCGATTAGTAAATCCAAAAGCAGCTTTGTCAAACAAACACTACACAATTTGCTTTTTATATTGTTTTAATTAGCCTTCTACCTACACCCCAAATTTAGGTTGAAAATGAGGTTTGTGAAGAATTATTGTAAACTTTTCCACTATATATTTTAAATTATTTGTTAATATGGCTTAGTTATATTCTTACATTTCACGGCATTTGTTATAAGTAAAAAAACCAAAAATATACAATAAAACAAAAATTATATTCAACTAAATAATAACTCTACATTTCAGAAAAGTCAATACAAAGTAGTTCTCTCAGACCAATGTAACCGACTAAACATGAAATATAATTTATTGATTTACATAAATAAGTACAATTGGAGTAATTTTGATTTTCTCAACCTAAGAATTTTATGGTTTCCAAATCATCTCATAATACTGTTGGGTTTATAGCCTTTTGTTTTGGTTTTTAGTCCCACATCGACTAGAAAGGAATGTGTATCTCCATATATATGAGTCTTTACTCTTTATGGAGATGCACATGTAGTGCACATGGGTGTGTGCCATGTGGGATTAATTATTAATGGTATAAAGGCTTAATCAACAATTAATAAGCTGTAAGCTTTTTGCTCTTGGGAAATTTATTTCCATAGGAGCTAAGCCCTGTTGGGGCTTAGCGACTCGGGCTCGGGCTCGGGCTCGGACTCGGGCTCATGAGGCGTAATGTGGCGTTTTGTTGGCGCACTTTGCACTTAGCACGTCAGCATCGTCGTGTTCTTTAACACAACAGAGTAGTGAGCGTGTTGTTTAACACAAACACTAGTACTTTTTAGTACGCGTGAGTTCTGTTACTTCAAACAGAGAGAGAAGATTACCAGAAGCAGAGGAGTTCGCCGTCTTCCGAGGAGTCAGAAGAGCAGGAGTATTCCAAGGTTTTCCGTCAACCTTGTTGGTTCCTGGAAGCTGTTCGCAGAGGGCGAATAAAGCTTTGAGCAACGGTGATAATTCACCCCAGCAATTCCATCTCTCGCCTGTCATCCTTCTGTTGCCTTTAGCAGTTCTGTCAGTATCTTCTTTTTAGAAGGCACTACTGCCAGTTTGCTACGATCACGAAAATCTTTTTAGATTATTCGTGTATTACGATATCTTTTTAGATTTCGTAATTTGCAGAATCCTTCTGGATCTCTGTTGCAAAACCTTCTTTAGGAGTTGCATTAGAAACGTTGTCTTTACAACTGTTTCATTTTCTCAGTTTTCCATCGAAAAATTGTGCCTCGGCGTTCCCGGCAATAACAAATACTTCTTCATGATATTCAAGAAGTCGCTACAATGTCAAAGATTCATATCGAGAACGCGATGAGACCAAACATTCAAACTTTAAGTATAATATTGGACTTTATCTATGTAAATTAAAAAAAATAAACAATTTCATATACCTATACCTTATTTTTTTTCACTTTCCAATCAATATAGAACTACATTTTATAATAACTCACAAATTTTGGATACTTAACCATATACGAGATCCAATTCAAGACTGTGTAAGCGTCTAAAAGACTTAAGTATTTAAATCCGAACTATGAACTAAATATTACCAGTTAATAGTTTCCTTTATAATTAATTTTTTTTTTAAAACAGTGCTTACATGGCCGGCCCTGAACCGTTGGGGATCCGAGAAGAAACTTTCAAAATGGACCCCCATACATAATGTGAAAATATAAATAAAATAAAACTTTGTTGTAATCAAGATTTGAATCAAAGACCTCGTAAATATAAATTGTGCATTATAACCACTACACCACAATATTTTTTGTTAAAAAGTCACATGATACGTACTAGTTCTATTATAAACAGCTTCATGTTGGTTGTAACGACCCGCTCCGCCCTAGCGGAACGCCGATTCAAACGGCAAGTGCAACGACTCAAACGAGCCGTCGACTCGAAGAGTTGGCATCGACCTGATGAAGAATCGATGCAAGGCTTACATTGGCCCGTCAAGATGAATCCAGACTTAGACTTTCAAAGGCGTGCTCGGAGTATCGCTCGGCCGATGCGAACATCGCTAAGGTGGGTGGCTCCGATGAACCCGTCTTTGCTTAGCCTAGACACATAACAATACGGACACCATTGCTAGAATCGCTAGGCGTCAACGCCGCGCATGCTAATAAATGAATGATTCAACGCACCTAGCTAAGGGAATAATCCCATCTTGTATGCTTGTATAGAATATGGAAAGGAACATGGAAAATTTTAGAACTCTCGTACCGCGCTCCACGCTCGTGCTAAGGCACAATCTTACATTCAAGTTTCCTATGCGTTCAACAATGAAACAATAAACGGTTTACAACAATGAAACGGAAGACTATCGACATAGTCGTTCCGAGTAGAGTATAGCAACATTGAAAGTCTTCGGGACCGATGGATCGCCAAGGTGACTCCCGCACGGGGAGTTGCATAATGAATGAATAAATGAACGAATAAGTGAATGAATGAATCCACGAACAAATGACATGAATACGTGAAGAATGAATGAATGAATGAACGAACAAGTGAAAGAAAGAAATGAAAGAGTGAATACAAGATAAGACATGAAAGACGTTAGCGACGGGTATGACGGGCACGTGCAACGGGACTCGCTACCCGCGCTGCACGGACGCCAACCTGGTCGATAACGCATTATGGCTAAGGGTTAGCCTATGGCTCAGAGACAGCCGTTAAGTTAAAATGACAAGTAAAATACGAAATGGTCGTGGACAAACGACACGGACGATGGGGGGGAATACCGTGGCCGTCATGAGGAAGGATTCTGCGGCACGGGCGATGGGGGAGGAAATTGTGGCCGGCCTAGGCGGGATCAAAACGTGGCTTACGGGCTCTTGGGTGCGGGCTTGGCTTCCCAGGAGACGTAAGTGCAGGGTATTTCAAGAGACTTAACGGGGTGTCCCAGCCAACACCCTACGCTAAGTTGAGAAATACCAAGGGGAAAATGTCCAAAATGGCTTGTGATGCCAGCGACCCATGCATGTAAATTAAGTGGGCTTTGCTGGTGGCAATCCACGTGCAAGTCCTTGCATTGAAACAAGTAGTCTAAGCTAACTAAATGAAGTGCTTCCTAAACATGCTTGAATGTAACACTCCTGAACATGCTTGAATGTAACACTCCTGACATGCCTGAAATGTAACACTCTGAACTTGACTGAAATGTAACACTCCTGAACATGCTTGAATGTAACACTCCTGACATGCCTGAAATGTAACACTCTGAACTTGACTGAAATGTAACACTCTGAACATGCCTACGACGTGCTAGAACCTGAGACAGGGACACGTCCTTAACATTGAATGTTTACATGAATCACGTTAAGTTACTACATATGAATTGTTGTCTAACTTGGTTTATTTTGGACAGGGAAGGCCGGACGGTAAGTATGGGTAAGTCATGCATGTATTTCCAGGCGACATTTGAATTCAGCAACACGAGATAGGTTACGATATATGCCATGAAACTGATCCTAAGGCAAGATTAGAAAGACAATGAACGATAGACGGTGCACAAAAGTAAATGCAACGTGTTTGGTAATGATCGATAGCATTGTGGGCGAGCTAGCCTCCCCACCAGTGCATAACGATGTACTGATAACCCCACAGTCTGCTTGTAGGATGCAGGAGACGCCGGCGGGTGCGGAGCTTCCATCGAACGTGCTAAGGCGCGGAGCTATCTCTGGAGCCTTGGAGCGTTGCAAGAAGCTGGAGCACCCTATACAGGACATAATGTATCGAAACATCGCCATGAATCATTCCATCTTGTAAGCCACTTGGCACGCCTTTTATGTTTCAGAGAGAGAGAGCTTGAGCGACTTGTAATATCGGCCTAGCGCCGCTTGTAAACTTCTTGAATATCAATAAAGAGTTCGAATTCGCTTCTACTTGTGTTCATTTACTTTCCGCTGCAAATGGGGACACTCTGTACGACTCTGTGGCCTAGCTCAAATCGGCCGTTTCTGAACTTGGCCTTGCACGGACGCAACCTAGGCCCGTGCGGCATCACGCCTTAGCGAGGACGATCGCTCCTACGGGAGCGGGGCGTGACATTGGTGTCTCCTTTCGTCAGAGGGTCATGAACCGTCATCCGGTCTGTCTTAGGTCAGGGTCGTCCCTGAGTGCTTATAACACCAAAAACGTATATATTCCTCTTAGCAATAGGGATATGTGATACATAACGTAAGAAAACCATACTCTAAAACCTCTTCTTACTTAAATCATTATCAATAGATTTTTTTACTAACACATACAACAAATCACATAGTTTCTATCACTTGGTGGGGTCATAACCTTCTTCCTACTTAAATCATTATCATTAAATACTTCCTAATAGATCCCAAAAATCATATGGTTTCTATCACTTGATGGTAGGGGTGAGTGTTCGGTTTATTCGTTTTCAATCGAATTAGCAAAAATTGAATTAACCGAAGTTCTAAAAAATAGAATCGAAATCGAACCGAATTAGTCAAAACTGAAAATAAATCGAACTGAATAATAAATTCGGTTTATTCAGTTTATTCGGCCTATTCGGTTGGGCTATTAATATTGTTTAATGGATTGGACCCAAAGTTGAGATCGTAAATAAATTATATTAAAAATTTATAATTTTTTTACACATTTGTTGAATTTCAAAGTTGTGCAAAAAGTTGGACTAGTCGTTAAATTATCAACGTTGGAATTCAAAACACATACATACAATTATTGTTTTTAAAATATACACATTTTAATCACAAAATATGCAAATAATTGAGAATATTTATATAATTGTATAATTCTTATTCAGTTTTCGATTTTGGACCGAACTCAAAACCCAAAATCAATTTTTTTTTTTTAGTATTTTGAAACCAAAATCGACTCGAATTTTTTTGAAACCGAACTGAATCTCCTATTCGATTCGATTTACGGTCCAAATAATGCTCACCCTTACTATATGGGGTCAGGAGCCAAGTGTTAGTTTTCTATTGGTTGTAGTGACAAATTGCAAATTAGGAAGAATTGCAAGTAGTACGTACTTAGATAAGCTCAATCTTCATATTATATATATATATATATATATATATATATATAAAAGAATACCTGATTTGGCTGACTACATGTTACTATATACAATACTAACATATATTCACATATTTTGTACATATTTTATAAATTATTATCATAAAAATTAAAATATTATATTTATTAAGATTGCTTAACAAGACTTAAAAAAATATGCACTCTTAATTTAAAATTATTATTATTTTATTTTGTGAATGCTTGTAAGATTATTTAGTAATGTAAAATGACACTTTTAGTAATTATCTAATTTTATTTATTAACTAGTAAATATATTCAAAAATATATTTATTTGAAAAAAAAAATATATACGATAAAGTTAAATGAAAATTTATTATATAGTAGTATAGATAATGCAGCCAGTTGAATACAATTAAGGATCTCTACGGCCTCGTTTGGTTCGCGGAATCATCGGATTGGGAAAGAGGAAGTGATTATTTTTCTATGTTTGGGTGCGAAAGGAATTGATGAGGAATGGAAAGTGATTCTCAATGGAATGGAAGTTAGGGGAGAAAGTGATTCAATCCATTCAAGAAAGGAATTATTTTTCCATATTGAAGTATTCACTTTTTTGACATTTTCAAACACCGAAAATAAAAATCAATAAAAATTATTTTTTTTTTTTTTAAAAATGTCAAGGAATTGATTTTCATTCTTTCCATTCCGCAAACCAAAAGAGGTTATGTGTTTATTTTATTATATTTTATGTTATGTCAGTGGTAGATAGACGTAACTGGACGACTCTTGTCTCGTATTTATCGGTTAGAACAACCTCATTAAATAAGGAGGAAAAGACTGTTCTAAGTAATCTCCGTCGTTGTACCAAAAAAAAATATCGAAGTTGAAAGGGATGGGAGTGTAATTTTTGGTTCGGTAGCCAAAGACAGGAATACAATGGCACAATCAACAGTTTGGAGCTAGGGTGGATTAAAGTTGGGTTGAGCATTATTGGATATTGAATCGAAAATTCAACCGAATTGCATAAAAAATTCAGTTCAGTTTGAAAAAAAAAAAATTAATAATTAGAAAAAGTGGGAGAACTATAGAGAAACAGAAGATGAGTTGCACAGAGAGGAAATTACAAGATTTTAGACAGTGGATCGGTTTTAGATAATTGATGTGTAAATGATATTATTATCCATACATAATTATTACTTTAGAAAAGAAAACATATGACAAAAATAATTGATGATACCCCCTCCTATTAGAATTATATATTAGTATAGAAAAGGGTACTTCAATAACTTTTTTTTTATTCCTCAACTCTTTTTTCTTTTTCTTTTTTAACTTCCAGCACGTGCAGGCTCAGTTAAATTGTGTGTCTCCCTGCACACGATATTTAGTCGGTCGTCATGTCGTTTCGGACTCTTCTTGCGGATCTTGTCGTAATGACTTTTTCATCATCGTCCCACACGTACCCCTCGTGCACTCCGCGCGCTCTCGAGTCTCACGGGATGGCCGACGTCTTTCGACGCCGGCAACTCAACGCCTCGCTTCGCCCACGACGCCGAATGCGCCCCCGACGTCTTCACGACGCCTACGACAGCCAATGCCGTCCAGCCACCCATTCTATTCGCACGACGCCGACCAATTAAAGCAAGAGTCATTAAACACGTCCCACTTAACTCTTCATCAAATCCAAGAAATGTTATATGTATTGACTACTCTCACTTAACCCCACTTAACTCTGCTTATTTTTTTTCCCTTCGATCCAAGCATACACTTAGGGGCTGTTTGGTTGCCCAGGGGTCGCATGAAAATGGCTTGGAAAAGTGGGTTTGCTTGCAACTGCTGGGTTTTGCAGCGTTTGGTTTGGAGTAACTCCAAGCCTGCATCTGTCCCATCTGGGTTGAGTAATGATGAATTTTCTCCGAAGCTTTACTCCGTTCACCTACCCCCTTGAAGAGGAGGAAATTACGGGAACTGGAGTGGGGGAAGGAATAAAGAGGAGGTCAGTTGCAGCTTGCAACTCTCTCTCCTTCTCGTTAGTCTCTGGTCACCTCTTTCCTCTCCCGTCAAGGTGAGCATTTCTTTTGCTAAAAATTGGTAGAAATTTGCCAAAAATTAGTAGATCTTTGCTTAAGAGTTGTTCGAGAATGGCCAGAAATTGGTAGATCTGCTGTTGTTTTGGATTGAAAAAGGGGAAAAATGAGGAAAAACATAATTTTCTGTTCGAAAAGTATATTTTTTTCTTCTAAAATGAGGGTCGATCTCTGTTGTTTTGGGTAGATCTCTGTTGTTTTGGGTTGGAAAAGGGAAAAAATGAGGAAAAACATAATTTTATGTTCCAAAAATATATTTTTTCTTCTAAAATGATGGTCGATCTCTGTTGTTTTGGGTCGATCTCTGTTGTTTTTGGTTGGAAAAGGAGAAAAATGAGAAAAAATAGTATATTTTCTGTTCGAAAAGTATATATTTTCTTCTAAAATGAGGAAAAATAGTAGATCTATGTTGTTTTGTGCTGGAAAAGCGGAAACATTACTAGATCTGTTATATTTTTTGGTCGAAAAGTAGTAGATATATACTATTTTCAGTTCGATTAACGCTGGAAAATTAGTAGATATACTACTTTCGGTTTAGAATTGAATTTTCTGTGCATGATATAGGGACTGCCATGATTTTAATTTTGATCATCTGTACGGGATGTATGTTTTGACAAAATATATTATTGCAATGGATTTTTTATGTAGACCATGGTGGAAGAATTGCATGATATAGGATATGTATGGTTTACGGTCCTTTAGCTAATTACTACAATATCCTTTTAATGATGTGGGCTAAGTTTTTAAATTGGCGATGATGAGTGAGATGGTGAATCCTTTCAGCCAATTACTACAATATCATTTTAATGATGTGGGCTAAGTTTTTAAATTGGCGATGATGAGTGGGATGGTGAATCCTTTGAACCAATTACTACAATATCCTTTTAATGATGTGGGCTAAGTTTTTTGGCCTACTGCAGTTTGCATTATTGGTTTTCGAAGGCTTGTTTTATTTTTTGAAGACCTTATTTGTGGAAGTTTCTATATTAAGTGAGTATAAACTGCAGATTAGGTCTCCAATTAGTGGAAGACCTTATTTGTAGAAGTTTCTATATTTGTGGAAGACCTTATTTGTGGAAGTTTCTATATTTTTTGAAGATCTTATTAGTATAAACTGCAGTCTATATTTGGCCTAATGCTAAGTTTTTATATTTGGCCTAATGCTGCAATTAGGTCTTCCACAAATTAGGTCTCCAAACCAAACGCTGCAAAACTCAGCAGTTGCAAGCAAACCCACTTTTCCAAGCCATTTTCATGCGACCCTCGGGCAACCAAACATCCCCTTATTGGTCTGGAAGAAGTTTCATTTTCTTAGCTTGTTCAGTTTTCTTGAGTATGTTCAGTTTAGAGTTGCTTTTCAGTTTGTTCAGCTTTCTGGCTATCTTTGATATATGCAACCTACAGCTACTGGGTACATGATAGTATATCATTTCAGTCCAGAAGAACATTTTGAGGACAAACTGGGAATCCTTTGAGCCAATTACTACAATATCATTTTTTATGATGTGGGCTTAGTTTTGGAATTTAATTGTCACTTGTGTTTCAGTTTTCTGTAGGTATCCGTTCTTGGTTGTATTTGGCAATTATTTCTATGATGCATTCAGGTTGCATTTGAATATCTGCTGTATTTGGAGTTTTTTGAATGGGCTATGATGAAACACAAAATCTGGGCTTTATTTGATTAGTGAAGACTTGGTAGTTCTTCATATGATGGTGAGACACAGGATTATGTTGGTTCTATGTGGGTATCTTCTTACATATTTGGGAATATTGAAGCAAGCAAGATATGATACAATTTTTGCAATTTTCTAATGCGGCATTTTTCATATGCAGCTGTTTTAATGCTACATTTTTCAAATGTTCTTCATATGCAGCATTTTTCATTTCATACAAGTTTTGAAACCTGCATTTCTGAGCCCATAGAGTCCTTATTAACTCTTTTTAGAGTATCAGTTATTTCCCTACATACTACTTCAATTTGGTGGATGTTCTTCATATGCTAACAATTTTAGGAGAGTATAAAACTCTGAAACCATAGAGTCCTAATGTTGCAATTTTCATATGCAACAGTTTTTGGGTTATTATTTGTATGATACATTCAGGTGGTATTTGGCAATTATTTGTATGATACATTCAAGTTGTATATATTTGAGTATCGGTTGTATTTCAGTGTCAGTTTTCTGCGGGTATCTGTTCTTGGTTGTATTTGGCAATTATTTGTATGAAACATTCAGGTTGTATTTGAGTATCAGTTTTATGCAAGCATCTGTTCTTGGTTGTATTTGGCAACCAAAGATGTATTTGAAATGCAAGTATCAGTTTTATGCAAGCATCTGTTCTTGGTTGCATCTGTTCTTGGTTGTATGCAAGTATCAGTTTTATGCAAGTATCAGTTTTGTATGATATATTCAGGTTCTATTTGAGTAATAGTTGTATTTGAGTATCACTTTTCTACGGGTATTCGTTCTTGGTTGTATTTGGCAATTCGTTGTATGATGCATTCAGGACCTATTTGAGTATCTGCTGTATTTTTTAGTATTAGTTTTCTGTGAGTATCCTTTCTGCGAGTATATGTTCTTGGTTGTAATTGGCAGCTATATAACTTTAATTTCTTGGTTGTATTTGATTATCACTAGCCCGTTGTGGTAACATTACCTAAATTGAATAGGTTGATGATTATATCACTTGTGAGGTGTGATCCAAACATTGAAAGTGTGCATTTAGATCCCACCTATACTTTCAAGTGGTCATCCAAACAAACTACATTGCAACTCTCCACTTGCATGGGACAAAATCCTTTGTATCCAAACACTTTTTGGAAGGTGGAATGCATTGTAAGTAAAATGAGTTACATCTTTATGAAAGTGCCACTTTCACACTTTCATTCACCTACATCGAACCAAACATGCCCTTAATGTAGAAAATATAAGAATCGAAAATATATATGTATATAATATTTAGGCCTTAGCAGAATCATGGAGTTGGAAAATAAAAGCCTTTCATATGTTTGGTATCCAAAGCAATTGAGAAGGAAAGCAAAGTGATTTCCGATGAAAAAATTAAAAAAAAAAATAATTTCATCCTTCCAAGAAATGATTCACTTTCCCACATTAAAATATTCCATTTCTCTTTCCATTTTTTTGACATTTCAAAAACTAGAGGGAAAAAAAATGATAGTTGAAAATAATAATTTTTCAAAGAAAAAAAAAAAACCAATTAATTAATTTCATTTTATTTCCTTTCCCCGAGAAGATATGAATAAGGGGGGATGAAAATTGAGGGATTTTCCAAAGCAAGATCATTGTGCATATACCAAATTAGCATAATCAATAAAAAAAAAAAAAAGTAGGTGGCCAGAAGGCAAAATAATAATCTCTAATTTTTCCTTCCCATCTCAAGAAAAAAATAATAATAAATATCAAATCCCACCCCTAACAACCTACAGCAAGATGAAGACTAAGTTCCACAATTTTTTTTTTTTTTACACCAAATTCTTATTTATTCCCATTTCAAATTCAACCTCCCCCATATGTTGGACCCCGCATGTCATTTTCATCCCCCTTATTTATAGCCTCAAGAATCCGACCAACCTGCCAGTTATGCCATTGTCATCCTCTCCCTCTCTCTCTCATCAAAACTTGTTCTGCTCCTCCTCCTCTTATATTCCCATAAATAAAATCTATATATATACATATTAATTATAATGCTATCAGAAGGAGAAGAGAAGGAAGAAGGGTCATGGAGAAGAGGACCCTCTTCTCACTATACCTCCTCTTCTAACAGAGTGGTCACCGAGAAGAAGAGAGAGGAACAGAAGTGAAGATTTCTTAAACCATAATTATAGTCCCACATCGGCTAGTTTTCACTCCAATATCTCATTTCATAAGCGAAAGACCGATGAGAAAGCCCAGCGGTTTCGCCGATTCTCTAGGCCCCATCAGCAACTCGGGTAAATTTTCCACCATCAACCCTAAGAAAACAGATTCATTTTTATATTTTTGCATTTTTTTTTTGTCCTAAAATGGGGTTGGTTTGTAAATTTTAGGGTTTCGGACCGTGTTCGACGGGATGGACGAGGAGGAGGAGGAGCTGGTCGACGCGGGGGACGACGATGCGTTCTCCTTCGGCGGCGGCTCCTCGGCGCAGAAGAAGCGGCGGTTGAGCGCCGAGCAGGTGAGGGCGCTGGAGAAGAACTTCGAGGTGGAGAACAAGCTGGAGCCGGAGCGGAAGGTGCGGCTCGCCCTGGAGCTCGGCTTGCAGCCGCGCCAGGTCGCGGTCTGGTTCCAGAACCGGCGCGCCAGGTGGAAGACCAAGCAGCTCGAGCGCGACTTCGGCTCGCTCAAGAGCCGCTACGACGCTCTCCGGCTCGACTACGACTCCCTCCTCCGCGACAAAGAATCCCTCGTCGCCGAGGTTAGCAATTCAATTTTTCTTTTCCTTTTTTTTTTTATTTATAAAACATGGACTTAACTGAAGAAGTTCAAAAATCTTATTTGTAATTTTGTATTTCAGGTGAAGGACCTAAAAGCAAAATTAACTGGAGAGGACATCGGTGTATCCGCGTCCGAGTCGGATACCATACCAGCCGTCGCCGGAGAAGAAGCCCTAGCCCTAATCTACAACAAGGATGGATCGTCCGATAGTGACTCGAGCGCAGAGCTAAATGACGACAATAGCCCTATCGCCGGCTTCAACGGCGGCGGCGTCGGCTTGGGTTTGGGCTTCGGCGGCTCTGCCGGCGGAGGAGGACTGTTCTACCATCAGCAGCTGATGAAGGTCGAGAGCGGGCTCCTCGGCGACGAGGAGCCGTGCAGCTTCTTCAGCGACGACCAGCCGCCGGTGCTTTCGTGGTACTGCGGCGACGGGTGGGAGTAAGGAGGGGAAGGAAATATTGGGGAGAGGGAGGGGGCTTTCTGCATTTTTTTTTTTTTGTAAAATTGAAAAAGAAGTGTATTTAAGTAAGTTCAGTAGTATAATTGTAGGTATATTATGGAAGAAGCAGTGCTGTGTACAAAGGAGTTGGGGCTTATATTCTGAGCTGGTGGTGCAGAGTGGATAAAATAAAAGTTATCGTTTCCAACTCAATAAGCAGCTCCTTTTATTATAATTTAAATAATTTAAGTTGCTTAAAGGAAGGGGGTTATGGTAATTTGAAAGAAATGGTTGTCTTGGAAATGTAAGAATTGTTTAATTTTTTGGTTATACCCAGAACCATAAGTTTTTTAACTTAATATTCTTAACTTTGATAGATATGACTTTCATTCCAACGAGCAAACAACTATTAACAATTTTTATATTGATATCCTCCGCCACCTACTGTTAATTTTTTCCTTAAAATAAAGGAATATTTAGACTTTTGATCTCAAATTAGTTCTGAAATTTGTGTTTGGGTCTCCATATTATACATAATTAGTACTTGGGTCTCAAAAGTGTCACCAAAAATGTCACAAAGGTGTCACTAATTATTTTTGGTGGCACTTTTGAGATCCAAACACTAATTATGTATAATATGGAGATCCAAACACAAATTTTAAAACTTATTTAAGACCCAAAGTCTAAATATTCCTAAATAAATTTAAAAAAGACTAAAATAGTCATCCCTCCTCTCGAACTGTAGCACTCCTCTTTCGACGTCCCCACCCCCTCGTCGCACCACTTGTCTCCCTCGTCCTTCATCGTTGTTGTTGCACTACTGCATGTTGTTGTCGCCACCACCGCTATAACATCGTCGTTACTGCTGTGTCGTCGCCAAAAAAAGAAGAAGAAGAAGAGACGGAAATGTTGGAGAGAGAAATGAAAAAAAAGAATAGGGGGACATTTTGGTAACTTTTAAATCTTCAATTAACACCGGTAGGAAGATAGTGGAAGGAGGATATTAAGTTGGTATCTATCAAAATTTTGGTTATCAATTTAAAATTTTTAAATAATTGAGGGTACGAAGTTGTTATTTAGCCTAAATATTTTTAATTTTTATTTTGGAATATTAGATTAAATGACAGCTATCTAAATTGATTAAATTACATAGGGAAAGAAGTCTTCGAACTAACTGAATGAAATTTAAGATACGGGATGTAAATTCAAAAGCTGTCTCAAAACCTAAAAATAAAATAAAAATATATAACAATTCATTATCATTTTAGCTAAACTTGAAGCTTCTAGAATAAATATATCAAATTACAGAAAAATTCATATAGAGGGAGAAAGGTTATCTAATTTGCATAAAAGATGAAAAGTTTAAAATATCTACAAAAAATGGAATCTAGCGCCAGTACAACTAGCGCCAGCCAAAAAAAAGAAAAAAGAAAAAAAAATCAGGCGCCAGTAAAACTGGCGCCAGAGAAAACACATTTTCAATTCTGGCGCCAGTGCAGCCCAACTCAAAAAAAAAAAAAGTTTTTTTTTCTTTCGGTTTTCTTAGTTTGGTTTGTTTAGATTGGTTTGATTTTATCTTTTAGTTTGAATTTGTTTAATCTTCTAGTTTAGTTTTATCTATTAGTTATTTTGTTATTATATGTACTATAGATAATAACAAATAGATCGGTCAATATTTTTTTATATATAATTATTTTATATTAACTAATAAATTTTGTTATTATCTATATTAGTTAATATACAAATATGTTTGTATTTTAAATAATATGGATAATAACAAAATTTATTAGTTATTGTACAAACTAATTTGTATATATTTATTTTTATTTTATGTATTTATTTGTATAATAATATAATATTTGTATATGTTAGTGCTATTTTATATATTAATTTATTGTTATTTCTATTTATTTGTATACTAATATATTAGTTTGTTATTATCTATACTAATTAGTATATTAATTTATTATTATCTATACCACTATATTAATTTTTTTATATGAAATTTGTTATTAATACAAAAACATGTACAAATTAATTTGTTTATAAATACATATATCTATTTATTTTTATATACTAATTTGTATATTAATTAATATAGATAATAACAAATTTTATTAGTTAATATAAAATTACTATATACAAAAAATATTAACTGATCTATTTGTTATTATCCATAGTACAGATAATAACAAAGTAACTAATAGATAAAATTAAACTAGAAGATTAAACAAAATCAAACTAAAAGATAAAATCAAACCAATCTAAAACAAACCAAACTAAGAAAACCGAAATTTTTTTTTTCGAGTTGGACGCCAGAATGGAAAATATGTTTTTTTAATAATTTTTTTCTCTTGCGGCCTGATTTCTTTTTGTTTTCTTTTTTCTTGGCTGACGTCAGATTTTTTTATAAATATTTCAAATTTATCCTCTTTTATACAAGTTAGATAAACTTTCTCCCACTCTGTATGAATTTTTCTGATCAAATTAATCCGGGGGTTACATACTTACATTCACCAATGGTGGGAGACGTTGAAGCTTCTGAGCTATTGGACCAGGCTGGCCGGTCACGTGGCGTCTCAAAGTCCGATCTCTCCACTCACGTTACGTCACACCTGCAGCCTAAGAAAACGACGGGCGGAATCGCAAGCAATAGACTGCGAATTTTTCATCCAAGTCCTGCGTTAAACTCCTTATTTGCACATTTGCAAGTATGTAATTGTTTATCTGATGTTTATCTAGTTCAAGAGTGTGTATTTGCAAAATGCATTTATAAGCGTGGTGAATCTTATTTTAAACTGTTTGATAAATCTAAGGGTTATTAGCGTTTAGATCTTGAATATATATCAGTTTACAATTTAAGTACAATTGAAAATTTTGGATCATGTATTTTTTCTCATTATTATGAACATGTAGAGCTGGGTCAGGCCGAGCCCAAATTTGATGGACACGATCCGAATTCATTAGTTGGCGGGATGGGCCGATGCGGAACAAAAAATATTGTAATTGGACCAGACTCAACCCGTTTGAAACAGATCCGAACCGGATCGACCGACAGGTGATTCCAAAATTATATATATATATATATATATATATATATATATATATATATATATATATATATATATAGGAAGCGGATCAAAAGTCCCCTTAGAAAGCCCTCCAAAAATCCCCTCACTCTAATCCGTAATTTAATGTTAATATTAATGTTAATATTAATATTAATGTTAATGTTAACATTAAATACTAAAATTAACATTAAACTTAACATTAAAATTAATATTAACATTAATATTAATATTAATATTAACATTAACATTAATATAAAAAAATTTAAAAAAAATTAATATTAACATTAAAATTAATATTAACATTAATATTAACATTAACATTAATATTAACATTAATATTAATATTAACATTACGAATTAGAGTGAGGGGGGTTTTTGGGGGGCTTTCTAAGGGGGGCTTTTGATCCGCTATATATATATATATATATATAGGAAGCGGATCAAAAGCCCCATATATATATATATAGCGGATCAAAAGCCCCCCTTAGAAAGCCCCCAAAAACCCCCCTCACTCTAATCCGTAATTTAATGTTAATATTAATGTTAATATTCATGTTAATATTAATA
Organism: Iris pallida; assembly: GCA_029216955.1. Lineage (NCBI taxonomy): Eukaryota > Viridiplantae > Streptophyta > Magnoliopsida > Asparagales > Iridaceae > Iris > Iris pallida. The sequence continues at coordinate 19,219,894 of JANAVB010031417.1, read as the reverse complement.
TTAATGTTAATATTAACATTAAATACTAAAATTAACATTAAACTTAACATTAAAATTAATATTAACATTAATATTAACATTAACATTAATATTAACAATAACATTAACATTAATACATAAAAAATTTAAAAAAAATTAATATTAACATTAAAATTAATATTAACATTAATATTAACATTAACATTAACATTAATATTAACATTAATATTACGAATTAGAGTGAGGGAGATTTTTGGGGGGCTTTCTAAGGGAGGCTTTTGATCCGCTCCCATATATATATATATATATATATATATATATATATATATATATATATATATATATATATATATATAAACGGATCCGCTGGGATAACTTTATTTTGAAAATAGGACTCGCCACGGCCCGTTAATGTTATAAGATCTGCCTCGGGCCGGTCCTTTAAATTTTAAAATTTAGAAATCGACTTGTTTGGATATTTTACGGGTCGGACGAATTGGAACTGCGGATCCTGGAGAGCCAACAGCCAACATATGATTAAAATGAGATTATAATAAAAAGTTATTAAAAAAAATTATGGTACAAAATTTTAGACTGGACATGTTAGAACTTAATTCGAAATTGATATAAAATTCACCATCTAAACACTAAATTTCCAATATATCTACTCCATAAAATTGTCTCCATGCTCTTTTCATGTTCCTAGATTCTATATTGGTTTGGCATGACACATCACATGTTATGATGGATACTTGAGTGAATGAAAAACATTAGATCCATGGGTGCATCATAATCACTTAAATGTTGAAAACATTTTATTTTTCAAGTTAATCTTAAGCATAAATTAATAATTTATTTTATATCTAATAATATAGCAGTTCAAATACTTCTGTTTCATAGACGCACCCTTTTTTTCTTGGAAAATGCTAAGTCTACAACCAAATATTTACAACCTCCTTACAACCTATCTCTCCCATCCATACACATAGGTCACACCGGATCCCACCTTCCCTCTCACCCCCTCTGCTGCAAGGGCTACATCCGACTCCACCATTTTATCCCTCCTCCAATCGAAATCCGACACGCGGCGGCCATAAGAGAATAGTAAGCATTTGGTTGTAGGCATAGGAAAGCTATTTTTCCTTTACAACCTAGAAGGAAAGTTAGGGTTTACTTCTTGTCCATTTGAAAAAGAGCAAATGAGAACACTAGATCAATACAAAAATATGATGCTGATCCATGAATTTGAAAAAAATGTTATTAAATCAATCTACATTTGTATTTTTAGTTCAATCACATATTTGAGAAATTATGGGAGTATTAAATTCTACCAATACAAAAGTTTTAGGACTTTCAAATAACTTTTCAAATTGGGGATGTTGATAAAAAACGAAAATCTGTAGTAACATATGTTGCCGTTTTCTTACGAAAGTGCAACTTTTATAATTTAAATAGTAAAATTTGACATGTTGGCAAGGTAGTCAAACAATTAAAAACTGAAATGGTAATTAAAAAATAAATTGTTTTAATAATTTAGACTGTATCAAACAACAAAGAGATTTAGATTTGACATTAAGGGACGTTTGCTATGTGGAATACTATATAGCCGAAATTTTCTTATTTTCGGAAATCAATTTTCAAGTAATTAAATTTTTTGAAAAATTACTTTTCTAAATATACAAATATTCACAGAACAAAATGAAAAAAAGGAAAGAAAAAAAAAACCCAAAAACGAAATAACGTCAAAAAGAAAAAAAAAATAAAAGAAAGGAAAGAAAAAACAATCAATCGAAAAAAACGACAAACAAAAAGAAAAATCAAATCAAATAAAATGACAAAAAAGGACCAAAAAAAAGAAACAAAAAGCGACCAAAAAACAACAAAAAAAAAACAACAAAGGCAACAAAAAACAAAAAAAGGACAAAAATAACAAAAAAAATTAAAATAAAACAAAAAATAACAAAAAAAAATTTAAAATAAAACATAAAGAAAGACAAAAAATGACAAAAATGACTTGATCAAAAATGATCAAAAATAACCAAAAATAAAAAATAAAAAAACAAAAACGACAAAATTGCTTCTTTAAAAACGAAAAAATGACAAAAAAAAAAAATGAAAAAAAAATACTAAATAAGAAAAAAGACAAAAATGACCAAAAGAGGCAAAAAGGATAAAAACGACAAAAAGAACGAAAAATGACAAAAAATACTATAAAAACGAAAAAAGGATTAAAAAAGGCAAAAATGACAAAAATGACAAAAAAAAAAAAAAAGGAGAAAAATGACTAAAAAGCAGAAAAGATAAAAAACGACAAAAGACGACAAAACAGTAAAAAAAAAAGACCAAAAACTAAAAAAAAAGGACAAAAAAGATAAAAACAACAAAAAGTTACCAAAAATAGCAAGAAAAGATAAAAAACGACAAGGACGACAAAACGTCCAAAAATGACAAAAATTGACAAAAAATGAATTTAAAACGACAACAAATTAAAAAAAACGGATAAAACAAAAAATGACAACGATTTATAAAAAGATGTATCCAAAAAAAATGATAAAAAAATACTAAAAAAAGGACAAATATGAAAAAAAAACGATAAAAACGACAAACGAAAAAAAAAATCAAAAAAAATGACAAAGACGACCAAAAGGACTAAAAACAAGAAAAAATTACAAAAAAGCGGCAACAAACGATAAAGAAACAACCAAAACGATTAAAAACAGAAAAAATTGATAAAAACAAAAATAACGTTAAAAAATGATTGAAAAAGAAGAAGAAAATTTAAGCAATTTTATTTTTGTCCGAGCAAAAAAATTATCTACCTATTTTTAAGGGTTAAGATTTTCATGTTTCATGGATAAACTATTTATTTGTATATTTCTAATTCTGGAAATTAATTTTTTATAGTCCAAATAAATATGGTAATAGATTTCTATCCTAAATTTTCCCATAATAAAAAATTCACATACCAAATGTCTTCTAAAATTGACATTAAATGATTGCATGGATTCATGATTCCAAAATTGACAATCAATTGGAACATAAATATACTTGTAAGTAGAGATGGGAGATCAAGTCTCCTCCCTTCCATTGGTCGATGGGAAAGGTTAAATACGCAATGCAAATGTATTTAAAAAACAATAAATAAAAAAATTATTAAGAAAACAAAAAAAAATCAACTTCCAAGACAACTTCTCCTCTTCTTTATTTTTTCTAAATATTTGAGATATTTAGTTTTAGAATCTCACATGCACATGGATATTAGTGTTTGGATCTCGAAATTGGCAGATTTTTGAGTTTGTGTCTCGAATCACTGTTCATGTAGACTAGTGAACAGTGATTTCGAAACCTGAATCATAACATGGGTCAATTTCGAGACCAAAATCCTAATATACTTATATATGTGAGACCCTAAAACTAAATAACCCTAAATATATTTATAACTGGAAATTGCTGAGAAATCCAATTTTTGGGTTGGTTTGTATGAAAAATCCACCCGTATGATGGATTTTATGAAATGCACAGAATTATATATTTCCACGTTAAACATTTCAAGATTCCCTTTAGATGTTCTGTATTTACAAAATTGCCATCTTTATAATACCATAACTACCCTTTGCACGAACTCAGATTTGGATTGCGATTTTCGTCTTCTTCTTCACGAGAGATCTGAATTCCATTGCTCTCATCTTCAGCAGAGATCGCAAAGATCGTTCGTAGTTCACTGTATTTTTCTTCAGTGAACTCCGAACATCGCTCATCATCATTATCATCGTGGATAGATTTGAAGTTTTCCGACGATTAGGGCAATTGTGGAGAGTAGATATTCTTCTTCTTTTCCATAATAGTTAGCATCGTTTTGAAAGAAGAACGAAAACTCTTGAATTTTTCTTCCTGACAAAATTTTTTTCAAAAAAACAAAAAATTACATTTTAGCTTTCTGTCGACTGTTCTCCATCATTCTCCGTGTTAAAACCACGGAGAATGACCATTCTCCGTGCTAAAACCACGGAGAATGGCCTTATCCATGTCAAAATAATGGAAAATGACCATTATTCGTGTTAAAATCACGGAGAATGGCCACGGAGAATGGCTCCGTGATAAACTGACTGAGAATTGCCATTATCCGTCATTTTAACACGGAGAATGGCCATTCTCCATGTTAAAATGATGGAGAATGGCCATTCTCCTTGTTAAATTGACGGAGAATGGCCATTCTCCGTCATTTTAACTCGGAGAATGGCTATTCCTGGTCAATTTAACAAGGAGAATGGCCATTCTCCGTGGTTTTAGCACGGAGAATGGTCATTCTCCGTGCTGAAACCATGGAGAATGGCCATTCTCCTTGTTAAATTGACGGAGAATGACCATTCTCCGCCATTCTAACACGGAGAATAGCTATTCTTTGTCAAATTAACAAGGAGAATGGCTCCGTGATAAAATGACTGAGAATGATCATTCTCCGTCATTTTAACACGGAGAATGGCTATTCTCCGTGTTAAAATGACTTCTCGTGTTAAAATGACGGAGAATGATCATTCTCCTTATTAAATTGACGGAGATTGGCCATTCTCCGTCATTTTAACATAGAGAATGGCTATTCTGGGTCAATTTAATAAGGAGAATGGACATTCTCCGTGGTTTTAGCACGGAGAATGACCATTCTCCGTGCTAAAACCACGGAGAATGACCATTCTCCGTGCTAAAACCACGGAGAATGACCATTCTCCTTGTTAAATTGACGGAGAACGGCCATTTTCCATCATTCTAACACGGAGAATTGTTATTCTTTGTCAAATTAACAAGGAAAATGGACATTCTCCATGGTTTTAGCACGAAGAATGGTCATTCTCCGTGGTTTTAGCACGGAGAATGATCATTCTCCTGCATTTTTTGGCCAGTTGAAACTTTGAAAGGCCATAACTTTTGACTGAGAGGTCGAAACGAGGTCCGGTTTGTCGCAAAAGGAGCGCATTTCCGAGGAGCCGGTGTCACCCCCATTTCCTGTATTTCGTATTTATACTCGTATCTGGGTTTTGGCATGTATTTTAATTTTCTCGACTTGCGGAATTGTGGGTTTTTCTCGTATTTCGGGTTTTGGTTCGGCTCAGTTTTAATCGGTTTGGTTTGGTTCATCATGAGTGGAACACTTTAACCTACACTCTACCCTCAACACAACACAACCACCCTCATTATATCTCCACCAAACTTTCTCTCTCCTCTTTACTCTCCATTAATTTCCTACAACTTCTTCTTCTTCCTTCTTCCACACAACACCACACCATAGGCAAGTGCACCTTGCCAACAAATAAGCACCCAATTTTATTTGTCCCTTTGATAGATTAGGGCATGTAGATCAACATTAGAACTTGACATTTTGTGATTTGGAGTTTCCTTTGTTCTAGATCTAGGTTTTTACTATTTTCGAATTTACATGGTTTTGATCTATTTAACTTTGATTTTTGTATGTTTTGATGCTTCCATGTGGAGAGAATTCGATTTTACTCAAGTTAGAACTTTGAAAATCTAGATTTGGTTTTAATTTGGCTAAGTTATGAAGAATTGAAATTCTTGGTGTTCTTGGACTTGCTCTCGGCCAGGAAGAACAGCCCTCTGCCTTGCGCTTATTAGCGCATGGCCGATTGCGTACCCCCGGCCTGTGCTCCTTAGCGCATGGCCGATTGCGTAATCACTTGGCCAGTGCTTTGGGCTGCGCTGGATTGCGCTGGCGCAAGCTAGCCATGCGCAAGCCAGCCATGCGCAAGCCAGCCATGCGCAAAGTAACCCCTGCGCAATCGACCATTACGCAATCCACCCCTGCGCAATCCTCCTGTGCGCAATCCATCTGCTGCGCCATCCACTCCTGCGCAGTTGGTACCCTGCGCAACTCACTCCTGCGCAGTTGGTACCCTGCGCAGCTCACCCCGCGCAGTTGGCCTCCTGGCGCACTTGACTCCTGCGCAATCCAACCCCCTGACCCCTTGCGCAAACCATTGGCTCTTGGAGATTTGGTTTTATTTTCTTTAAGCCTGGCTCTTCTATAGTCCTATTTATATTAGTATTTTATTAGATATTTTACGCCCATTTTATATCCTTACGTCTTTTGACATGAACTTGATTTTGCTTAATATGTTGGGAATGACTATTGTACATGGCATGGCATGACAAGGAACTAGCATAACACGACAGTGACCCGTAGTGGTGCACTCCTGACATGACCAACCTGACATGACAGTGACCCGTAGTGGTGCACTCCTAACAAGCACCCTGACATGATTTATCTTGATAACTTGATAGTGGCCCGTGGCGACGCACTCCTGACTTGACTTGACTTGTAACTTGTAACTTGACTCGTATAATCAACTTGACACCGTGGGTGTTCCTGCTTGCCTGCTTGTATAATCCACTTGTCTTGTCTCGCATCATGTCTAGGACATGACTTCCTGGGTACCACGGCCAGGGACTCGCGCTAAATTGGATTAGGCTAATTATTAGATCAAACTAGAACATGGAAAATTCTCAGTCACAGGCAATCTCGTTATCTGGGCACTTTAATGGACTTGTAGCTTGCCGACGAGTAGAGCACATTTCCAGCACACTGTCATGTGTTGCACCCTCTAAGTCACCTAAGGGTACATTTGTCTCCCGGGCAATGTACCCACCTATAACTCTCAACCCGCGGAAGGATAACTGGATGGTCTGCAGGGCTTAGGACTGGGAGTTTCTCACTTGCATCTTGTTAGTAATTAGGCTTGTGATAACCCTAGTTAGTTAAAGTAGTAAGCCGTAGTACTTGCCTGGCCGATTGTGAATGAATGGTGTTCAGCTCTGTCTAAGTCTTGTCTAGCCCCTGCACCTGGAACTCTTGATCTTGATTGTTTTACTTATCTCTAACGATAAGTGGATAGAGACAGTGAGCTATTCAGGCGAAGGGGTACAATCCCGGTCCTTGTTTGGTTTAAGGATTGTAACCTGGCTCCCGGAATGGTTCCACGTCCCTAGTCGTTTATCGCTCTGTGTACTTTACTACTTGTACTTCTTTATTCCTTATGTTCTGATATGCTGGCTTTTGTTCTTATTTGTGGCCTCCTTTGTGGCACTTGCTCTTTCTGGGGTTTGACCCAGCTGGTTTTGTGTGGCCAGATTTCGGAGCAGCTCCCGAGGATCTACCGAGCTTCCAGCCCAATGGTGACAACTAGACGGAACCCGGGCCAAGAGTGGGTTTTCCTTTTTGTTTCACCCACTTATATGTAAATTTATTCTTTTGAGGCGTTTGCCGACGAGCACCTGTTAGCTCGATGCACATTTACTTACTGTCTGCCTACGGGCTGTAAACATGATTAACAAATCCTAGGGTTGATCATGTATGACTGAACTCTTGCTAGTCCTATCATTTTGTACGACTAGCTTCATGATCATCCAATATGTAATATTTGGGACGCCTTATATATATATATTTGATGCTCTAACATCTTGTAACTCTGTTAATTGCTTGAGATTGAGACAATAGGCTTGACCTTAAGAGACTGCTGGCTTGTAGTAAACCCTCATATCTAGACAGTCGTGACCGTATAGTTGAGATGTATTCTATTTCAATATACGTAGCTGGCTATGTCTGCCCCCGCTCTCCAGTATTCTGGTTCTGGGGAGTGACATGGTTTAAGTGGTGGCCCATGCAGGTCTTGTCAATCAAGAAATGTGAGGGTTTACCGAATAGATGTCTCAATCCATATTCGCCCTTGATCTCTGCTCGTATCTTCAAATCCCTGAGATTCTTGACCTGATCACATGCTTGTATCATTGATCTGTCCTGGTCCTTTCCTTATTGTTCCCTATGTCGTCTTCTTCAGCGGCATTGCTCCCGGACCTGTCAACCAGCCAGAGGAAGCTCGACAAGCACCCCAGCGCCAGGAAGATCAAGCTCAGCACTCTGGAGTAGCCTCCCGAGTTATGCTTCCCGGAGGCTCGGAACCTCCAGTTCAGGCAGCTCCGCCCGCTCAACCAGCTAGACAGGATGAGGGACCTTTGGTAGGGCTTATCAGAGAACTGCTTGCATCCCAAGATCGTCGAGGCGACGCCTTGCACCAGGAAGTTCATGATGCAGTAAACCGAGGAGGTCCCCAAGGGAATCAGGCGGCCAACAGTTTCAAGCGCTTGAACCCTCCCTTCTTTGACGGCAGTGAAGATGCGATTGCCGCGGACGCTTGGCGTCAGGATACCGAGGTGGTTCTAGAAGCAGCTAGGACACCTGAAAATGAGAAGGTGGCGGTGGTACGCCTACAGTTGTTAGACTTGGCTCGCGATTGGTGGGCGGCTCAGGCCATGGGATTAGCAGCACCAGTCACTTGGGCGACGTTCAGAGAGAGGTTCCAGACAAAGTACTTCGATGCGGTGGCACGGTACGACCTGCAGACTAGATTCACCAACTTGAAGCAAGGAGGCAGGACGGTCGATGGCTATGCGACCGAGTTTTCCAGGCTGAGTAGGTTCGCCCCCACTTTGGTGGCAACCGAGTTCGATAAGGCTCAGCGATTCCAGCAAGGGCTGCACTTGGAGATATTATTGGCTGTGGAGCAGTTCGAGCACCAGACGTTCGATGCAGTGTTGAAGGCAGCAAGGAGGCATGAGTATACCTCCCGGAGAATTGTGGACAGGACCGGAGGCAGGAAGCGGTCCCACAACCAGATGCACCAATCTTCAGCTCCAGCCCCGGCAGCTAGGGGTATAACCATTGGGACTCCGAGGCGGGCGGCCTCAGTGACGTCGGTTCAGCATTCGACCCCGACGTACCCGCAGCAGCAGAAGCAGAAGCAGTCTTCCGCGGTGGGATGTTCTCATTGCGGGAAGCCGGGCCATGTAGTGGCAGAGTGTCGTAGGGCACAGGGATTGTGCCTGGCTTGTGGAGGAGCAGACCACCAGATAGGGACCTGCCCGAATAGGGGAGGTCCATCATCATCCAACCTTTCTAGTTCTTCGGTGAGAGGACCAGCCCCAGTTCCAGTCCAGCAGCAGCAGCAACAGCAGTACCCGAGGCCATTGTTGCCTCAGGCCCAGGCCTTTCAGCAGCAGAACCAGCAGCAGTTCACCCAGGCTCCAGCACAGAACCGACAGAGGGTTTCCAGCAGAGGGGACCCGCAGCTAGAGGTCAGGCTATGATGATGACCATGGAAGAAGAAGTTGCACCAGGTGAGGTAGTGGCAGGTATTATTCTCGTCAACACCTTTCCAGCATCTGTATTATTTGATTCTGGTGCATCGCATTCATTCATGTCTGCACGATTCGCGACACGGATAGGATTGGAGCCCGAGTCATTATCAGTGAGGCTCAATAAACTTACTGGTAATGGTCTTGTGGGAGTAGATCCAGTATTTTCCTCGTGTCGGATCGTAGTTAGCGGTAGAGAGTTCCCCGCTAGGCTCATAGAGTTCCCTATGGCAGACTATGATGTAGTCCTAGGTGTAGTGACCCGCTCCGCCCTAGCGGAACGCCGATTCAAACGGCAAGTGCAACGACTCAAACGAGCCGTCGACCCGAAGAGTTGGCATCGACCTGATGAAGAATCGATGCAAGGCTTACATTGGCCATCAAGATGAATCCAGACTTAAACTTTCAAAGGCGCGCTCGGAGTATCGCTCAGCCGATGCGAACATCACTAAGGTGGGTGGCTCCGATGAACCCGTCTCTGCTTAGCCTAGACACATAATAATGCGGACACTATCACGAAAATCGCTAGGCGATAACCCCGTGCATGCTAATAAATGACTCAACGCACCTAGCTAAGGGAATAATCCCAACTTGTATGCTTGTATAGAATATGGAAAGGAACATGGAAAAGTAAGAGAACTCTCGCCCGCGCTCCACGCTCGTGCTAAGGCATAAGCTTACGTTTACGTCTCTGATGCGTTCAACAATGAAACAATGAATGGTTTACAACAATGAGACGGGAAGACTATCAACATAGTCGTTCCGAGTAGAGCTTAGCAACATTAAAAGGCTATGGGACCGATGGGTCGCCAAGGCGACTCCCGCACGGGGAGTTGCAAAATGTATGAATGAATGAATGAACGAATAAGTGAATGAATGAATCAACGAATGAAAGAATGAATTCATGAATGAATCGATGAACAAACGGACAAGTGAAACAAAGAAAAGAATGAATGAATGAAAGATAAGATAAGAAAGAATGGTTAGCGACAGGTGTGACGGGCACGTGCAACGGGGCTCGCTACCCGCGCTGCACGGACGCCAACCTGGTCGATAACGTAAGAAGGCTAAGGGTTAGCCTACGGCGGAGATAGCCGTTAAGTTAAAAAGACAAGTTAATACGAAATGGTCGTGGACAAATGGCACGAGCGAGGGGTGGCGTATGCTGTGACCGTAGAGAAAAGGGATTCCGCGGCATGGTCAAAGTGTGAAGGACGTGCCGGTCCGGACGGAATCAAAAATATGGCTTACGGGCTGCCTGGGTGCGGACTCTGCCACCCGGGGGACGTAAGTGGAGGCGTATTTCAAGAGACTAACGGGGTGTGTGCCAGTCCTCACCCTATCGTTGGTTGCGAAATACCACGGCTTGGATGTCCAAAATGGCTTGTGATGCCAGCGACCGGTGCATATAGAGTTAAGTGGGCTTTGCTGGTGGCAATCCACGTGCAAGTCCTTGCATTGAAATCAAAGTAGTCTAAGTTAACTAAATGAAGTGCCCTAGGAATATGCCTGAATGGTAACACACAAAATAATAAGAGTACTTTATTCAATGAGTAGATAACGTGCCCATGACGTGCTAGAACATGCTATGACTCGCTAGAACCTGAGGCAGGAACACGAGCACGGCACTGAGTGCGTACATGAATCATGACTTGGTTTATATATGAACTGTTGTCTAACTTGATTTACTTTGAACAGGGAAGGCCGGACGGTAAGTATGGGTAAGTTGTAAATGTATTTTCATGCGACACTATGAAATCGGTAACACGAGATAGGTTATATCATATGCCATAAAAATGACCCTTGGCAAGATTAGAAAGACAATGAATGATAGATGATGCACAAAAGTAAATGGAACGTGTTTGGTAATGATAGCGTTGTGGGCGAGCTAGCCTCCCCACCAGTGCATAACAATGTACTGATAACCCCACAGTTTGCTTGCAGGAAGCAGGAAACGTCGGCGGGTGCGGAGCTTTCCTCGAACGTGCTAAGGCGCGGAGCTATTTCTCGAGCCTTGGAGCGTTGCAAGGAGCTGGAGCACCATATACAGGACATAATGTATTGGAACATCGCCATGTATCATTCCATCTTGTAAGCCACTTGGCACGCCTTTTATGTTCAGAGAGAGAGCTTGAGCGATTTGTAATATCGGCCTAGCGCCGCTTGTAACCTTCATGAATATCAATAAAGAGTTCTAATTTGCTTCTACTTGTGTTTATTTACTTTTCGCTGCAATGGGGACACTCTGTGCGACTCTGTGGCCTAGCTAAATCGGCCGTTTCTGGACTTGGCCTTGCACGGGCGCAACCTAGGCCCGTGCGGCATCACGCCTTAGCGAGACGGGAGCAGGGCGTGACAGATTGGTATCAGAGCACGGCTTTACGTCCTTGGACTTCATTTCGATACTCTCAGTTTTGAAAGCTCGTTGAAACAAAAGAAGTGTACGCTCTCTCTCGTTGTGCCTTGGGATGTTCCATACAATAAGTCTAATACTTTCAAAAGCTCGTACGAGTACTCGGTTGGACGGGATCGATAGGCAAAGGCCTTTGTGCCACCACGACGGACTTGAGTTGGAAGGAACCGATGCTAAGAGCTAGCAAACGCAGTGCGTGCTTGAACGAGCTTACGCTGACGGCAAACGAGTACACGAGACCAAAATATAGAATCGCAAAAAAATTATGTTTGGACCTCCGTTTTAACAGTTTTACCGTTTGTCGACCTTTTCGACGAGTTTTTGAAGTAAGGTTTGAAGATTTTTGAGGAGAAACCTAGATTTGAAAGTGAGCAGCGTATGGAAGAAGAGGAAGTATCAAAACGTTTTTTTAAGAGTAGTTTCGTGGGTGTTTTCAATAAATTAGAAGGAAGGGCAAAAAGGTCATTCAGAACCCCCTTTATATATTTTTTGCTAATTCTGGACACGCGATGAAATCTTATTGTGCGGTGGGTTTTTCATAAAACTTTTTCGTTTTTTGAGCATTTCATAATTTTTCCCTATTTATAATAATTGATAATGTGGAGATGAATTCATTGTGAAGTGCATTGTCTAGATCTAGACAACCGAATTCACATTGTCCTTGTCATGTCGTTGTCATATTAAATTCATGATTTATTTCACGTTTGTATTAAGAAATAATTTTTGAAATAAAAACTTATCATTTCTATATGGTAACTATGTTTTTTTTAAAATTCACATAGACCTTAGTATTTTTATTTTTTTCTATTTTTTTATCAGCACGTGCGGGCTTAGTTAAATCGTGTGTCGCACACGATTTTTAGCCGGTCGTCATATCATTTCGAATTTTTCGTGCGGATCTTGTCCGTACTGGCTCTGTCATCATCGCTCCACACGCACACACGCGTACTCGGCGCGTTCCAGAGTTCCACGAGACGACCATAACGTCTTTCGGCACCCGCAACTCAACGTCTCGTTTTGTCCACGACGTCGAAGGCGTTCCCCGCGTCTTCACGGTCCCTACGATCGCTCTTAAACCGTAGTGTTCATGGCGCGAATCTTCTTGGATTTTTCAATTTTGCGGATAGGTCCCTCGTGCGTCATAGAAAAGCAGGTCAACTTTATATCTCGTCTTTTTCCTCCCTCCTCATATTAGGGGTGAGCATTATTCGGTTTTGAACCGAAAATCGAACCGAACCGAATAAGGGATTCGGTTCGGTTTTAAAAAAAATCGATTCGGTTCCGGTTTTGAAAATACAAAATTTTCTTATTAGGTTTCGGTTTTGGGTTTCGGTTTCGGTCCAAAACCGAAAACCGAATAAGAAAATTTAGTTTATATATATATATATATATATATATATATATATATATATATATATATATATATATATATATATATATATAAACTAATTATAGGTATATACTAAAAATAAATAGGTATATACTATAGGTATATATATATATAGGTATATACTATAGGTATATAATAAATATATCTAGGTATATTTAGTTATTATATATATTAACAAAAAAAATACAAATAAACCCAAAAATCGAATAAATCGAATCGATTTAATTCGGTTCGGTTCGGTTCGGTTATTGATCAATTCGGTTCGATTTCGGTTTTGCTTATTCGGTTTCGGTCCAATTCGATTTTTGATTATTCGGTTCGGTTGGAACCGAATAAACCGAATACTCACCCCTACCACATATTTCAAGCTTTTTCGTCTTTAGTCCTTTTTATAAATTTTTCTTACTTTGTAAAATTTTGCGGTTGGCAGGTGGGCAGTACACGTACGTGTCTCCTGCAGTCACCTGTCTGTCTCCACCATCTGATCTCCTTCAAGATTCTCTTTCGGTTTTGTCAGCGATCCCAAAGTTGGAGGAAAAGAAAAAGAGTGTTTATAAAAAAAATGAACACATCCAATCATAACGTGGCACACGTAGCCTCACATGTGCCTATGGCTGACATCAAAAGTTATTTTATAAAGTGATTTAGTAGCAATATTTTAAAAATCGGATCGGAGTTTGACCCGAACAAAACAATAGATCGGATCAAACAGATTCAACCAGTTGGTTCAATCAGTAGATTAATTTAAATGGTCCAAATTTAATCTCTTACGGACACTATTTTTATAAAAATATTTGTTTTTTACAAAACACTGGATCAATATTGAACCGGATCGAAAAACTACCAGTTTACGGTTCAACCGGCCGATCTGGTTCAATTTTTAAAACATTAATTAGTAGGCATCCTTTACATAAATTTACATATTGGTTGGAAAGAGAAGAAAATCGGAGGAAAAAAAATTGAGAGAAAATGAAAAAGCCAAGACGTTTGGAAAGAAAAATAAAAAGAAAAGAGAGGTGGGTACACTAATTTTTTTTGTTTTTCTAAAAGTGGAAAAAAATAGTAATTATATCTTCATCGTATAAATAAGCAAAATTTTATTACTCACTTTTCTGCGATCCAAACGAGAGACGAAAAAAATTAATTTTACATTCATTTTACTTTGCTTTATTTTTTTTATCCTCAATTTTTTCTTTCCCTCTTCCTCTCCAAAATGTTCCTAAACACACCATTTGTACACATATATTTGTTGCTTCAGATCTTCAAAAATTATATTAGAAATTTGGTAATTACTTGTTGCGGGTTCAATCTGGTCAAATCCAGAGCAAACCAAACCTGGCCAACAGGCGGTCCTATGTTTGAAATTTAATCAGGAACAATGTAAGATTTGTATATGTTTTCGGAGCTCTCAAATGAGACAGACAACGGAATTGGTAATAGATGTAGATAATTAAAATTGGTTCAAATTTTATACATGAGAATTTATCTTAAAAACATATAAGCTTAGTCCAATATCGTATCTCATGGGTCAACTCCAGTTCGGATCACAACGCATTTCCAACAAGTGGTATCAGAGTCCATGGTTACGGAACTGATTTGAACGGCTTTATTTAGTTCGAAACAGATGATGGTTCACAAAGCATTCCTAACAAAATTGAGTTTATTTTTTTATTTTCTTATAAATATTGGATAGCGCACTTTGACCCCTACTTTCGAGAGTATATTACCAATAACAAATCAGTTGCGCAAGAGAAATGATCAATCGTTTTTCTAAGGGGACTAGATGTTTAGTCGACCAATTTTAAAGTTCGTCTAGTACGTAGCCTTTGCTCAATATATATATATATATATATATATATATATATATATATATATATATATATATATATATATATATAATGAACAGTTCATATTTAAATGCATGAAAGTCAAATTTGACATGCATGCTAATTATTACAAATTACTCCATCAAATTTTGACCATTTATTTTATATGACGTGCGACTGTGACTTTGACTGTTACCTTGACTTGCATGTTTATTTTGACTTTGGTTTTACCTGTTGCTTTGACTTCGACTTTAATCTGAACCATTGAATCAACATCCAATAATTCAGATTTGGGATGTATCAATACAAATTTTTACATGAAATGTATTAAAAACAAATTCATATATATATATATATATATACACACACGCACGTAGCTTTCATGCGCATAGATCCTCACGTTGAGTTTGCGTTTTGGAATGCTGTAGAAGAAATCCACTAACACGACGAGGAAGATCAATCTAGGTAGCACCAATTAATTAACTACCAAAGGAAATTCGGTGGTGGCGCTAAGCAACCATTAGGAAGGCTACACCATGAAATAAAAACATGCAAGTTGGCTAGGTAAATATTTCCATTTAGGGAAATCCTTCAACTGTTGTTTCGAAGAAGATTCCCGGAATGGCAAGTTTTCCCATGGTGGTTGCTCATTAATACGTGGCTTCTCACTCGCAACAAGCATATTATATATTAAGTGGTATGCGTCCCATCTTATTTAGGGTTATAGGGACATTTGCATTGAAAAACAATACCACCAAAACTATATATATATATATATATAATCCTTATCAAAAGTTCTGTAGAAGTTCCACGTCTACACCATCGATCCAGAGGAGGGGATCCGCGGAGCTACACACACACACACACACACACACACACACACACACACACACATATATATATATATATGGGTCCTTCTACAATACATGGTATATATATGGGTCCTTCTACAATACATGGAATGTATCAATATATTTCAAACAATTACATTGCAAATATATTGAAAATTGTGAAAGGTGTTTACTTTGACTTTGACTTTACATGTTACTTTGACTTCGGCTTTAATCTGAACCATTGGATCAACATCCAATGATTCAGATTTGGAATGTATCGATACAAATTTTTACATGGGATGTATTGAAATTTTTTCCTATATATATATAGCGGATTAAAAGTCCGACAGAGGGAGCCCCGACAATTTCAGCCCTCCCTGCACCATCAGATCAAGGAGTCCGATCCAACTGGCATATATATATATATATATATATATATATATATATATAGAGAGAGAGAGAGAGGAGAGAGAGAGAGAGAGAGAAAGACCGACCAACGGTCTCCATATTTAATTAATTTTGTATATGTTTTGGATTAACAATAGTTTGATTGTCTTTACGAACCTTTCAAATTATAGTTTTAAACTACTCAAATTCTTACAATTAATTTTCTAATATAATATGTACGGTCCAGACATAAAATTCAACGGCTACCGTTCCTTCCGTCTCGTATTCTACTTCACCAATTATATTCGAGCTCTCTAGCTTAGTGGAATTAGAGCGGACATTCGGGAGGACCGATAAGGTTCGACATCCCTATTGTGTGTGTGCACGTGGATTTTTTTTTTTTTTAATATAATCCTGACCACGTGACAACAACGTGTAACCATTCATAGCCAAATTCACATTTAGACATAAGCGTAGTGATGGTCACATTCATCGAAAGAAGCCCTTTAAGATCAAGGTGTGGTGGACCCAGTTCGTGCCAATCCGGACCGAGTTTTGATCGATTTTAGGCTGGTCCGAGCTTATCCGGTCAAACTGTCCGTGTCAGGTCCGGTTCAAACGTTGGGCATTGGCATTTATTGATTCCATGGTAATTCAAAATCGAATCAGACTTTTAACTTAGATTGGACTAGATAGTTTTATCCAGTTAATTCGATCCCATAAATATAATTATTTTATAACTTAGATATTATTATACACATAAATATGAAAATGAAAATTAGTTATTGATAATAAAAATTAATTTTATGTAAATATAAAAACATATAAAGCAGAATACTAATATATTATGATTGCAACTTTCTAATTCTAATAGTTAAACAAATGAAAATAATTTTTGTTTGTCAATATACAAATTTTATAAAGCTCTATCATCCATGTCTCATGATCATTGCCTTACTCAAAAGGATTGATACAAAGATCTAGATGTCTATATATGCTGACTTTTCAATACTCATTTTATTTGTGACTTTGCAATACTCATTTTATTTGAGTTCTATATTCTATGCATTCAAGTTACACCTATTACTACTGTATCATTCCCCTCATAAAATTCACAAAACCAGTGTCAAAAATATGTCCAAATTGCAACAGTGAGACACTACTTTTATTTTGTGGCATTGTATTGTGTCAACTGGGATCACGGCCCTCGCGGTTACTATGGTGGTAGCTGTTCACTATCCATGTAAGTAAAGCTGAATAAGAGAATACAAGAAGATTTGAGTTTTGATAGAAATAGATGAAATAAACAATAATTTGTAGTATTTTGGAATATTAAGACGACCACAATAATCTTATAACGTAGAATCTATGGTCGTTATGGAATATTTTGGGCATTTTATTTATCCCATCCCATCCAAACAGTCAAAAACCCAGTGGGGTTGGATTAAAATGATAAGAAGAAGAAGAAAAATTTACACCAACATAAAAAAAAAAAATCCGCAACAAAAACCAGTCAAGATCCAAAACAAAAAAATCACTGCACAAATTTGATTTGAACCCTTCAACTAAAACAAAAATAAAATATGCACAAGTATTCTGTTATTACTAGCCAATAAGGAAATCATTAAGGACAACTAGTGCAAAATTATTTGCATTTGTAATCGGCAAAGGGATGCAGTTATAAAAGAGCAATGGAGCTCAAAAAATTACAAGATACCAAATAGACAGAGACATAATTGGTACACAAGTTTTGAGAATATCATATCTGCACCCTACAAATCCGTTCCTAAAATAGTTTTAGGTTGGATAAAATAACATGTATCAACCGTTTAATGGAAGGGCGAACATCCATCTATTTTTGGTGGGTGAACAAAATAGAATCTTACAACAATTAGTGGATCCCATCAACCACAAAAAATCATTTGTGAAGTGGCAATCGAGAGCGAAAATTTCTCTTAACATTTCCATTTGGCGTTAAATCTTGTGCACACTTCAACTACAACTGATAATAAATACGTTAAATCATTCAAGTATCAAGAGTAAGAACTTGATTGTACACGAGTATAATAGTCTTTCTTTGACATGCAAGGTGTTATTGTACCAAATACATGTTATTCATAAAATCTCTAGAGTTGTAATTTGATATGGATCCACTGCAGCCAATGTCCCAATACAAACAAGAAAATATTGTAGGAGATTGATCACAAAAAATTGTCAATGTTTCATACAATACCTATTTGCATAGGATGCACAAGACAACATGAAAAAGTGGTAGCCCAAAATTTGAACCCTTCAATAATCAAGTCTCTAATCAGGGTTGAAACTAAAATCTACATATATAATTATGCTTATACAACTTGAAGATTACAATGGTACTGAATGCTTATGCTTGCAGAAGTATATGTTGAACATATTCAGTTTAGATACTAAACTATTGGCATGAATGAATGAACAAGTGGTGCCACATACAACTCGATTATAATATCCTCTTTCACAAACAATTCAATTGATTTGGACAACATGAGCTGCTAACTCGACATGTTTAGTTGAACAACAACAATAAGGGTCCCAACATGCCATCATGCCACTATATTGGGACTGCAGTCAAGACTGGAGTTATACACTACTGATGTCGTGAAACTTTGGTATATAAAAATTGCTAGCCAAGTATTTGGTTCGGAACCTAGCTCTCCTGTCCAAAAGATCACCTTGGCTAAAGAATTAAAGTAACACGAAATCAAAAGGAAGGTTGCCAAAACTGACTAATTTCCTGGGGCAATTTAAGTTATCGATTAATTAGCGGAATCAAGGATCAAAATCACGAATAAGGGAGAATTGAGATATGTAGATGAAAAATAGGAATACTAAGAGCTGAAGCAGAAAGTCAGCACTGGGGTGCTTCATTAATGCATTGCAAAGAAAAGTAAAACCGACTAAACTTAGTTATGAAGTGAATTTTAGTAGCAAGCAACAATCTATAAACAAGGGAGATTTTCATGTGAAACCCCCAAAAATAAGACCTCACAGAATTATACTGTCACAACATTTTTAACTCTTGAGGCTCCCCCCTGTCCCCATTATAAGCGAGGGTCCACATGGACTATAAAATTATCTTTCTATTTCCGCACTAACTAGCTTCTCTAGTTCCATCCAGACAAGCCAAGTTGAATGTGATGGCATCCGACCCATCTCACAATCAGACATTTTCACAAAAGAGAGGTCCTACACCCATAAACTGGCCATGTGGTCCTTAACCCTAAGTTTGGAGCTTGCGGGTCATCACGGGTCATCGCAGTGCAAGAAAGCCATATAAAGGTTGTACCAAGTCTCGAGGCCAATTTGGATTGTAGCTACGATTCATCCAGGACCCCGTTGGTACCAAAAGCAAGGCTGAAAGCCAAACGGGTATAAATCATGATGGGCATTTTTTTTAAAGTGTCATTCATCTCAGGGTGAAATTCGTGTTTCTGAAACGCTAGCCCAACGAGCATTACAAAAATATACATTTGACCGGATGGAATGAAATATAACCATAATCCAAACTAACCCTTTTAATCTTGTCTCTGCGGATAAGCAGTGTGAAGATTAGATAGACAAAGCCTGATAAGCCTTTGCGTGTTGAGGTGGAACAAGACTACAAATTTAATGTGATTGTTAGAGCATCTCCAACCCTATTGTCTTGTTTTGTATTGTGAATCATATGTGGCATGAGGCACAAGACAATGTCTTTCCTTTGTGGCAAGATGACATTCACACAAGACAATGAGATAAAAATGTGTTCTCCAATGCAAAAGTTTGAGAAGACAAATAAATTACTTTTTTTTTCAACTTCCAAGACAACTTTTTCACTTCTTCTTTTATATATATATATATTTATTCATAATTGATGATATTGACATAAAGTCATTGTGAAGTGCATTATCTAGATCTAGACAACCAACTTCTCATTCTCCTTGCCATGTTATTGCCATGTCAACTTCACAATTTATTTCATATTTGCATTGGAGAAGTACTTTTGAAAAAAAAACGCTTGTCATTCCTACGTGACAACCATTTTTTCCAAACTCACAATAGGGTTGGAGATGCTCTTACTGAGAAGAAGGTGACCTACTAGATTAGTGAGCACACCTTAATGCGTAGCAGTAAGTTACACAGGAGCACAGTGAGCAAATTGAGACCTCTCACATGTGGCATCAAGTGATGACATGACATGACACGAATCAGAAGAATGGGGTTTCTTTCCAGCCAGCCCAAAGCATGATTATATGGCTTTCATGCACGAATTACTTTGGACTGAGGTAACGTTTGGTTCGCAAAATCAGAATCTTAGAAGGGAAAAAATTATTTATTTTTTGTATTTGAAAGACAAAGAAAATGAGCATGAAAGAAAATTGATTCGGAAGGAAAAAAACAGAGGAGAAAATGATTTTCCTACTCACCCCATGGATTTACTTTTCCACCCCCAATTATTCACTTTTTCTTTCAATTATCGGACCTCACCAAGCATTGGAAAAGAAAATTAAAGGAAATTACAATTTTCCAAAGGAAAGGACAGAGCAAAGAATTGATTTATGTTCCTTTCCTTTCCGCGAATAAAACGGGTCTTTAATTAAAAACCGTGGGTTGAGTATGTTGAGACTTGAAGTGATTTTATTGAATGGAGTAACAACATATATATAGGAGAGGCTAGCCTCCTCTCCTATCATTCTAGCCAATGTGGGACTAAAGCCCAATAACACTATATATATATATCAACACTCCCCCTCAAGATGGGCGAAAGATATTCACTAAGCCCATCTTGTCACATCCTCTCATCATGTTGATAGAACTAAGCCCCTTTGTCAGTCCGTCTGCTACCTGATCTTTGGTTGGAACATAGCCCAGCTCTAGTTCTCCTTTATCCAGTTTCTCTTTGATGAAGAATCTGTCAATCTCAATATGTTTGGTCCTGTCATGCTGCACTGGATTGTTGGCAATATTAATAGCTG
This sequence comes from Iris pallida, assembly GCA_029216955.1. Classification (NCBI taxonomy): domain Eukaryota; kingdom Viridiplantae; phylum Streptophyta; class Magnoliopsida; order Asparagales; family Iridaceae; genus Iris; species Iris pallida. The sequence goes on along the minus strand of JANAVB010031417.1, from coordinate 19,198,877 downwards.
ACTGGTTGTCACACCATAGCTTCATCTTTGTTCCCTGGTCCAGCTTTAGCTCCGTCAGCATATTCTTCAACCACAATAGTTCTGTGACTCCCAAGGCCATCGCTCTATACTCTGCTTCAGCTGTTGATCTGGCCACTACTGACTGCTTCTTACTCCTCCAAGAGACCAAGTTGCCTCCTACAAATATGCAGTATCCCGATGTGGATCTCCTGTCGTCAGCACAGCTAGCCCAGTCAGAATCACAATAGCCCTCAATGCCTACATGATTATTTCTTCTAAAGATCAGTCCCTTCCCGGGGGCTCCCTTCAAGTACCTCAGAATCTGGTACACTGCGTCCATGTGACCCTTCCGGGGGTCATGCATGTAGCGGCTTACTACACTTACCGCAAAGCTGATATCAGGTCGAGTGTGGCTTAAGTAGATTAACTTGCCCACCAATCTCTGATATCTATCCCGGTCAACTGGTTCTCCAGCTTCAGCATCCAGTTTAAACTTCTGGTCTATCGGTGTCGTAGCTGGTTTACATCCCATCATCCCTGTTTCCGTAAGCAGGTCCAGTGCGTACTTCCTTTGAGAAAGAACGATTCCCTCATTATCTCGAGCAATCTCAATCCCAAGGAAGTATCGAAGGGGGCCAAGATCTTTCACCTCGAACTCCTTGCCAAGTTTTACTTTGAGTTGGGCGATCTCCTGCTCATCATTGCCTGTGATAATCATATCATCTACATATACTGCAAGCATGGTGATATGGCCTCCACTCCGTCTGAAGAAGACAGTGTGATCAGCATTGATCTGCTGATATCCCATCCCTATCATTGCTCTCCTGAACCTGTCAAACCATGCCCGAGGAGACTGCTTCAGTCCATAGAGAGACTTCTTCAGTCTGCAGACCTTGCCTTCTGTCTGTTTTGTGCCGAATCCTGGTGGTATCTCCATGTACACCTCCTCTACTAGATCTCCATGAAGAAATGCATTCTTCACATCCAGTTGGTGTAGCTTCCACCCTCCATTGGCTGCCAGGGAGATCAAGGTCCTGACAGTGCTCATCTTCGCCACTGGTGCAAATGTCTCGTCATAGTCGATGCCGTACGTCTGACTGTATCCTTTTGCCACCAGTCGAGCTTTATAGCGCTCAACCTGTCCATCTGGGTTCTGTTTCACAGTAAAAACCCATTTACATCCAACTGCTCTTTTCCCTTCTGGCAGTCTCACCAGCTCCCAAGTGTGGTTCTTCTCAAGAGCTCCCAACTCCTCGTGCATTGCCGCTTTCCACTTTGGATCGTTCTTGGCAACCTGCCAATTGTTAGGTACAGTAATACTATCCAAAGATGCTATAAATGCTCCATGAGAAGAAGATATATGATCATAAGAAACAAACTTAGCAAGATCCCAACCATATCTGTCCGGAGGATTTCCCGCATTGCTGCGAGTAGTCCTTCGTGTAGGTAGTGGTATGGGAGGAACGATATCACCTGAGGAGGGTGGTGGTGTAGATGAGGAGGATGGTGGTGTAGATGAGGAGGATGGTGGTATAGGTGTCTCAGGAGTTGGGACAGGCGCAGGCAAGGGACTTGGCACTGACACTGTAGGTACTGGTCCTGTAGTCTGCTTGTTGTTTCTCCTGTTGTAGGTCAGTAACTCCCCCTGAGCCGTAGGTGTAACACTTCTCGTCTCCTCCCTCTGTTCCGCTTCACCTTCATGTTCCTCCTCAACCGTGTCTCTATGCCAAACTTCTAAATCGGTTACCACCAGGTTCTCCAAGTTCTCTATCTCCCCCTCTCGCCTTATACTTGTAGTATGAGGCGTGTTATACGAAGTTCCATCCTGGCGGTAATATGGCTCATGCTCCCGGAAGTGGACGTCCATACTAACAAATTTCTTCTTCTCTACTGGACTCCAGCATACATACCCCTTCTGAGTTGCTGAGTAGCCCACGAAGATGCACTTGACTGCTCTAGGGTCAAGTTTTCCAACGAATGGTCTGTTGTCCTTCACAAAACACACACATCCAAACACCTTTAGTGGAAGTATTCCACTATTATTACCTTGTAATACTTCACATGGAGACTTCCATCCCAGGACTTTTGAAGGCATCCTGTTTATAAGTTGAGCTGCTGTCAACACCGCATATCCCCATAGGTGTTGTGGGACATTCATGTCGATCATCATACTTCTTGCGGTCTCCAGAAGATGTCGGTTCTTCCTTTCTGCTACTCCATTTTGTGCTGGTGTATATGCACAAGAGGTCTGATGCTGTATTCCATGTGCTGACAAGTACTCTGCAAGTGTCCTATTGGTATACTCCGTCCCATTGTCAGATCTCAGTATCTTCACCACTGCATTATACTGAGTCTGGACATATTTATGAAAGTCCCGAAAACAAGCAAATACATCACTTTTGTTCTTCATCAAATACAGCCAGGTGACACGAGATGCACAATCGATAAACGAAACAAAATACTTATACCCATTCATAGTGTTAGTAGCACATGGGCCCCAAACATCAGAATGAACTACCTCAAAGACTGAAGAACTCTTATGACCATTTCCAACATATGAACTCCTAGTAAGTTTTCCTAACTCACATGCATCACATACTAATTTCCTTTTATTTGATTTTGCATACATATCTGGATACAACTTATTTAGAGTATCAAAGGAAGAATGCCCCATCCTCCTATGATGAAGTATCAAAGTGTCTTCAGTCTTCTGCTGCAGCTCCTCCATTCCAGCCTTCTCTGCCATAGACACCAATGCTGAGTCCAGTCCGTCTTGATCTAGGTACCACAGTCCATCATGCCAAGTGCCAGGCCCAAGTCTTCGTCCCGTCCCTTTCTCCTGGAAGATCACCTTAGGAATATCAAAAGAAACAATGCATTTTAGTTGGAGAATTATAGAACTAATAGACAAGAGACTGACTGGGAAGGATGGAGCATGCAAAACATTGGATAACCTTACTGAACCCGTACAATTAACAGTACCCTTACCGACCACTGGTTGGAAAGTACCATCCGCAGTCTGAATGGTGTCTGTCGATGCTAGGTGAGTGTACGAGGAAAACTTACTAGCATTTCCGGTCACATGCCGAGATGCTCCTGAGTCGATAATCCAGTCTGACATTTTAAGGGAAGACATAGATGCAAGAGCGTGAGACTCGTCAGTACCTTCTGATGGATGGGCATACATAGCGGCGTTGAAGAATGGAGTGGATGCCTCCTCTGCTACGCTCCTCCTGTCTCCTTCGATTGACGCTTTTTGCTTTCTCTCCAGCAGATCCAGTAGCGCCTGATCCTCCTCAGTAAAGGCGCCGCCAGCTCCTCCATTCCCATCTGCCACCAGCAGGTTTGCCCGATAGCCTCCTCGACCGCCTCGTCGGCCTCCTCGACCACGTCCACGTCCAGCATATCCTCGTCCACGTCCACCACCTGAGTCTCCCTCCTTAGGTGGTTTGGTACAAGCATATCGATGGTGGCCCATCTCCCCACAGTTGTAGCACTGCCGATTCTGTTGCCAGAGCTCTCCCTTGGATCCTGTATCCCCCGAACCGGTAGCTGCTAGTGCTGACTTCACTTCGGGTAAAGCACCTGTCGATGATGCGCCTGTCCCTGTCTGTAATCTGATCCGCGTCTCCTCCTGAATCATGGCTGAGATAGCCTCCTCGAGACTAGGGATCGCTGGCTGGGCGAGGAGTAAGGCTGTTCTCTGTGTGAATGCTGCAGTCAGTCCCTTAAGGAATTTCATCGTCCTCTCCTGCAGACACACCTGTCTCTCCTTGCACTTTGGGTCCCCGCAGCTTGCCCGTTTGGAATGGTGATCATAATCCAGCCAGAGGCGTTCCAACTCCGTAGCGTACTCCTGCACCGTCTTCTCGCCTTGTACGGTGTCGTCGATCTCCCCTTTTATCTGGAAGATCCGTAGATTGTTACCTATGCCATCATAGGTTCTTCTCAATTTCTCCCATACGTCTTTCACCATCTCAATGCCATCTACTGTGGAAGCAATAGACTGGACTAAGGAGTTGAGAAGCCAGATATAAATCACCATATGAGTGGATTTCCACTCGTCGCGTCCTGTCGAGCCCTCTTCCGGCTCTGTCTTCTCGCCTGTCAAGAATCCCTCCAGGTTCTTACCTGCAAGGGTTCTTCTCACCCGCCGTGACCAACTCAAATAGGTGGCTGGTCCATCCAACTTCAGATCGATGGAGGGTAGTTCTAACTTTGGCGGTGCTCGTGTCGTGCTTTCACCAGCCGACACCTTTATCAACTTCAGCAATGTCGCCACATCGTCAGCATCCAGCTTCTTGAGAATCTCCTCCATCGATGCTTCTTCTCGATCACTTCACACTTGCTCCACGACTCACGCTCGTCCTTGCCGTCCTCTCCTAAATCCGAATATGTCTGATTTCATCGGATCTAGGGATTATAGGCATCTCCTTGAGATTGATCTCAAGAACGAGCGTGAATCTTGTACCCGCAATAGCGGTACAATGAATCCTGCAGCCGTAAAAACGGTACAGAAACGAGCGTGAATCTTGTACCCGAAATAGCGGTACAATGAATCCTGCAGCCGTAAAAACGGCAGCAGCAGCAGCAGTTGCAGCCGCAACAGCGGCACAGCAACGGCAGCAGCGCGGCAGCGGCGGCGGCGGCGCGGCAGCTGCAGCAGCAGCGGGGCGGCGCTGCGGCGGCGGCGGCGCGGCAGCAGCTGCAGCGGCAGCGGGCGGCAGCGGCGGCGTAGAAGGGGGATTAGGGTTAGGGTTTGTGTGGAGGAGGGGTCTCTAACGGTATGCTAAGCAATTTTAGGCTCTGATACCATGTTGAGACTTGAAGTGATTTTATTGAATGGAGTAACAACATATATATAGGAGAGGCTAGCCTCCTCTCCTATCATTCTAGCCAATGTGGGACTAAAGCCCAATAACACTATATATATATATCAACAGAGTATCGCTACGAGAATCACGTCATTAGATGCGCAACGTCGAAATTGTCCTACAATGTAAGTTTTGTCCAGTTTGAAACCATCGACCGGATCATCATTTTGCAAATCTTCCTTGCAAGCGGGCGCATTTACATTGTGCCCCCAAGTGAAAATTCTAGCTGCTCCACTGTTCACTGAGATTCATGAGAATTCATTGATCTCGCCGATTGAGGAATATTAAGGAATAAGAACAATATCGAATAAGAAAATTGTAGCTTCTCTAGGATCATTTTTTCTTGCTTGCCAATTGAGGAATATTAAGGAATAAGAACAATATGGTCATGTCCTTTGAAAAATGGAAACAATTAATAATCATGTCCTCTGTAAGGCTAACAAAATATATATTCGTCTTTAACACTTTAAATCATGTTTGTTTAGGCCTACCTCTAGTCATGTCGGCTCCCTATATATATATATATATATATATATATATATATATATATATATATATATACACAAAATAGCAACATACTAAACCCCAAGCTATGTGGGACTAAAAATACAAATAACATAAATCAATTCCGCCACAAGTAATGTGGGACTAAAATAAATAAACATAATGCTCAAAGATCAACTCAAAACCACATGAGCAATGTCGGGTCATGTCCGAGACACTTCGTGCGCTTGCACACGTGTCGAAAATCTTATATGTGCAATACGATGTCCTCATCACTAACTTGTTGGACATAATGTTTCTTAATTGTCCAACACTCATATCCATAAAGCATGAATGGTCTTATGAATGTATAGAATTCTACTTTCAACTTCAGAGGAATCATGCGGCCACAATGTACCCCCAAAAGCACTCCTTCATTTCAGTTATCGTATTTTAATTCTATGCATAACATTCGTCTCAATCTCTCCATCATGATGAATGCTTGAACCTAAATACCGAAATCTATTACTCTTAGTTATCTCTTATCCATCTATGGATTGTCCCTCATTTTCATCGACTTCGAGTTTGAAATTATATTTCATATATTTTGTTTTCGTTCTACTAATCCAGAACCTCTTATATTCCAATTTATCTCTCCACACTCTTATTTAAGCATCTAAATCTTATCTACTCTCACCAACACAATATCATATGCAAACATTATACACCATGGAACCTCCTCTTGGTATGTCTACTAATTTTATACATAACTATCACAAAAAGGTAAAGACTCAAAGATGATCGTTAATGTAAGTCAATGATAATAGGGAACGGATTATTATCTTTTTTTTAATAGTTCGCACGATCGTCGTAACTCTACCGTTTATATCTTTAATGGTTTCAATATAACTACTTAGCTAATAGTTTAAAAAAACAAGTGTTACAACATATGACAATATCTATGTACATCCATAACCAAAGGAGGAGGAGAGAAGGAAAGGGTGGAAAGGGAAAGGTCAATGGGAGTGTGTGTGTGTGTGTGAGAGAGAGAGAGAGAGAGGGAGAGAAAGGAAAGTATCATCTTCAACCTCGTCCTTGCCACTTCAAAGGGTTCTCCTCGAAGAGAGATGGGAGAGAGAGATGGGGGCTTTCATACTCTTTTGCATATCAATTTTACAAAAGGTGGGGCTACTTAAGTTGTAGGCCTGATGGATGACACATGGTAATATTTTTTTTGGAAGCAAATAAATTTCAAACTATTATACAGGGTAAAAGGACAAAAAACATCGCAAAATAAATGTAAAGAAATTTTAATGAATACAAGGATTTTGCCAAAAATGGAACATCGTATAGGATTCTTATAAAGCGCAAAACTTTATATGGATTTCCTCTGATTTACCCTTCCCTTAAAGTTAGTTAATTCTTCAATTTTGAACATTTTTTTAAAAAAAAACCTATGTCCATACTTGTGCATGCATACTTCAAGAGTTCAAGGCCCTCACCCCCCAACACCACACACCCACACACAGCCAAATACTTAATAATCCGTATAACATAAGGCATCAGAAGATGCCTTAAATCCAGCTTACGAGGCCATCCATTAAAATAACATGTAAAGAACGGGGTATAGATCCAACAACTAAAAGTTGGATTCTCTCTTGGGTTTTGATTTCTTGATAAACATGACATACTATACTATCAGCTACAAATTGGAAATGTGTCCCCTCACAAGCTTTAGACCCCCTGAAATAAAGGAGTTTAATCAGGGCCTTGGACAATTAGGTATAAAGATGTTCTAGCTAGCACTCAAATAGTGATAACAATGAAATATGATACATCGTTTCCTGTATAAGCATGGTAAGGAATGTAATTGAATAGGAACAAAGTTAGGTCTTTAGGACCAATTACAAAGAATAGAATATATCACAAAAAAAAAATATTAACAAAGCAGAAGAAAAAACATAGATTAGCAGTGTAAAAAGGTAAAGAGGAATATACCCTAGAAGGGCAGGAGGAAGGAAGTTTTATGGCATTTCCAGTTTCTAGCTCCGGTTGAACTTTGAACCTGAGCATAGATAATTTGCAGAAAAACAAATCAGTTTTCTCAGGAGAAACATTTTACATGCAAGTAGTTTGAAGAAGAATATAATGCAACTGACACTATCCATAATTGACATTGATATTTGATGCTAATGCTAACAGTAGAGAGAACAATACATGATCTAGGTCATAAGATTAGATGATTTATTTGCACCACCTAATACATGACATAAATATCACATGCTACAACTATCTTTTGGCTGAAAAGCAAGTATATTTCTAATTTTCTACTAACAGATTTCCACTTCCAACCAAAAAAACAAGCAGTGTTGAGCTCCACTAATTCAAGCTAGGTTTCAGAACGTGTAAAGACAGCTTCGCATTGTCTTGAAACTTTAATCAAAAGTGGTCTTTGGACAGCTTGCATGTGAGATAAAGGCCACTTGAGATCAGGTTGTATATGATTTTATGCTGAAACAGATCAAGCTTCAGGCAGTACTCCTCGTTCTTCTTCTCTTCTTAGTTTTCTTGTTTTTATCTTCTGTTACAGCTTTTGTTCTCTTTCACCTCGTTGTAACTTAAATACCAGCAAAGAAAATCTTTATTTAAATTGAATACCAGCTCTAATCTGTTAAATTCCGTTTCTGAGTGCAACATACAAGTAGCTTAATTCTTCTGACCAATGTAGCAATATTATTACAAGACATCACCTGTGTGTCTGTATATATTCTGGTACTATGGTTCACTTAGCTTCCAATTGGCATTCAACTGATATTCAAATGAACTGGCACACTGGTATTCAATTTAAATAAAGATTTTCTTTGCTGGTATTTAAGTTACAACGAGGTGCAACATACAAGTAGCTTAATTCTTCTGACCAATGTAGCAATATTATTACAAGACATCACCTGTGTGTCTGTATATATTCTGGTACTATGGTTCACTTAGCTTCCAATTGGCATTCAACTGATATTCAAATGAACTGGCACATGAACCACCTACTACTGGAAAGTTAGGGTCCGCTTGGTAACAGTGTTTTTACCGGTTTTGGGGTGATTTTGAACCAACCGTTTATGAAAACCTTTGCTTGTTAATTTTTTTGAGGCACCGGTTTTGGTTGGCTCAAAAACCTCCCAAAACCGGTGTAATGTAATTTTTGGGTGGCTTTATAAACACCCCAAATCAGTGGGTTTTGAGGGATTTTATTATTTTGTTCCATTTATATCCTCACCAAAAATATATAATTATAACTACTAATACCCTTCCCTATTTAATTTTATTCGTGTAAAAAAAAAATTCAGAACCGCTCGTTAGTGAATTACCAAGCGTGGATTAGACTGGCTTAAAAGCCACTACTTAAAAATCACCCAAAATCGGACCCGACTTGTAACCGTTCATAACCGGTACTATAAAAACACCTCATAACCGCTACCCTACAATTGCCACGCAGACCCTTAACGGTGTTTACATCAGATTTTTTTGGTATTTTTGAACCGACCGTTTATGAAAACCCATGCTTGTTAATTTTTTTGAGGCACGGGTTTTAGTCGGCTCAAAAAAAACCCCAAAACCAGTGTGATGTAATTTTGTATGGCTTTATAAACACCCCAAATCGATGGATTTTGAGGGATTTCATTATTTTATTACATTTATATCCTCACGAAAAATATATAATTATAACTACTAATACCCTACCATATTTTTTCATATTTGTGTTTCTCTTCTACTTCTTTCGAACTATGGCTACTCATTTCTCCAGTAAGTTTTTATTTTTTTTAAATCTTTCTCTCCTACTTTCAACCATGCCTTTCTGTTATTTCATGCGTTCCTATTATTTTGATCAAATATAGACTTCTACCTATTGATCAAGGTGTGGACTAGGTGATAGTTTCCGCGCTCAGGACCGTTTTGTTTATATATGGACATATAGGTAATTTTATTTGTGTACGCTCGTTAATAACTTACCAAACATGGGTTGAACTGGTTTAAAAGCCGTTTCTTAAAACGACCCAAAAACGGACCCCTCATAACCGGTACTCTAAAAACATCTCATAACCGTTACCCCTACAATTGCCAAAGGGATCCTTAATGTGATAAGCATCTATATGATGAGAAAAAAATAAATTTTAATTCAATTACAGGACGGTGCAAAGACAAAAATACTAAAAGCTAACTCAACTATATATCTACCCCCAGCTTGTAATAAATATCTACAGTTCTCTCCGAGTTTGTCCTCCATCACAAAGAACTGTATCACAATTATAGAAGAGCTTTAAAGATAAGTAATGGCCAACAGAAGATGTAAATTACCAAAAATTTACAGAGAATCTATAGCTAAAGCCAAGTATCTGAGAAATAAAAACAAGATACATACCTATGCTTACACTTCCTGCACTCATATTTGCGCTCCCCTTCGATCATCTTCACAGATCCAGACCTAATAACAGTCCCCTTCAGAATAAGAAGGATCCTGTGATGCTTCACCCTAACCCTCCCTACTCTCGGAAATGTCTCCGTAACCATTGGCGACAAGTTTGGTACTCATGAAAAGAAAAAAAAAATCAGCATCTTGGACTCATTTTGAAAATTCAAAAAGTATTAGATGCTTGGACATAAGAACCAAGAACTGTTCAACGAAACAAAACAATGCCAAGAACCGATGGCATCGGTAGTGAGTGACTGTGAGCCTCCTAAATGTCACCAAATTGCATCTTAATTCTAGTCTAGGAAATATGGACACTCCAAAAATCGGCAACGTCGTGACACTGACACTACAAGATACACTAAGGCACACCAAAATCAATGTCGTGCTTGTATCTTGGCATATCCATGTCTGTGCAATAGACTAGTCGCTTATCAATAGCATCATATAATCAAGTAAAAAATGACTAAAACGGCTAACAATCATCTGATACTAATAATTTTGTCCATTTTTGATAGCCAATGGTAAGAAAAAGGTCCAAAATTGAACATAATTCAAATAAAAGTCATTAAAATAGCCTTCAAAACATAAAATTTCAGACTGAAGTTTCACCAGCCTGACAGACCAACCCAAAGTTGGCGCCGTTCCCGTGTCGTGTAGGACTCTTATCGGACAGGACGCAACCACACCAAAAAAAAACTAGGAGACTCCAAAATCATTGTCGTGTCCATGCCTGTGATGTGGCCGTGCACCATAGATTCCGATGGAGTGAACGATTCAAGAATTTACATTTCCTAGGGCTTTCCGACTTCAAAAACCCTATAAAATAAAATTAGGGTTCACACCAGGACATTCCAAATTTCCAATGGGGATCTACTGACATTAATCCGCACGCGAACCAACTCCTTTACGCTCGCACTCTTCTCCAAACCCCTCGATCCCTCAAGAACGATGTCCTACAAAAAAAATAGTGCCAAATATGAAATTTATAAAAAAAAAAAAAGAGGGGCTATAACGGAAATAGTCCGTTGCCTGGGAGATTTGAGCGGCACGATCGAAGAGCGGAAACAGATCGGAGGGCTGGGAGAAGAGCATGTAGGCCACCGGCGGATCGGGATCCAGTAAATCTGCAAAACTGGGAGGAGAGAAATTAGGGTTAGGAGTGCAAATGGGGGGGGGGGGGGGGGGGGGGGGGAAGCGAAGGTGGGGTTTGAGAAATTACTCGACGAGGATGTAGTAGAGGATGGGATCGGGGAATAGAAGGAAGGATCGGAGCTCGGAAGAGTGGAGGCGGAGGAGGAAGCGAGCGGAGGAGTAGAGGACGTCGGTGGGTTTTGGAGGGGTAAGAAATTTTTTTGGCGGGAAAAATTTGAGAGGAGGAAGAAGAAGCTTGGAGTCGGGGAGTATTCGGTATATTCGGCTCCAACCGAACCGAATAACTGGAAATCGAATTGTACCGAAACCGAATAAACAAAATCGAAATCGGACCGAATTCGTCAATAATCGAACCGGACCGAATTAAATCGGTTCAATTTTCGGTTTAATCGATTTTTGGATTTATTTGTATTTTTTTGTTAATATATATAATAACTAAATATACCTAGATATATTTATTATATACATATAGTATATACCTATATATATTTAATATATACCTATAATTAATACACACACACACACACACACACACACACACACACACACACACACACACACACACACACACATATATATATATATATATATAAACTTAATTTTCTTATTCGGTTTTCGGTTTTGGACCGAAACCGAAATCCAAAACCGAAACCGAATAAGAAAATTTAGTATTTTCAAAACCGAAATCGAACCGATTTTTTTTAAAACCGAACCGAATCTCTTATTCTGTTCGATTTTCGGTTCAAAACCGAATAATGCTCACCCCTACTTGGAGAGGAAGAAATGGAGACGGAGGGCTGAGGGTGGGTTCGAGTCTTATTTGATAGACCGAAATTGAGCCCGGTTCAGCCCTTCATTCTAGAGCGGCCCGGTTGAACTTGGCTCGTTTATTCCAGATGGCCTGACTGGCTCAATAGTGTTTTTTTTTAAATAAATACACTAACCCCTCTATGTTTCATGAGACAATCATTGTTCCGAAAATAATTATACTTGACTATCCCTCTGCTTTATATTTTTTATAAAATATAGAGGTGGTCAGTGTTACATGTTTCTATAGAAAAAAAATATAAACTATAGATGTGGCCCATGTAATTAATTTTAAAATATGAGTACTTTATATAATACGTACATATAATAGTTAACATAAATTGTCCTTTTCTTTATCATGTTATTCGTGGTTTCTTAATAAATTCTAAACAGTATTTTAATTGGATTTTAAGTTAAATGGTTTTACCTCTTCCTGAAAAAATTTGCTTCTAAGTCTGCCAATGTAGACAAATAAAAACAATTTAGAATAAATAATCTTTATATCTGTACACAATATGCTATTTTAGCTTACCATCAAAGGTTGAATTGAAGCTACTAAAAATACTAGGAGTCCCTATTAGACAATTTGGGATAAGTATTAGTAACATTTTGAGGAAATAAAGCTTCGAAAAAAAATATTATATTTGCATATTAAATTTTGACTCTACTTTTCACAAATAACAATAAACACTTTTCTATTTATTTTTCTGAATTAATATTATGAACTGCGGTGTAAAATCCGCAAATTCGAAATTATATTTGGATTGATAGATTTTAGTTGTTAGCGTAGTCATAGGTTTATTATTATTATTATTATTATTATTATTATTATTATTTTGGTCGATTAATTAAATTATTTTAGTTATTTTAGAATTATTGATTTATTGGATCGCTTCTTCGTTCAGGTCCTGAGACCCAACTCAACTCCTCACAAACCCAAACCCAAACCCAAACCCAAAACCATTCTTTTAAAAAAAAAACAAAAAAAAAAACAAAAAAAACAAACTCTACCCCACCCATCCCACGTACAGAAACCCCCTCCCACTCTTTCCTCTCCATCACTCATTTTTCCTCTCTTCCCCTCAACTTCCTCCTCACCTTATCCCACTCTTCCTCCAATCTCTCTCCCTATTCCTATAACCACTCTTTCCCTTTCCTATTCCCTTTTCCCACAGAATCAACCCCTCTCTCCTCACTCCCCTTCCAGAACCCCTCCCTTCCATCCCGGCACTGTCGATCCCGTAAGCCCCGGCTCCCCGTGCGTCGCCCCCGACAGCCTTGTCGACGTCCGGCGACCCTCGGCGCCTCCGACCCGAGGCCAGAACCCCCGGCGACCCTCCCAAGGCCGCGCGCCCGCCTCCCGTGACCGGCGACTCCGCCCGCGCGTTGTTTCCGAGGCCAGCGCTGCTCCCGAGGCTGCCCCTACCTCGTCCGACCCCGCTTGGTCCCGTGCGCCGGATCCCGACCAACTCCCAGCAGCTCACCCGAGGCCGCAGCGCTGTCCCGCCGGCCAGATCCTCTCTGGCGACCCCGAGTCCCGCCGTGCTCGCCCGGCCAGCGCCTTCCCGGCGTGTCCCGAGCTGTCGGTCGACCCCGAGCTCTGTCGGCTCCGCCCCAGCGCTGCTCCGAGTTCCGCAGCGCTCTGTCCCGAGTCGATCTGCTGTCCGCGCCTCCTGTGCATTTTTTCGAGCCGGTTTTCCGCTGTCCGCGGATTTCATTCTTCTAATATTTGCATCTGAGAGCTCTAGCAGAGCAATTGAGGTATAACTTCGTGTCCCCGTGTCCCTCCCGTAGATAGTCTGTGATGACGCGGTCTCGATCCCGTTTCGGAATTCGGTATTTTGAAATATTGTTGCTTTTGGGTGATACGTAGAGTATCGGTTACGTCGCGGCGTATTTTCTATTTTGGATATATTGTGCTGTGGTTGGTTTGGGTTGGATATTCATTTTGGGTTGGTAATTAGTGATCTCTGTTTTGGGATATTTAAATTGTGTTGTGGTTGGCATCCTCCCATGATTGGGTTGTCCCAATTACAGAGGAGATGCTGCCCAAATTTTCAGAAATATTTTAAAAAGAAATTTTCTTATAAAAATTAGCAATTTGAATAAAACCTATTTTCCAAAGAAAATCGATCTTTGCAAAATGATTTATAGATTGGATTTTGGTTGGTTTTTTGGATTTTACGGATTTTGTATCACCAGTTAGGCGACGACCATATCGGTCGAATGAGCCTCGGCGAAACGCAAACGATACAGGGTCACCTGTACGTCGAGGCGTAAGCCGCAACATGAGATTGCACAACCAAGTCTGACACTCTTTAATTTTAATTTAATTATAATTTATTTTAGAACTGGTACTACTTTTAGTATTTATGGTGCAGGACCTCGGCCTACTGTTTGGACCGTTCGCGGCACTCAGAGCTCGCCTTAGGATTTATTAATTTATGTAAATAATTTGTAAATGACATAAGCTCAGTTTTTCTTTTATTTTTCTGTGACCATGTATTGTGTAGCGTAACTTTTTCTTATTTTTCTGGAATGTTGATTTCGCCGTTAAATGCGTAGAATATAAAATGGATATAAATATTTTATAAAGAAAAATTAATAAGTTTTCTCATAATAAATAATCTGGTAATTTAGCAATTCACGTGTTTTCTCATTTAAAAGAAAAAACCTAGTTTTATATATATATATATATACTTAAAATACAAAATTTTTGCCAAATTAACCGGTAATTGCTAATTTTCCCAATTAATAAGTAATCGACTTATTCGATTAAAATGATAACGAACGTAGATTGCGACGCTAGACAATTTCCGGTAGATTAATTAATAACTTAAAACCTGACTAGGGTCTACTTCTAGAGATTGTAACTAGCACACCTAGAATGGTTTCATTATGGTTCTAAGTCAAGGTTCTCAACTGTAGGATCTCGGAGATGTACTTGACATCCTCCTCGGTACCGACTTTTCCGACCCAGTCAATCAACAGAGGCAAGTTACGGTTATGTTTTCTTGCATTTTGTTTAGTAATTGTCAAGTTGCATGTTTAAACCACATTGCTACACGGAACCCTCTCCTAGGGTTCAAATATTGATTGATATTGATTGTGGGGATTGGGGGAATAGTGTAGCGTTTATGACCAATACCTCTCATATTGCATGATTGTGCGAGCTTACCCTTCTTACACACGGGGATAAGCCGTATCGCATCGCTAGGACGCTATTGTACAACCCAAGCCGGTCATAGACGTTTACACATTGTTTTAAATTGTTAAATTGCTGGAAAATATTGTTTCGACTGTTTAGCCTGCACTTTTCCATTATGTCACGACCCGCATCCTAGAGTAAGGGTACGAGACGTGGGTACGTCCAGCCTACGCCGCAGTGTCGGCGGTAGAACGCTGTCCTAGGTCAACATACATCTAGCAATATATCTCTAAACAGTTTATACTCTCCGAATGGGGGTGACATAGCAGTAAATGAACTCAATCACAACTAAGGAAGAGATAACACGATATGAAATAGGACTCAAAAAAAAATAGATGATAAAATAGTCTAAGATAATCCCAGCAAAAATCCAGAGTACAAACTCAGCTACAGAGTGAATATATACAACTCAGAAACTCTGAACAGAAAATAAGTCTAGCTAAACATGTCTCAAGGCAACATAAAATAAGATAAGCCTAACTAAACTAGTCTAGGCAATGGGGGTGATGTCCTCAGCTAGAGCTGGGTCCTCTTGAGAGTCCAGCTCGCAAGTGTCGTCTAGGGCTTTCCCGTAGAAGGTATCCACACAGGCCTCCTCCTCGTCCTCTGTAATATTTTCAACAGGTCCAGTCAGGACAGGAGCGAGTACAGTACATCTCAACAGTTCATAGCAGGTTAGAAAACATAATCATGCAGTAAAGTAAGATACAAGTACTGAAAGAAGTGCAGTATGTAAACAGAGAGAGAGAACTGTAATAGAAATATCTACTATAAGTAAAGAACTAACAGTGGCTAGTGAGTCAGAGTATAATATAGACATGTAAATGGCATAGGATGATTCTGATGCTACACTATGGAAGGATTCTGATGCTACACTACTTGGATATTATTCACATGTCTACTTCTACTCCTCCGTACCCCCAATTAATACACAAGGATCCAACCAGGTTATGTTATGATTCTATGTAACGGCCCCCGAAGGGTGGTACATAGTAGTCCCATAAATGGGGATTCTGGAAAATCCAATAAATGGGATAAGGATTCAAAGAAGACTCTGTGATCAAAAGAGTATATGTCACAAGTGATCAAAGAACCAAAGAAGCATAGTGATACGCCATGTAAGTGAAACGCACAGAACATAGAGTATCCGATGCTCCCTGAAGGGATAACATCTCAAGAAGGGATCCATATAGTACTAATCTGTGTGACCAACGTGACAGTATCAAGTAAAGTAATTTAATGCAGGAGAATAATTCTAAGCAGGATATGAAATGATCAGAGAATGTACTCGCCTGGTATCTGAGTGTCCAATTGAAAAGTACTGTCCGAGGAGTGGTGTCTGGCTCCTATTTAGAACAGCACAAGTCACAACAAGTCCAGAATGGTAAAATGAAACACTACAATGCATTCTACATGAAACTAGGTCAATCTAGGCCAAAGTCAACTCTTGGTCAACTCTGGTCAACCCTAGAAGTCAAACTAGGTCAACTATGGTCAAACCAGTCTACACTAGTCTAGCAAGTCTATTCTAGGTCTAATAAAGCTAAACAAGCCCAATCTAGGCCTATTAGTCAAACAGGCATACACAGGCCATAGGCTATTCTACCTAGGCCAACCCAAACACATACACCATGCCAAAACTATATCTAAACAATACCCTCTTGATATATTTATGTAATCTAAAACATAACACATATATATGTATAATACATACATTTAGTAAACACACATACACATAATATAGGATATTAATATATATATATATATATACATACCCTATACACCCATTTCAAGTATCTATTTTAGATACCTATATATAATACACAAACTTATATTTTATATATATATATATATATATATATATATATATATATATATATATATATATATATATATATATATATATATATATATATATATATATATATACACACACACACACACATTACATTATACATATACATTACCTATTAGCATGTATTTACATAGGAAAATAGGATATATATATATATAGAGGGTAGAAAAATAGAGAGTGTGAAGAGTGAGTGAAGGAAAGAGTGAACTGTGAGTGAGGGGGCTGTCCCTGAGTGACAGTGAGGCTAGTGTGTGTGAATGTGAGAGAGAGGAAAGTGTGTGTGTGTTTGTGTAACCATTTGTGTCAACCCTAGGTTTCAGTCCAAACTAGGTGACAGTCCACATATTGCATAAAATCAGGTTTCAGGTTTGGCATCAATTAACTCATCACATGACAGCAAAATACATGTAAACATGAACCTACAATCTCAGGTTTTGAATTAAGAACCAACCACATATAATAATTTCTGTTAATTTCAATTAAAAGGGAAGGAAGCAACTCAGAAATCTCAGGTTTTAGTTCTTAAACAACATTAGTTTTCAGTTTAGAACAGTAAGCCCCCTGAATTTCAGGGTTTATTTTTATTTTTTTAATTTTTCTGAATGAATTATTTTTGATAAATATATTATTATTTAATTGATTAGATCATTAATGTGCCTTTCCGTAACTTTGACTTCTGGAGCGTCAGGGATGCCAATCTCTGTAAACTCTCTTCACGAGTTTTGAAGTAGACAAGATTATCTTCGTTTTGATATATTATGTCCCACTTGAACTCGTTCCCTTGTGCTCTTTTTGTATCACGCAACTTCGGGTCAACTTAGACCGATTAATCATTCAATAATTATTCCCACTTTTATTTTTGATCGTCGTTTACACGTTGTCGTGACTTTTAATTTAGGAGCACGAGACCAGTCGTTTTCTCAGAACTAACTTCTCATGAATGATCTACTCGAGACGCTCTCCACCCATGACCTTCGTGTCCCACTCAGACACTCCATTTTGTGCTTCATTTTCTTCGCACAATTCTCGGGTTAATTTAGGCCGATTAATTATCTACCGTAAAACCTGATTTAATTTTCCATTTAATTTTCGGGCCCAACATCGATCCAATCCAGTTGACCCAATATATGGCCCTGGCCAGTTTTGAGCCTACTAGGTACGTGCCACTTGCGCGCCATCGAACTGATTTTTCTTGTGCTCCAATTTCGTCCATGATTTTAAATAGTTTAAAATTATTATTTTAATTAAATCTTGGCTTCGACTTTGTCCAAACTTGGTCCAACGTCCGACTCAGTTTGGCATGGACCCTACCATGACAGCCCATATATCCCACTGATGTGTCTGCATTTTTTTCCTATTTGAAAATACGTTTATTTTGTATAAATATCTTTATTTCTCTCTCTTTTATATATGTGTACATATATATATATATATATATATATATATATATATATATATATATATATATATATATATATATATATACATATATAATATATTTAAATATCTCTCTCTCTTCTTACACACCACCCTTCCCCCCATGGGTGGCCGACTCCACACTTTTCCCCCAGCCGACCTACTTTTCCTCACCTCTCTCTCTCTCTCTAAATATCTATATATATCTCTCTCTCTCTCTCTCTAACTAAATAACCCACTCTCCTTATATATAAATATATACTCACACACAAACAAAACTAAATCTCCCTATCCCACTTTAATTCCCTCACCCCTCTCTTTACAGCACACAAGCCAACCCCCCTTTACTCCATGCACGAGAGCAGCCCCCTCCTCTCTTTTCTCCATCATCATTATTCTCACCCTCACCATCATCTTCTTCTTCACAAACTTCTTCTTCTCTTTCAAACTTCAAACACCACCACCCACACCATGCCCCTGGCCGGAGCTCCGCACGACCACCCTCCGCCGCGGGCCGCACCGCCGCCGGCCTCCTCCCTCGCTGGCCGTGCTGCACCACCGCCGCGCGCCTCTGGCCGCGCCACCAGCAGCAGCAGCAGCGCTGGCAGCGCTGGCCGCGCGCCACCGCGACCGCCACCGGCCACCGGCGACCCCCCCCACCGGCGCGCGACCCCCAGCGATCACCTCCTGGCCACCACCGGCCACCCCGACGTGTTAAACACACGATTCGTGCGTTTAGCACGAGACCCCGTCGGCGCGCGCGAGTTTGGAACTCAGAATTCGCGCTCCGTCGCAGCAAGTTCGTACGTGTTTTTCGGAAGATCCGACCGTTGGATCGGCGATCTCTTTGCTCCGTCGCAATCTCGGTATATCCATCTTCACTTCTGTCAATTTTCGTCTGTCAATTTTGTCGTTTGATACCTCAAAACTGGCCACCAAGTTAACGTTTTAAATTGAACTGTTTTTGGATAGTTTCGTGACGCCAACTTCGCGGGTTCGTATCTTCGTCGTCGCAGCTCCATTTTGCGCACCGTCAGTTCTGATGCACAGCTGGTATAACCCTCTTCCTGCCTCCTTTAGGTTTCGTTTCATTATAAGCACGTTTGGTTCGTTGAATTCGACGCCAAAGTTGGTCGTCCGAATTCTTTAAATTACACTTGTAAAATTCCATTTTTGAATTCGGGACTCCGGATTCAATTTCTGACACCACCAGTAGACTCGTGGCGTCGTTCTGGCATGTTTTCATATAAAATTTGCTTGATTTGGAGAACGTGGGCCCTGGCACGCATTTCGGTGCAAAGCGGGTTCCACTTTTCGAGTCAACGGGTCACTTTGAGATCGGCTCATCGGAATCCAATTCCGGATATACCGTTGAGTTCGTATCATCATTCTGGACTCGTTGACCTATAATTTGCTGAGTTTTGAAGACATTTGCTCCGGCACGCATTTCGGTGCAAACTGGATTCCAAGTGTCCGCGTCAACGTATCATTTTGAGATCGGCACATCGGAATTCCATTTTGGACATACCGTTGGGTTCGTATCATCATTCTGGATTCGTGGACATATAATTTGCTAGGTTTTGTAGACTTCTATTCCGACACGTTTTTCGGTGCAAAGTGTGTCCAACGACGGACATCATTTTGACCCGAAATTACCGTTTTGCTCCTGTGTCCAAATTAGACTTATGGGTAGGCTATCCTAGCTGATTTGACCGTTCTGGACACGTTGGTGATATTTATTTTATCATCCGACAACATCTGTAGATTTTTCTTATGTATTATCCTTAATTTATAATTAATTATTTTTCCAAAAATTGTTACTTTCTGGTTTTGAATTTTTATATATATTTTAATTGCTGTAAAAAAATCTGGGAAAAATTGTATTTAAATACTATGTTAATTTAGCTAATTTATTATAATTTTTCCAGTATTTAATAAGTACTTTTGGTATTTTATAAAAATGGGAAAACAGAACTCATTTTCAGGATACATGTGTTTGTTGATTTTTAATAAATATTTATGAAGGTTTATAAATCCCCAAAAAATTAGTATAACTTTCTATAATTAACAAGAATCATTTTGGTACTTTATTTTATATATAATTTAGCTTTTTGTCTATCTCAAAAATTGTTGGAACTTAGTGTACAGTTTGATTTAATTATTGAATAATTATGACTTGCAATATTTTGTGTTGTTTTGAGTTATTGTAGTATTGGACCTCACCCCGCACTAGTGTAAAGACCCTAGAGAATTAGTTTGGATATAGTGGCACTCCACATTAGACTTTTATGCTAGGTCCCCACTTGGCTAGTATCCAGTTAGGAGTCGTATCACACCACTTGTGTAATATTGAACATAGCTTAGAACTGAGTTTGTATATCATTATTGACAGGACACCAGGCATCTATATCTTCATACTAGTATTCTTGCTTTGCTCGAGGCAAGTACATCTACAAACTCATTTACTGTCTTTTAATGCTAGAACATGTATTAACCGAGGTAGCAAGTTAAATCTTCACATGTTACATTAATTTAGTCCCTACCCTGCTTAGGACAGTTATCATATCTTCACATGTTTCTTACTGGTTCCCCGTACATGTTTCACTATGCTTATATCTGCCCGAGTATTCACATGTTTTACTGCTCTCAGTACTTTCACATGTTTTACTGCTATTAGTACCTACCGTGCTTTATACCGATCCCAGTATCTCTCACATGTTTTTACTGTTCTCGTATCTCTCACATGTTAGAATATGGGTTATGGGGAAACTGTTAGTAGTGTACGTGATCATACCCCCTTCTTCCGTACGTCTGTACCGAACAAAGTTTCATTTTATATGATTACTGCGTCGTAGGCCTTTATATCAAGGCGGAGTTGTGCGTATGTACATCTATCGCCCTATCACTTGTACGGAAGTACATTTCATTATGTGCCACAGCACATTGTACATCTATTGACCGATCACGTACCTGCTACAGTTTTAAACATTACATATACATCTGTCTCTATGACATATGTATCCTTGCCATGATAGATTATGAGATATACCATGATTCCAGATATGCCATGTTCCCTGTGTTACTATGATATTGTGATCCCAGTTGTACCATGAGGCCATGTTTCTGGTATTTCCTGTTTTATAGACTTATCACACCATGTTTCTTATTGTACATCTCTTTCATTATATGTTCAGTACTTTAGTTGTAGAGGTTGTACTTGCTCCCGTCCTGACAGGATAACGTTGTAGGTTTACTTTTCGAGGAGGAAATGCTATGTGTTACATGTTATGGTACTGCATTGAGGACCTGGCCTTAGCTCCAGAAGAGGCCCCAGCGGGAAACCTTGCTTAGATATCTTTCTTGTATTTTGGGACTTAGACTTTGCTCTGTACTTATATTTGGATACTGGACTTTGTCTCCAGTTAGATACTTGGAAGTGTATTATTTAAGTCTGTGCTTGTTTACCTTCGCTTATAGATGCTGTGTTGTGATGAACCTTTAAATATGATTTTAGAACTGTTAGCTGCTTAGATCCTTTATTGTCTATACTTAGAACTGCTTAATACGCTTTAACCAAGCGTAGGCTGGACATGGCTCGGCCCGGCCCAATAATTTGGGTATCGGGTCGTGATATGTTTTTTTTGCGGCCCATGCAGGTCTCGACTTAAGTTGTTTGGTTACGTTATTGTACCAAGCATGCCTGCAATTAGGATCTAGGACAACTTGTTAACACTAGGGATAAACATTTAGAACACCTAGAGGATTACTAGGATTGCAACATAGGAGAACTCATCACAGCATAGGACCGTTAGCTATAATTAGCCTCTTGTTTGTATTTCAGTGGGTCAATTTTGACCAGATAGTACCCTTGGGATGACCCCTGAGGATCTCACTCTAATCTTATCTCAAAATCTGTTTTCATCTGTTTCTATTTGCAATTCCTTAATTCGTTGTTGAAATTGATTTTTGATTTTCGTTGTTAATTTTGATCTTGCATCGTGATAAATTTTGTGGATTAAATTATGATATATCCTGATAAGGTAAACGTCTGCTTTAGTTATGGAGTTTAGAATTTATCGCAGCCATATTAGCTGGTATGACAAAAACATAGAGCCTGATTTTGGATATACTATCCTATTCATAGAATTTAGATTTTCTTGCAGCCATACCGGTTGGCGTGGTAAGGAATCTAGATAATATGACGATAGGGTGTATACCTTAGTTATGGACTCCCTCGTTTATTGCATATAAGCTTACTGGTGTGGCGAAAATTCTGGCAACATGATTTCAGGAAGACGTGTATGGTTATCAGATCGTATCTTAACTTGGTTTACTTTGTTATGACCGAATGAGCAAGAATAAATTTTTATTATCATTCTTCTCCGTCTTGATTAACTCTGTTCCATCTATAACTAGGATTATAGGTTCTCTAGAACTCTCCAATAGAATTGCTTTCATGTTATCTTTTGGACATAATTATTTTTGTGTTCTATCTTTCCTATGACTTGACTAAACTCTTTTTCGTTAACCTCTTGGGTAATTCTTCTCGTTATGTATCCCGTTGTCTTCGTACCATTCTTGGAGATATTCCAATAAACTTTTTCTGTCTTGCTTGACCCTTTAACTTGTTTGGACACTGTTATGGATTGCTTGACCCAGTCTTAGGCTTTGTTACCTTCTACTTGATAGACGACCGAAATAGCCAAACCTTGTTGACTGATCCTGTAGTATAACTATAAATGTATTGTGTGATTGTGATAAGTACTTTTTCTAGGGATTGGTTAGATTAAGTTTATAGGACGAGTATGGGTGACTGACTGTAGTAGACTTGGAAACCATTAAGAACGATTGTATTGATAGTATGACTTGATGATAGGGTATCTAAGATAGAATAATGAGATATTATATTGTTATGACTATGGATTGAGGATTAGAATCTTGTGCTTAGCAAATTAAGGATTTAGCATTTGTAGAATTTTGGGTGGATTATCTATAGCTAATTACATGTGATTAGAGGGTAGATCGATATGTGGAATGATATAGAATAAGTTAGAATGGGATATAATATTGCATACGAGATTGAAAAGATATCAGTTAAAAGGACAAGGAACAAGACAAAGACATATGTACATTGATAATTAATAAATCGGGAGTTTGAAATCGAGGATTTATATTCGGAGGACTTGTTGAGTAAAAAGAAGAAGGCTCTACGCCAAGGATAAGAATTGAACGTATGATTTCAAGAAGAAACTGTAGGAAAGGATTGACGATAAACTATGCTAAGGAACTGTGGATTGATAGAATATGGATACTTAGGATACGATATGGAAATCCAGTATTTACAATTGAGG
The DNA here is from genome assembly GCA_029216955.1 of Iris pallida. Classification (NCBI taxonomy): domain Eukaryota; kingdom Viridiplantae; phylum Streptophyta; class Magnoliopsida; order Asparagales; family Iridaceae; genus Iris; species Iris pallida. The sequence goes on along the minus strand of JANAVB010031417.1, from coordinate 19,175,266 downwards.
TTGAAAATATGGTTGATGATTAAGCATTTTAGGCTTATAGACATGTCCAGAGAACGACCTATAGTTTAGGGTATACATAAATGTTCATGTTAGTATGGAAGATCCTAAAGGATATATGACGTAGTTTATGATAGAAGGATTTTGTTGAACCTGAACCAAAAAGATTGCAAGGAGAAACAGAAGAGATGATTACAAGGATAGCAGATTGAGTATCGTAGCCAGAGCAGCTACATGTTATAGTTTGACCGGTTGGATGATTTTTAATTTCGAGGACGAAATTTTTGTAAGGTGGGTAGGATGTAAGCCCCCTAAATTTCAGGGTTTATTTTTATTTTTTTTATTTTTCTGAATGAATTGTTTTCGATAAATATATTATTATTTAATTGATTAGATTATTAATGTGCCTTTCCGTAACTTTGACTTCTGGAGCGTCAGGGATGCCAATCTCTGTAAACTCTCTTCACGAGTTTTGAAGTAGACAAGATTATCTTCGTTTTGATATATCATGTCCCACTTGAACTCGTTCCCTTGTGCTCTTTTTGTATCACGCAACTTCGGGTCAACTTAGACCGATTAATCATTCAATAATTATTCCCACTTTTATTTTTGATCGTCGTTTACACGTTACCGTGACTTTTAATTTAGGAGCACGAGACCAGTCGTTTTCTCAGAACCAACTTCTCATGAATGATCTACACGAGACGCTCTCCACCCATGACCTTCGTGTCCCACTCAGACACTCCATTTTGTACTTCATTTTCTTCGCACAATTCTCGGGTTAATTTAGGCCGATTAATTATCTACCGTAAAACCTGATTTAATTTTCTATTTAATTTTCGGGCCCGACATCGATCCAATCCAGTTGACCCAATATATGGCCCTGGCCAGTTTTGAGCCTACTAGGCACGTACCACTCGCGCGCCATCGAACTGATTTTTCTTGTGCTCCAATTTGGTCCATGATTTTAAATAGTTTAAAATTAATATTTTAATTAAATCTTGGCTTCGACTTTGTCCAAACTTGGTCCAACGTCCGACTCAGTTTGGCATGGACCCTACCATGACAGCCCATATATCCCACTGATGTGTCTGCATTTTTTCCCTATTTAAAAATACGTTTATTTTGTATAAATATCTTTATTTCTCTCTCTTTTATATGTGTATATATATATACATATATAATATATTTAAATATCTCTCTCTCTTCTTACACACCACCCTTCCCCGCATGGGTGGCCGACTCCACACTTTTCCCCCAGCCGACCTACTTTTCCTCACCTCTTCCTCTCTCTAAATATCTATATATCTCTCTCTCTCTCTCTAACTAAATAACCCACTCTCCTTATATATAAATATATACTCACACACAAACAAAACTAAATCTCTTTCTCTCTCCCACTTTAATTCCCTCACCCCTCTCTTTACAGCACACAAGCCAACCCCCCCCCCTTACTCCATGCACGAGAGCAGCCCCCTCCTCTCTTTTCTCCATCATCATTATTCTCACCCTCACCATCATCTTCTTCTTCACAAACTTCTTCTTCTCTTTCAAACTTCAAACACCACCACCCACACCGTGCCCCTGGCCGGAGCTCCGCACGGCCACCCTCCGCCGCGGGCCGCGCCGCCGCCGGCCTCCTCCCTCGCTGGCCGCGCTGTGCCACCGCCGCGCGCCTCTGGCCGCGCCACCAGCAGCAGCACAGCGGCAGCAGCAGCAGCGCTGGCAGCGCTGGCCGCGCGCTACCGCGGCCGCCACCGGCCACCGGCGACCCCCCCCCACCGGCGCGCGACCCCCAGCTATCACCTCCTGGCCACCACCGACCTCCCCGACATGTTAAACACACGATTCGTGCGTTTAGCACGAGATCCCGTCGGCGCGCGCGAGTTTGGAACTCATAATTCGTGCTCCGTCGCAGCAAGTTCGTACGTGTTTTTCGGGAGATCCGACCGTTGGATCGGCGATCTCTTTGCTCCGTCGCAATCTCGGTATATCCATCTTCACTCCTGTCAATTTTCGTCCGTCAATTTTGTCGTTTGATACCTCAAAACTGGCCACCAAGTTAACGTTTTAAATTGAACTGTTTTTGGACAGTTTCGTGACGCCAACTTCGCGGGTTCGTATCTTCGTCGTCGCAGGTCCATTTTGCACACCATCAGTTCTGATGCACAGCTGGTATAACCCTCTTCCTGCCTCCTTTAGGTTTCGTTTCATTATAAGCACGTTTGGTTGGTTGAATTCGACGCCAAAGTTGGTCGTCCGAATTCTTTAAATTACACTTGTAAAATTCCATTTTTGAACCCGGGACTCCGGATTCAATTTCTGACACCACCAGTAGACTCATGGCGTCGTTCTGGCATGTTTTCATATAAAATTTGCTTGATTTGGAGAACGTGGGCCCTGGCACGCATTTCGGTGCAAAGCGGGTCCCACTTTTCGAGTCAACGGGTCACTTTGAGATCGGCTCATCGGAATCCAATTCCGGATATACCGTTGAGTTCGTATCGTCATTCTGGACTCGTTGACCTATAATTTGCTGAGTTTTGAAGACATTTGCTCCGGCACGCATTTCGGTGCAAACTGGATTCCAAGTGTCCGCGTCAACGTATCATTTTGAGATCGGCACATCGGAATTCCATTTTGGACATACCGTTGGGTTCGTATCATCATTCTGGGTTCGTGGACATATAATTTGCTAGGTTTTGTAGACTTCTATTTCGACACATTTTTCGGTGCAAAGTGTGTCCAATGACGGACATCATTTTGACCCGAAATTACCGTTTTGCCCCTGTGTCCAAATTGGACTTATGGGTAGGCTATCCTAGCTGATTTGACCGTTCTGGACACGTTGATGATATTTATTTTATCATCCGACAACATCTGTAGATTTTGCTTATGTATTATCCTTAATTTATAATTAATTATTTTTCCAGAAATTGTTACTTTCTGGTTTTGAATTTTTATATATATTTTAATTGCCGTAAAAAAATCTGGGAAAAATTGTATTTAAATACTATGTTAATTTAGCTAATTTATTATAATTTTTCTAGTATTTAATAAGTACTTTTGGTATTTTATAAAAATGGAAAAACAGAACTCATTTTCAGGATACATGTGTTTGTTGATTTTTAATAAATATTTATGAAGGTTTATAAATCCCAGAAAAATTAGTATAAATTTCTATAATTAACAAGGATCATTTTGGTACTTTATTTTATATATAATTTAGCTTTTTGTCTATCTCAAAAATTGTTGGAACTTAGTGTACAGTTTGATTTAATTATTGAATAATTATGACTTGCAATATTTTGTGTTGTTTTGAGTTATTGTAGTATTGGACCTCACCCCGCACTAGTGTAAAGACCCTAGAGAATTAGTTTGGATATAGTGGCACTCCACATTAGACTTTTATGCTAGGTCCCCACTTGGCTAGTATCCAGTTAGGAGTCGTATCACACCACTTGTGTAATATTGAACATAGCTTAGAACTGAGTTTGTATATCATTATTGACAGAACACCAGGCATCTATATCTTTGTACTAGTATTCTTGCTTTGCTCGAGGCAAGTACATCTACAAACTCATTTACTGTCTTTTAATGCTAGAACATGTATTAACCGAGGTAGCAAGTTAAATCTTCACATGTTATATTAATTTAGTCCCTACCCTGCTTAGGACAGTTATCATATCTTCACATGTTTCTTACTGGTTCCCCGTACATGTTTCACTATGCTTATATCTGCCCGAGTATTCACATGTTTTACTGCTCTCAGTACTTTCACATGTTTTACTGCTATTAGTACCTACCGTGCTTTATACCGATCCCAGTATCTCTCACATGTTTTTACTGTTCTCGTATCTCTCACATGTTAGAATATGGGTTATGGAGAAACTGTTAGTAGTGTACGTGATCATACCCCCTTCTTCCGTACGTCTGTACCGAACAAAGTTTCATTTTATATGATTACTGCGTCGTAGGCCTTTATATCAAGGCGGAGTTGTGCGTATGTACATCTATCGCCCTATCACTTGTACGAAAGTATATTTCATTATGTACCACAGCACATTGTACATCTATTGACCGATCACGTACCTGCTACAGTTTTAAATATTACATATACATCTGTCTCTATGATATATGTATCCTTGCCATGATAGATTATGAGATATACCATGATTCCAGATATGCCATGTTCCCTGTGTTACTATGATATTGTGATCCCAGTTGTACCATGAGGCCCTGTTTCTGGTATTTCCTGTTTTATAGACTTATCACACCATGTTTCTTATTGTACATCTCTTTCATTATATGTTCAGTACTTTAGTTGTAGAGGTTGTACTTGCTCCCGTCCTGACAGGATAACGTTGTAGGTTTACTTTCCGAGGAGGAAATGCTATGTGTTACATGTTATGGTACTGCATTGAGGACCTGGCCTTAGCTCCAGAAGAGGCCCCAGCGGGGAACCTTGCTTAGATATCTTTCTTGTGTTTTGGGACTTAGACTTTGCTCTGTACTTATATTTGGATACTGGACTTTGTCTCCAGTTAGATACTTGGAAGTGTATTATTTAAGTCTGTGCTTGTTTACCTTCGCTTATAGATGCTGTGTTGTGATGAACCTTTAAATATGATTTTAGAACTGTTAGCTGCTTAGATCCTTTATTGTCTATACTTAGAACAGCTTACTACGCTTTAACCAAGCGTAGGCTGGACATGGCTCGGCCCGGCCCAACAATTTGGGTATCGGGTCGTGACAAGAACCCCCATAATCTCAGGTATTAGAAAACAGGGAATCATTTCATGAACCCAGATTTTGAGTTCATAATAGCAGTGATCTCATGAAATCAGTTATTTTAGAAACCATTTAGAACAGTCCACACTCATATCAGATTTGAGAAAACAGCCCAACATTTATTTCCTCTTTTCGAGTCCAAAACACCACAACTCAACCCACATTTCGACACACCAGTAGATAACTAATTGGAGAACATGTCAGGGATTCAAACAAGTAAATAATGGCATTTGAATTAATCAAAAAGGGATGCTAAAACTCAGATTTTGAAACTGGAAAGAAAACAGTAAATACCCATATCAGAAAAAAATTAGGAAAAAGGAAATTAACCAACAAATTCAAACTAAAATACCAAACTAATGGTTGGTAAGGTACTAACATCATGTGCACGTGTCTTATGAAGTGTTTGTGTCCCAGCAAGAGGACACAAACGTGTCCAATTGATTAAAACACGAAAACAGTGCACTGAGACACGGCAGTTAGGCACCGCGTCGTGCATAGGTGCACGCGTATCGTGCACCCGACACAGCCCAAACTAGATCTCGTGCTCATGTCAGTGGGTGTGCCTAGGGTAGACCTAGGTGTGTGTCACCCTGATTCGTGTCCTCGTGTCGTCGTGTCAGCTGTGTCGAGCCGTATCAGTGGCTAAATACACACTGTGCACAGATCAGTGAGAAATCAGTGCACGACTGATTTCTCTCCAACCCGACCACGAAACCCAATAAAACTTTGGGGGCATGATGTCAGTGCATGCCCCCTAGTGTCCACAAAATTTCGTGTCGAACCATCAAGTGTCGTGTCCTGCAGGAGGCCCGAGTGGCAGGGGAGAACTGTAGCAGCGCGCGCGCGTGTCCAAAACGTGTGCACTAGTGTCCAAACGACACGACACAATCACGATTCAAGTTCAGAGCTAAAGAAATGAATAAGCGACACAAAAATACATTTTTCTATTCAAAAAGCTTTGCAAAAACAGAACGAAATGTCCTTTGAGACATTTCGTCAAACACCTATGGCTGTCACTGATACGTGTCCGATACGGACACGTACAGGACACAAATTCCTGCAGATCCTATTCCTACAAGGTCAGGGTACTTAGGGCTAGGCATCCATGCAATTAAAACCAAATTTTAATAGGTGGATTAGGATTTTACCTATGGTGTTCTCCAACACAAAAATCCTTTTGAATGAGGATTTCCAAAAGCCACCAAACTCCTTCAAATTGATAGAAAACTGAGAATAACCAATTCCAACAGCAAGAAAACAACAATTAGAACCTATTACAATTTGTTTGGATTAAAAAGGAGTTAAAATAGATTTTATAGGGGTTTTTGAAGTAGGGAAAAATACCTCTTTCTAAACTTGCTCTTTCCTAATGAGGCTAGCCCTAAATGGAGGAGAATATTTATAGGAGGGGGGTTTCCCAATGGGTGTAGTGGCTGGACAAAATAGTGTTAGGGTTAGGGTTAGGTATTAGTTAATGGACTTTGGGCCTATATGGCTAGTTATTGATTTAATGTTTAATCACAAGTCATGGCTTATGACTTAAATGATCTAACTTGAGTCAAATAACCAAACCATGGGTCAACTCTAGTCTAACTAGGGTTGCATAACCTAAACAAGTCCAAACTCAACTAGGGTTAGCTCCTAGGTTAGTCTACCAAGGTCATTGCTAGTCAAAGTCAACCTAGTCAACCCTCATTCAAACAATTCCAAAATAAATTCTAAAAATTCCCATAAATTCAAATAAATTATAATAAAGACAAAAATACTCTCAAACTAGAAATGATAAATAATATACCCTAATCACAAGTCATGATTTTAAATAGTTTAAAAAGATTAAAAATCACCAAGAATCATAATATGAATTAAATATAAATAAATTATAATTATAATTATAAAATTTTAAAATTATCCTCATCTGGAAAACTGGGTGTTACAATCCTACCCACCTTATAAAAATTTCGTCCTCGAAATTAAGATGGTCGTACCCCTTTCTAGGTCAACATAGTCAAGGTCAATCACTAGTCAATTTCTCAACATCCTAGTGCTTGGTCATCTTCTTAGAACTTTACCTCTGCCAGCTACCTAAGTGTTGGCAACTAGAATTTAGCAAAAGAGAACTCTGTAATAGGCTAGCTCTTAACTTCCCAATCCTATCAAGTCACCCATAACTAAGGACCTACAAGCTAAGCACACCAATCCCAATACCACGTATATATGCTCAAGAACAACAACCCACCTCATATATCCTAAGTATATCATCTATATACATATATGACTGATCAACCAAGGGTTAAGGCAGACTAAACTTATAAGGGACTGAAACAAATGCTTAGGACTAGGCTAAGGATGAATAGTCTGAAACATCATTATAGGCAAAAGGGAAGGATGCCAAGGGGACTGAGATCATGAGCTAAAAGATAGGACATTTGGGTCCACTTGTATAGTCAAAGTGAAGAAAAACCTACATGGTGACTGAAACATGCCTCTAGATCAACCTGGGCTCCCCTCTCTATCTAGATGAACTAACTATATGCAAAACAGTGGTCTAAAAGAAGTGAACCAAACTTGTGTACAGGGAATGTAATAGGCAGTATACTGCAATGAGTGCAGGCTACGTACCAATCACAATACATTACATAAATATACAACTATATATATTAACCCTCATCACCTCAACTCTACTCAGGGTCTAAAATACACACTCCCTACCACATGCCTAGCACTCCACTGAAGGGGTCAGATACTGTAAGGTGTATTGGGACAGAACAGTGAACTGCCCCAAGTGGTGAGTACAGGCCTCTAGCATGCATGATACTAATTCTCCTGATATGCAAAATATGGTAAGGGGTTGATGGTTATATTGGTGAGTCAATAATTGGGGTCTGAACTATGGTCCAGTGAAACCTATGATGCAACATGGTAGGAATTTGAGTACATTGAACAACTTATACAAGTTTGAACTAAGAGGACAGGGTATCTAGTGAAGGGGCTGCAAACTGCCTATAAAGGTTGATCAACATGACTGAACTCAACACAAGAGAACCTACTAAAATAGGGAGTAGACCAATATAGGCTAACAACATGTCAATAATCCTATACGACAATGACCTATAGATACCAACCAAGCCCATAACCCATATGCCAATACCATCTGTAATCTATATGTATATAGACCTCTCAGTCTTAGGTGAACTACAACTGTACCCAAGGACAGGCTCTGTTCGTGGGTGCCTCACTGGAAAAAGGTAAAGAAAATAATAACAATCATCAAGGCTGTAAGGCATACTAACATCCTATATGTAACTGGTTGGTATTATAATAACAAGAAAATCATCTACCATGGGTTACTATTCTAATACCAATGCTAACTATCATCTCTAGGGTGCAGACACTCTACAAGCCATCACATCATTACACTATGAAAGAGCTACATATGAATAAGCTCTACAACTAAATAACCCTACTCCCAAGTTATTTGATGATGGAAAACAATTTAAAAAAAATAACAGAAGGGTATGATAGAGATGATATGTTGAAACCTTCTCAAGATAAAATCTGATAATCATATGCGTCTGTCCAAAATCATGTTACTCAGAGTCTTCGTCATGTTAGTGAGCAAGGCTACGATAATCACAGAGTCCTTGACCAAGGCACATACTTCTAGAATCATGGTATTTAAAATTTTCGCATTGCCGCATGCTTGGCAGCGAAAATCTTAAATTCCCACACCCGAGAAATACGTCCTAAATCTGACTATATGTCCTCACTATGCCAGCTAACACGACTAGGGAAGATTCTAGATTCCATAACTGGGTGACCTAGCCCATATGATCCATCTCAGAAGAAAATCAAACATAACACAAGAACAACAGGACAAATTTGATCAATCAACAAGGAACAGAGGGAATCGAAATTTCAAGGCTGTAATAAGAGGCAATTTCGGAAATGGAATCAAAAGAACGGAACCTGCAACTAGATCTCCAACGGCCTGAGCATCCTCGACTGTCCTGGCAAAAACTTGCTCTTGCTGGCCTCCCCTGGCCTGTTGCTGATGCTGCATGTACCTCTGCTGCTGCGTCGGTAACGGTCCTCGCTGCTGACCTACCGGAGCCTTGGCTCTTCCTCCTGGTGCTGCTCCTTGTGCTGCTCTGCCTATGTACTGGGAATACTCCCTCAGCTGGTGGTCCGCTGCTCCACATAGTAGGCACCTGCCCAGCCTCTTCCTGCACTCACCCCATCCATGCCCCGATTTCTTGCAGTGGGGACAACTGATTGTCTGCTGCCTGGGTGCCTGATACTATCTGGGTTGCTGCTGTCCCTGCTGATGGCCCTGACCCTGGAACTGCTACTGAACAGGCCTCTGTTGATACTGATGCTGAATCTGCAAGAGGGGTATCTTGGCCAGGCCCGTACTACCACTAGCTCCCTCAAAAGGAGGTGCAATGGGACAATCCATCTTCTGGTGGGCACCTGACCCACAGAAATAACAAACCTTCAACCTCTTCCTGCACTGCTCCCAGATGTATTCCGACTTCTTACAGTAGGGACAACTGATCGCCTTCGGGTCCTGACCCTGATACTGATGCTGCGCCTGCTGAATTCCCACTGGTGTCTGCGTCTGCTAGATCTGCACATGGGGCCTCTTGGCCTGGCCTCCGCTGCTGCTGGTACCGTGAGCGTCCCGTCCCCTCTTGAACGACTGTTACCGCTGAGTTTCCACTATCTGCTGGAATAAGGAGAACAACCGCGCCACGTTCTCTGATCCTGATGGCGACTGCTGCTAAAGAACGTTCGGGATGACAGGAGAAAGTCTCGGAGTAGGAAGAGGTGCACTCCCATAAGCTGCAGATATCCCAGCCTGAGCTGGCATAACAGGAACTGCAGTCTCGGGGCCCTGCTGATCAGGACGAGGGGTGGTAGACCCCTCAGTGGTATCTTCCTAATCGAGATGAAGAGATCGTGTCTCCATAACCATCCTGAAGACATATCAAACAAGGAATCAATACTGAGAGAGAAATAATAATTCAAGGGAGGACAGTTATTCAAGGAAGTATCAGGAATTTAGATGGCAGGGATCCAGTTAAGAGTTTTTCCAAATATGATTGAGTACTTCAAAAATAATCCTAATCCTACTGCAGGCTGTAGTGATACTCTAGTTCGAATACCACTACATAAACTTGACCTGCATGGGCCACCACTAAAAACGTGTCACGACCCGCATCCTAGAGTAAGGGCACAAGACGTGGGTACGTCCAGCCTACGCCCCAGTGTCGGCGGTAGAACGTTGTCCTAGGTCAACATACATGTAGCAATATATCTCTACACAGTTTATACTCCCCCAATGGGGGTGACATAGCAGTAAATAAACTCAATCACAACTAAGGAAGAGATAGCACGATATAAAATAGGATTCAAGGAAAAATAGATGATAAAGTAGTCTAAGATAATCCCAGCAAAAATCTAGAGTACAAACTCAGCTACAGAGTGAAAGAATATATACAACTCAGAAACTCTGAACAGAAAATAAGTCTAGCTAAACATGTCTCAAGACAACATAAAATAAGATAAGCCTAACTAAACTAGTCTAGGCAATGGGGGTGATGTCCTCAGCTGGAGCTGGGTCCTCCTGATAGTCCAGCTCGCAAGTGTCGTCTAGGGCTGCCCCGTAGAAGGTATCCACACAGGCCTCCTCCTCGTCCTCTGTAATATTTTCAACAGGTCCAGTCAGGACAGGAGCGAGTACAATATATCTCAACAGTTCATAGCAGGTTAGAAAATATAATCATGCAGTAAAGTAAGATACAAGTACTGAAAGAAGTGCAGTATGTAAATAGAGAGAGAGAACTGTAATAGAAATATCTACTATAAGTAAAGAACTAACAATGGCTAGTGAGTCAGAGTATAATATAGACATGTAAATGGCATAGAATGATTCTGATGCTACACTATGGAAGGATTCTGATGCTACACTACTTGAATATTATTCACATGTCTACTTCTACTCCCCCGTACCTCCAATTAATACACAAGGATCCAACCAAGTTATGTTATGATTCTATGTAACGGCCCCCGAAGGGTGGTACACAGTAGTCCCATAAATGGGGATTCTGGAAAACCCAATAAATGGAATAAGGATTCAAAGAAGACTCTGTGATCATAAGAGTATATGTCACAAGTGATCAAAGAACCAAAGAAGCATAGTGATACGCCATATAAGTGAAACGCACAGAACATAGAGTACCCGATGCTCCCTGAAGGGATAACATCTCAAGAAGGGATCCATATAGTACTAATCCGTGTGACCAACGTGACAGTATCAAGTAAAGTAATTTAATGCAGGAGAATAATTCTAAGCAGGATATGAAATGATCAGAGAATGTACTCGCCTGGTATCTGAGTGTCCAACTGAAAAGTACTGTCCGAGGAGTGGTGTTGTAGTGCCCGCTCCCGTTGGGGCGAAGCACTATGTAATAGGCTCGTGCCAAGTCAGACATGGTCGGGAACATAGATGGCTAGTCTTACTCGACGACGAGTTTGGTATACAAAAACCATGGCATCAATAAAATCGATTTGGACGAGTGATATGAGTACCGTTCCAACTAATGGATCGACTACTATTGGAATAAGTCCTAGATGCGGTAGGCGGCTGTAGGTCCTGAAAAATCAAGTTGTATCAATCAACAAAGTCAAAAATTCAAGATATTCATCATTTTGATGAGTTGCGCAGACAACAGATTGCGCAGACATCACTTTGCGCAGGTTGGTTTGCGTATGTTCCCAACTGCGCAAACTGACGTGGCAGAAGTCATCATTGACTGAATCAAATCAGATCTTCCTGACAGCTGACAACACGAATAACGAGGAGACTATTCGTTTTTGGCGCCGCACAGTGCTCGAGGACGGCTGACAGTTGGCAGCGCAATCCAGGATTGCGCAAACCATTCATGCGCAGTCTGAGTCTGCGCAAACCAAAGTCTGCGCAGTTCACTTTGTGCATTCTACCAACATAACTGACAAATTACATGTGGCATTCATGCCATCAATTGCTCATTACGTGGCAACTGTCTATGCATGATCATGCGCATTTCAATCAAATGATGCCATGTGTCCCAGATAGTTGGCCCACGATCCAATAACTGCCTGCGCAGTCCAGTGCTGCGCAAATCAGTTGCTGCACAAATCATCTTGCGCAGTCCAGAATAACTGAAAGTTAGTTATTTCCAGAACTCTATAAATAGAGTTTCAAGTCTTCATTTCAAGGGGATCAAGATCAGAGATCATAAATCAGAGAGTTCAGGAGTTCTTGCCAAAGTGCTGCTGCATTCTTCCGAGACTTTTGTCTTCAACTTCAGAGGCTTTTGCCTTCAGTTTCCAGAGTTGTTTTCAACTTCAAAGGCTTCGTCTTCAAAGTTCACATCGTCCAAGGGATAGAGCAATCATCATCAAGATTGGATTCCTATAGTTGTAATTTTCCCAGAATTCTTGTAATCTTTATTACAGTTTGTATCAATAAAGTTTTATACTTTTGTTTTTGCAAACAAAATGGCGACTCTGCTGGGGAAAACTTTCTCCTCCGACGAGGAAGTAGCAACTCAATGTGACGTAGCGTCTATCGGGAAGACGCAAAAGACGCTGGTTGTTAAAGTCAACCAGACAGCCTACGAGGCGATGCTCAACTCCAAGACCACTCCCCGTACTGTAGCCACTTCTGCTAAGAGCAAAGTGCACTCAGTTTGGGTCTCCAAGTCTGCACAATCTGGCAGTTTTGCCACCAAGGATGCTGTACCAACTGCTGCACAATCTGCTAGTCAGATTGCTGCACAAACTGCTGTGCCAATAGTTGCACAGTCTGTCTCAACAACTGCTGCACAATCTATTGCAGTCAAGGCTGCGCAGTCTGTTGCAACTGTTGCGCAGGCTACTTCATATGCTGCCTTGTCAAAACAGAAGGCTCCTATGACTCTGGCGCAATTGGCAGTGGCTTTTCCTGCGCAAAATAGCACTTCAGTAACCAAAGTGCATCCCAAGCACTCTAAGACAAGGACTCCTGATGCACTTTCTACCAAAGCTTCTACTGCACAAGTAAACAGTGCACCTTTTACCCATGCGCAAATCAAGTCTGCGCAATCCAAGAAAAACAGTCTTTTGGCTAAATTCCCTTCTTCTCACAACAAAAGAAGAGATTCTACTCCTCTTCCCAAACACCCTATTGCCCCTGCATAATCCACTGAGGGTAGTCCTTTGACTATTCCTCTTTCTCTTCAAAGCAAAGGAAAAGGCCTATTGGTCTTTTTTCAAACTTCCTTGTCTCATGACTTGGAAAATAACAGAGGAAAACGCTCTTTAGCTAACCCTTCATCTCAAAACAAGGGAAAAGGCCCTTTGGTCTTTTCTCAGTCTTCTTCAGTCTTTACTGAAGAGGATCCATCTGAATGTGTCTCGGCACCAATCAGTTCGAGAACTCTGGCAAACAAGGATTCTTCTTTCCTTTATAACAAGAGTACTTGTACTAATCAAAGAGGTATCCTGCCTACTCCTATAGCAGAATTCCAGGACCTCCCGACTCTCAAAATTTGTCGTTCCAGACAGAGAAAACTGTTAGTGTCTCAAACAGAAACTCCCGGGGGTGAATTTGCTGACCTCAGAACTTATCTTAACCGATCCACTTCGGTAAAATGCAAACAGCCAATGCCGAAGGTCAAACATCATCAGAAACAAATCTCCAAGGTCAAAAATCCTGACACTTATGCCAATAAAGTGAGTACTTCCCTGTATACTCAAGGGACTAAACATTTGAAGAATCGGAATCATGTTCCAAATGTTATCAAAGAACAGATCCCTCGGAACTTTCCTTGTCCTGTTGTAGATCTTCGAGAACATCTAAGACAAAAACAGAATAATGTCTCAATATCTCCATCTCAACCATCTGATCATCACTGTAATCATAAAGTCGTCATCCAATGTTGTTGTCAAACGACAAAACGATCTGTCTTCAATCGTTTAACTTTTGCTAAATCTGAACCTATGTCAGAAGAAGACGAAGTTTTGTAAGCTTCTGTTAACATGACTTCCCGAGACACTGGGGGTAAAAGATGCTCTAAGCATGGTAGACTCCGCAAGCCAAGCCAACGGTATTTGGAATTACTTCAAGAATCTTCTGAAGGAGTATTTCAACATACCCGTTCTCGAAGCCGAGATACCATCGGTCAAAGGAATCTTCCTCAAAATCCTTCAGGTCATCTTCCTGTTTCTCAGTCAGGAGATGGTTCGTTCTCTGATTATGATGCATACAGTGAAAGCTCTGAACAAACAGTATCTTCCACTGTGCCAAGAGAAGTGACAGCTTATGTTGTCACCGATGATCCGGATGCTTCAACTTCCGCAAATCAAGAACAGCGAATTGCTGCACTTGAAGACAAATTAAAAACCATGGCTGAGATGGTTGCTAGTATGCATTCCATCATTGTATCACAGCAAGCTACACCACCAACTGCACCTATTACTAATCCAGAGATCATAGCATCTTCGATACCTGCCAATACTGGACTGGGGGTAGTGCCTCCCCCAATACCTCCTATACAAGTACAAGTACAAACTACGCCTAGCCATTCAGGAGCTGGGGGTAGTGCTTACAATGCTGTTCCTCCTCCTACCACTACAACTCAACCTGCTCCTTCTTCTTCATCCGAAGATGCCAATGAAGCTGTCAAACTCTTACGAACCCAATTTGAAGCATTTAAAGAGAAGGATAACTTGCAAAGGTTGGGGATTAAGCAACCCTATCCGGTTGAATGGAAGGACGTCCCGTTTCCCCCGAAATACAAAATACCTACAATTTCTCTGTTCGATGGCAGTACTTCTCCGAGTCAATTCATCAATCATTTTGAGGTAATGACTGTTCAACTTCAGCCAAATGACGCTCTTCTTACCAGAGTATTCGTCGGTTGTTTAGCCGGCGTAGCTTACGACTGGTACAGAAGTTTGCCCGATGGTTGCATTACTTCTTTTTCAGGTCTCAAACAAATCTTTCTGGAACGGTTCTATGAGGGATTTAATGATATGACGATGTCAGCTCTCAACAAAATCAAACAGAAACATAACGAAACTGCTGAGAGTTTTATTGAACGGTTCCGTCGTGAAGCTTTGAAAATGCCTCCTAGAACTCCAGCTGCTGTCACTATTGATACTTGTAAGGCAAATCTTTTGCCTATTATCAGTATGTGGACGGGATCAATCCAATTCCAAGATTGGCCCTTATTTATCGTCAACGCCAAAGCTGCTGAAGTGAGTGCTGACAAGTTCAAACAATTGGGGGTACAAATGTCTAATCCTGATCGAGATGACCATCAAAATTCAGGTGGTAACAATCGCCAGAACAATCGCAAAGCGAAAGAAATTTTGAACATTAACTTAAACAAAAATAAAGAGTCTTTGGCTGTCAATGTGGCCCCACCTACATCTACTCCTACTCCTTCTGCACCTCCACCGAGAGAACCTCGTCCGAAGGTGGAATATTCCTTTGACGAAAATGACACTGCAAGTATCTTTGAATGTCTACTCAAAAGCAATAAAATTCAACTCCCTGATCCAAAGAAACCTGATGAAGTCAATAAGACTGATCATCCCAAGTATTGTGTCTATCACCGATTTATTGGACATCCTACTCGAGCATGCTATGTGCTCAAAGGTAAGATTCAAGAGCTTGTCAATGCTGGTGTAGTCACTCTGCAACAAGATGAGAAGACTGTTACTGCAAATATGGTTTCAGTCCAATTTGGGGATTTCCCTCCGCAGATGATACAGCACGGTGTCATTCCAATTCCTAAAGCAACCCTTGAGATTGAGAATCTCCCGCTTCCATCCAATGAAGGTCTTGTTCCCTTATCTCTTGATAACGGTGAAATTATGTGGATCCATCCTGATCTTGCTACGGAATTCGAGGTGTCCTCTTCTTCCAAGGAGAAAACTCGTTCTAAAGGCAAAACTAAGATCTGCAACATGGTATCTTTTGATCCCATTGTTGACGAAGAGATTCTGTTAGGCACCAGATCAGGGAAAGCCTATTTGAAAGATCATTCTGAAAGTCAAAAGGATCCTGCTTCTTCTTCTGAACCTGCTCCGGTACAACCCGTATCTGCTGAAGAAGTCCCTTCTACATCTTCACCAGTTGTAGTATCAATTCCTCCCAAGCCAACAACGGCTGACAAAGGCAAGCAACAAGTTCGATTTGACAAACCCCTAAAGAAGCCATCTCCTACTGGGCTTGAGAAGCCTTACAATTTCGATATATTGGCTCAATTAGCCAATACACCGGCTAGGCTGTCAATCTTTAAACTTTTGCGTCTTTTCAAGGAGACACGAGAAACTTTAAGTGAAGCTCTGATGCAGGCTGAAACTTGCTTAACTCTTCTCAAGAAGCCAGAATCAGAACCAGTCTCTTGTCATCACTGTCATAGTGTTTTGGAACTGATCCCAAACATTACCTTCACTCAAGATGATATGTTAATGGAAGATAATAGACATGATCGTCCTCTTTACTATACAGGATATGTTGATTCAATGAAGGTTGATCGTATCCTGATAGATCCAGGGTCTGCACTTAGTATTATGCCAAAGACAATGCTAGATGCATTGAAGATACCAGTGCATAGTCTTTCAACCACAATCACTACTATTCTGGGATTTAACCAAGGAAAGAGTGAACCTTTGGAAAAGATCTGCCTAAAACTCCAAATAGGCAATCTTCGCACAAAGGTGACCTTTTATATCATTGACAATCATGGTTGTTCTTACAATGCTCTCCTGGGAAGGCCATTCCTCCATGAACACAATGTTGTTCCATCAACTCTTCATCAATACTTTAAATACGTTGATGACAAAGGACAAGTTCATAAGGAAGTTGCGGACCTTTATCCTTTCAAGGGTGTTGAAGCTTATTGCAACGATGCTCGTATGTACAAGGATGAGTTTATGAAGGTGGTATTGGCTATGGATACTGAAGAAGATCAAAAAGCAGTGCCTCAAGATACTCTTATCATACCTGTTAAGGGGCAAGTTTCTCATCCACAATCTTCCAAGCCACTGGTTATTCACTCGCCAGTTCAAATAAAATCAGTTGATGTTGATGAAAATTAAAGGGAGCTCACCTCTTCTGAGCCACTTGTTATTGACTTACGTCGTAACAAAGACAAAAAGCAGCTCATTCCTTCTGAGCCACTTGTTGTTGATTTAACTCACAACAAAGAAAAAAGGGAGCTCGCCTCTTCTGAGCCACTTGTTATCGACCTCCGTCGTAACAAGCCTCCTCCACGTTCTTCTTCTCCCCCTCTTGTAATCAATTTGACCAAACCTGCTAAGGTTAAAGGTCCTGTTGTAAATACTGATGTACAAATCAATAAAAAAGCACCTACTTTCCAGTATACTGATGTTATTTACTATACTAAATGTTATTTGGATATGTTAGATAGCTTCTAATCAGTTACAATGGGAGTCGTACAATCTCTTCAGACAGAAGTCTCACTTGAAGATCCAGATGATTCTTACCGTATTCACCCTTCTCTAAAGAAAGGTGAAAGTCCAGCACTTTTTTGTAAAGGACCAGAAAAACAATTCAGTTATACGGATGATAGCAAACTTAACGATACGGGACATCTCCAGTTCCATCGTTATAGTCAACAATCAAAAGACATCATCCGAAAAATGGGCTATGACTTCAAAAATGGCCTCAATTACGGTAAAGGTAGACGAACTCCTATCCGCACAGCTGTTCCGGAAGGAAAATTGCCAATGTATTACAGCAGGACCAAGAAAGGTCTCGGATATACTTCTCCGCTACTGTTATCCCCAGCAGCTTCTGAATCAGATAGTGAAGAACGTTCTAATTCTTCTGATTCCAGAACATGGGATTCTGATACCAGCATCGGTGAAGTTCATCGTATAATTGTATCTTCTAATATGGTCTCCGCTGAACTACCAGAAGGTTGTGATAAAGATGTTGAAGAAAGTCCGGAAATAGATCCTTGGGCTCAACATATGGATAACCAATGGGTACTCCGATTTGAACAAAGAGAACCTCCTACTGAAGATCAACTAATTCAAATTGATGTAGGGGAAAGAGAGTCACCTCGGCCAATCTTTATTAGCAAGAATCTTCCAGAAGCAGATAAGCAAGAGTTGATTCTTCTCATTAAAGAATATATTGACGTCTTTGCTTGGAGTTACGAAGACATGCCAGGTTTAGATCCCAAGATTGCTACTCACAAACTGAACATTCTTTCTAATGCTAAACCGGTCAAACAGCAACAAAGGCGATTTAAGCCTAAAATGATGGACGCAATTGATGATAAAGTCAAGAAGCTCATCGCTTGTGGCTTTATTCGAGAAGAGCAGCATCCTGATTGGGTAGCCAATGTCGTCCCAGTTTTGAAGAAAACTAGAAAAGTTCGAGTCTGCATCGACTTCCGAGATCTCAATGAAGCATGCCCGAAAGATGAATTTCCTCTTCCTATCACAGACGTTATGATTGATAATACCTGTGGGTTCGAAAGAATATCTTTTATGGATGGATTTTTCGGATATAATCAGATCAAAATGCATCCTGAAGATGAAAAGCATACATCTTTCCGCACTCCTCGAGGAGTCTATTGTTATACAGTGATGCTATTTGGTCTCAAGAACGCTGGTGCAACTTATCAGCGAGCCATGAGTACCATTTTCAGAGAACATCTTCGTAAAACAGTCGAATGCTATGTTGACGATATTGCTGTCAAAAGTCGTCTGAAAGAAGATCACATCCAAGATTTGAGAACAATATTTAATCTCATGCGTCAACATCAGCTCAAGATGAATCCCACCAAGTCATTCTTGGGTGTCTCTAGTGGCAAATTTCTCGGCTTCGTCATTACCTCTAAGGGTATACACGTGGATCCCGAGAAGATCAAAGCCATTCAAGAGATGCGTCCTCCACGCAACCTAAAAGAGCTACGAGAATTCCAAGGTCGACTTGCGTACATTAGGCGATTCATTTCGAACTTGTCTGGACGCTGTAGACAATTCACTCAATTAATGAAGAAGGGTGTATCTTTTGTTTGGACTGAAGAGTGTCAACGAGCATTCGACGATATCAAACAATATCTTATGAACCCACCAGTTTTGGTGCCACCTATCTCTGGCATTCCATTCTTGATGTATGTTCGTGCTATGGACCATTCATTGGGTGCTTTACTTGCCCAAAAGAACAAAGAAGGCCATGAACAGGCTATCTACTATCTTAGCCGAACTATGATTGGTGCTGAACACCGTTATAGTCCGGTCGAGAAAGAATGCCTGGCTCTCATGTTTGCTGTGCAAAAGACGAGGCATTATATCATTGGTCAAACTATTCATGTTATATCTCGAGTTAACCCTCTCCGAGTACTTATGAAGAAACCTAGTACACTTAATTCTCGGTTGGCTACATGGGCAATCCTGCTAGCTCAATATGACATGGTGTATATTCCACAAAAGTCTGTCAAAGGTCAAGCGCTGGCGGACTTCTTAGCAGCTCATCCTGTGCCTGAAACATCTAAACTCTATGATGAAATTCCTGACGAGACGTTAGAAGTCAACATGATC
Organism: Iris pallida; assembly: GCA_029216955.1. Taxonomy (NCBI): domain Eukaryota; kingdom Viridiplantae; phylum Streptophyta; class Magnoliopsida; order Asparagales; family Iridaceae; genus Iris; species Iris pallida. The sequence continues at coordinate 19,155,862 of JANAVB010031417.1, read as the reverse complement.
TCCGAAGAGTTTCCAACCTGGCGTCTATTCTTTGATGGTGCATCAAGAATTGGACCAAATGGTGCTATTGTGGCAGGTGTTGGAGTTGTTCTCGTTTCTCCAGACGGATTAACTATCCAAAGAGCCTACTCTTTAGATGAACCTTGCTCCAACAATGTGGCAGAGTACAATGCTTTACTTGTCGGCCTTCAGCTAGCTAAACAACTGAATGTTGAATATCTGGAAGTCTATGGTGATTCTAAACTGGTTGTGAACCAGGTTAGAGGAACCTATGAAGTTCGTCATCAAGACCTGGTGCCTTATCATGAAGCGGCAATCAATATAGCTACATCATTCAAAGCTTTCTTCATCGACTATGTTTGATGAGCTTGTAATACTGAAGCCGATGCTTTGGCCAATCTTGCAGCTGTCTTAGCCATCCCTATCAAAAGATATCAGGTGGTGGTTATTTCTAACCGAGAACTGTTCTGGATTGAGAATAATTGTAATATTGAATTTAGCAATCTTGCTGAAGTCAATGTTATTGATGACGATTGGAGAACTCCTTTTATCGATTTCGTAGTACATGACATACTCCCTGAAGATCCTAAGGAGGCTACAAGCGTTCGACGTCGATCTCTACGATTCTATTACAATCAAACTACCAAAACACTCTATCGGCGAACTTATGACGGTCTTCTTCTACGCTGTTTAGCTGGTAATGAAGCCAAACAAGTGTTGCGTGAAGCTCACGATGGCGTCTGTGGAGCACATCAACCCGGTCCTAAACTACAGGATCATATTCGACGTATGGGTTACTATTGGCCCTCTATGGTATCAGATGCCATTGAATATGCAAGGAAATGTCGTGCTTGTCAAATCCATGCAGACTTCATTCATCAACCATCAGAATTCTTACACCCGACTGCTGCTTCCTGGCCTTTTGAAGCTTGGAGTATGGACATCATAGGTCCTATTAATCCTCCTTCTTCAAGAGGACATCGGTTCATATTGGCGATAACTGATTATTTCTCCAAGTGGGCTGAAGCTATACCTCTGGCTGAAGTCAAGACTAGCAGTGTCATTAACTTCGTTAAACACCATGTCATCTATAGATTTGGTATACCTCGAAGAATCATCCATGACAATGGACCTCAATTTATTAGTCAGAAGTTCACTAGATTCTGCGATGATCATCGGATTGACAATGTTGCTTCGACGGCCTACAATCCTGCTGCTAATGGTCTAGCTGAAGCCTTTAACAAAACCATTATTAAGCTCCTTAAGAAATTTGTATCCACTAACAAACGGAATTGGAGCGAGAAACTTGGCGAATGTCTTTGGGCCTATCGAACTACAGTCCGCAATCCCACAGGCTTTACACCCTTCTCTTTAGTGTATGGCTGTGAAGCTGTTCTTCCTTTGGAGCTGCAAATTCCTTCTTTAAGAATTGCTATTGCCAATGAGCTTACCACAGAGAATAATGACCTTCTTCGACTTCAAGAGTTAGAGGCACTGGATGAAAAGCGGTTAATGGCTCAACAGCATATTGAGTTATACCAAGTCCGTATCTCGAAGGCATTTAATCGTAAAGTGAAGGTCAAAGCCTTTCAGCAAGGAGAACTTGTTCTAACGGTCAGACGTCCTATGACTATGACTCATCTGAGCAAAGGAAAATTCGATGCGAAATGGGAAGGTCCTTATGTTGTAAGCAAAGTCTTCTCAAATGGAGCTTATCAACTTTCAGAACTTGATGGTCGAGTTGCTATGATGCCTATCAATGGCAAATTCTTAAAGAAGTATTATGTGTGAGTGTAAAATATTTGTAAAATTATCAGACAAAATCAAGTTCATAAATAAAATTCAAATTTTATTTTATTATATGATAGTACATATTAAAGATCACTATCATCTTTTTCTATATTGGGACGAGGGCCACTGCCGTCTTTCTCAAAAATGCAATCAGCGAAAGAGCCGAGAACCTCATTGCTGGATCCCACGAAAAACTTGCAGGCGGCCATCCTCATGGCTTCTTCTTCGCTAGTCCTTTCTGGTTCGAGCAGGAAGTCCAGAATGTCTCGCGATGGTTGAGGTGCAGACGAACCTTCGCCTGCTTCTGCCTCCTTTGGCTGAACTGGATCAGCAGGGCGTTCTTCAGTGCCCTTTTGAACTTTCGGAGCAATCTCAGCCTTCTTAGATGCTTCTCTGGAAGACATTTTTATGTTGAAGAATAGAAGTATTTGTTCATGTCAGATTTCTGCTATATTTATAGGCAGAAGTTCTTCAATTTATGAAGTGATACATTCATCTGACGGTTCGTCCGTTAATTAAATACCAGACGGTTCATCCGTTCATTTATTACATTCATCCGACGGTTCGTCCGTTCATTAATATCTGACGGTTCATCCGTTCATCTATTTTGACGGTTAACCCGTTCATCATTTGACGGTTAACTAGTTCATTCACCATCGTCTGACGGTTCATCCGTTCGTTCATCATCACTTAACGGTATTCCCGTTCATTCGTTTCACATACATTGACGATTCATCATTCATTTTCTACATCAGCAACTTGTCGTTTTCGATTAAGTTGTCAATAAATATATCATGTCTATCTATTATTTATATCTGAATAAGATATACAATAAATAATGGAGCCACAACAAAATGTCTTTTATATCAAAACATGAGATATTACAAAAATGCAGCTACAGCAATAAAATCCAAATACAAAATCAAGAAGGAGGGACAATCAGATTGTCAATTTGCTGCTTTAGTGACTGCAGCTCTTCTTCGTGTGTTGACGCTACTATCTTTCTTGCTTCCTCCATCCCACTTTCTTCATCAAAAATGGGCATATCTACTGTCCTGTGAGTGATCTCTTCACCATGAGTGGTCTCATACTCATTCCTTTCTTCAATCAATGCATTAAATTGTTCAATCACCAGTTGGTGATTAACAGTTTCTTCTTCAAATTCTTGTTGGAGGCGAGTAATTTCTGCCTTCAATTCAGCAAGTCGCCGTCCTTTGCTTTCAGCCACCAAAGTAATTGATTCTATCTTAGAATTATATTCAGCTGATTTTGCTGAATGAGCCTCTAATAGATTTTGAAGGGTTAATCTTTCCATATCAGCAGCTTGAGCCAGTCGCTCAAATTCAGGTTGTATTAAAGAGTCTACATCTTTCTTCTTGAGTTCTTTATACTTCTTGATGGAGACTTCTAACTCATTTAATATATATTCAAGAAGAGTGGCCTGAGCTTCATCTCCTTGGTCTCTTATGGCTCTTATCAAGAAAGAAGTGGGCTTCCTAACCATAATGAAGTCAGCTCCTTCTTTCTCTATCATTTTTCGGACAAGAGATCCCAGCGATTCAAAGAAGCATTTGGTAAATGACTGGACAACCTGCTGATTGATGGCCAAAGTTCCGGGAGTTGCTGCTACTCCTGATGAAGACGGGGTAACAGGTTGCTCGAAGTTGGATAACAGGCTTTTTAAATAAGGGAGCCAAAGTAGAGCTGGTTGCTCCTCCTGCTTGATCTTCTGCAAAAGTAAAATTGTTATTTTACTAATTGATTGTTGATGCACAAAAAGATCAAATGAAAAGCAATTTTACCTTGGTTTGGTTTAACAACAAGTTCATTCCCTACTGGAATAGACTCCTGTTGAACAGAAGTAGCCTCCGCTGCAACAGCCTGGCTGCTGCCCGCCTCAGAACCACAAGATAAGTGATGACTACTGCTAACAACCATTGTTGGTATAGGCACCATAATTAGGTCCGTTGGAGGTGTTGGCAAAGTCTCAAGATCTGCAAGAAATTACAAGTAAAGATGTTAGTTATCAGTTCATTTTAAAAGAAAAAATTGATAAATCTTGTTTTATACCTTGAGGGTCGATGGCAGGATTTTCTGTCAGCTCACCTTCGTCGGCTACTTCTTCAGGAGATATTTCTATCTCAACATCGACAGCCTTTTCTGCAGACGCCTCCACTTCAATATCCTTTTTAGGATTTGAAATATCATCGACAGTATCAAGAGATCTGTGTTCTTCATTTTTCTTTTCAGGATCTTGTAAATACTCATCAACATTTTCGGATGAAGAACCTTCCTCGTCTTCTTCTTCTTCTTCTTCTTTTTCTTCTTCTTCTTCTACTGCTGCATTTCCACTGCTAGTGGCAGCCTGATCTTCCTGCAAGCTATAACTGCAGTCCTCCAGAGCTGCAATCATTTTACGGTCTTCTTCCTCACGAAGAGTCCTGGGAGTAGGAGGAGGTTGAGTAATATCTGCAATAGGAGAATGAGGTCGTACAACACTTTGTTCTTCCTCTAAAATATGTTCTCTAGGCTTTTCAATCCTTGGGGCAAAATCTCCCCTCTGTTCATTCTCCTCGAGAGTTTTGTTCCCTGATTCAGAAGCAGGTGTAGGAGATGCCATTAGAAGTCCTGCAGCAGCATCTACTGAAGTTAGGAGTTGTCTAGAAGAAGACTCTTCCAAAACTCTTCTGGTGACTACTCTTTTCTTTCTGTGTAGAGGTCTAACAGGACTCTCTACATTTTCTGGCTCTGCTTGCTTTTGCACGGAAGTTGGTGTAGTAGCAACTTCTTGATGTGTCTTGGCTAATTGTCGGGATTGAGATCTGGTAGTCACCTTTTCAGAAGAAAGATCAAGAATCAATTTCTTCTTCGCCACAGGAGCAGGAGGCTCCTCTCTTCTTCTTTTCTTCGCAGAAGATTTACCCACCTTCAGAGAAATACGAAGTGGTGCATTCACTTCTTAGGGGAATATAATATCCCTTGTAGTTTCCAGAGGTGCATCTGCCGGTTCCTGCGCCTCCTCATTTATAGGGATCGATGGAGCAATTCTTCCTCTTCTTAATCTTGTTGCAGCGGCAAAACTATCTGCGAGATTAAAATTCTTGGCAAAAGTATTCGCTGATGTGTAAAACACGGAGTATGTAAAAAGCATTCGAGGACCCTGAGGAGTAGTCTTTGCTGGCATGGAGAAAGTGGCTTTTGTATCACGGGCATTGTAATAAGCCCAAGCCCTAGCTCCGTCTATCAGATAACCTTTGCCTTGGAGGCAGGTAATTGCGTTCCCTACATGGAACTGATCATATCCAAACTGCCGAGCGAATCGGCTTGGAAGATATGGTTCTAAGTAGCACTCTTCTTCGAATCGGTAGACCAAATGAGATGGTCGAATTGTCTTCAACCATTCAAAAGCGACACGAGTCAGAGGTTGCAGTTTCGAATCCACCATATTCGTGGGCATCTGATCATACCCAGCAGGGAAAGGAGCACAGCAGAAATTCCAGCCTCTATTCAAATTCAACATAAATCTACACTCAGTTAAGGAAGTATATTTCTATTTTCCATGGGAATACCTTCGAAAAAAACTGCCGTCGACTGATCCCATGCCAGGATCCATTAAGGTTGGATAGTGAAGAAGCAACCATCCAAACAAATATGTATATGGCAATTCTAAGCGAGGGAATTCTCTCTCTCCCTTCGCTTTCAGCATCAAGTCAACATATAAACGAAGACTGGCGTTTAGCTTGCAGGTCATTGCTGATAGTAAGTCCATTTTATAGTCGAAGACCAATTTAACAGCTGCAAACAAGACGCCGCGGTGAAAACGTTCTACGGCACTGGATCCAGGAACTACGAACCTTCGCAGCCAGTATGTTAAGAATCCCGCCAATTGTGCTGCTTCTGACATGGGCCTATAGCCCATTCTCAAGTAACTTTCCAAATTGTCTCCTCTCTTCAAAGGAGGATATTCATGGTCATCTTTCACTTCTTTATCAAAGTGACCACTCTGTTCCATTAACTTTCTAACCTCTGTATGGCTCAAAGGTTTGAAGAAAGTAGGGTAGCATTTATCATTCTCCCTGGTTTTCTTCTCTTCTATATGATTGAGAAACAGGTAAGGTAGCCACTTTGAAGAATAACAAGTGTTAGCAGTGGCACTCTGGTAAAATAGAGAACAGATCTTATAATGGCACAATAGCTCTTCGAATACTGTCACCATCTCTGGATTCTCTTTTCTGAGCTTGTTCAACTCATCATTTGTTGGTACATACTTCTCATACGGAGCATCTGCCATGGGCAAATACGAGATATACTTCATCTCGTGGAGTGCAAAGCCCATCTCTCCCCCTGGGGTCATGAAAGTTCTGGTCCTGTAGTTGTATCTCTCAGCTAAGGCTAAGAACATATGAGGATTGGGAGCAAATCCATATACAGTGGCATGCACTGCTTCATACAGGTTGATTTGTTGGAGTCTGTCTTGGAATTTTGCCAGAATCCAATTCGCGATATAGTTCCATCGCTTGTAGTCTGGATTCACCAATCCAGTCAGTCTTATATCTTGCTCAGGATATTTTCCTTCAACCTTTGCAAATTCATTTGCGAATATTGGTGTCCTAACAGGCATTAGCCTGGAGGAGTTCTCTGGTGGAATGCAGCCAGGTCTTAAGCCTCTCAGTAGGACACTATATCTGTCAGAAGAGCTATAAAACATATCCTTATGTTGTGGCCCCTTCTTTACGAAGATTTTTCCTGCCCGAGCATCCTGAAATAGAGTGATATTCCAATCCATCTTCCTAGGGTAGCTTGCATGAGCGTACCGTGACAAAGGAAGGCAGCGAGCGATGTCGGGTATAAAAAAAGATCCATCTTGCTGGTGAACTACCCTATCTTCCATCCTTGGCCTAGGCTGAGAGGCTCTCTCAAAGGCGTCACCGAATAGGAATAAGGGTTTCTTGTGAATTACAGCATCAGCTGATTCTAAAGGCTGTCCGTTCATCAAACACATCAAAGTTTCATTGTCCTGAGAAATCAATATAGCTTGACGGGAGGCCGGTAGATCATACTGAGGGTAATGGACATGAGACAGATCCTCTTTGTATTCAGACTCTGTAAGGGTTCCCACAAAATGTTCGTAATTTGGATCTTCATTGACTTCAACTGCATCAACAAACATATAAAAATTAGTCCAAGACAAAGATTCTGTTTTTAAACATAAAACATTAGAGTGCGCAACCTCAGATTACGCTGACATAATTTGTGCAACCTCAGATTGCGCTGACATGACTTGCACAACATCAGTTTGCGCATCATAAAAGGATGCGCAAAGCAATGGTTTGCGCTGATATCTGCGCAACTTAATTGTTTGCGCTGACTTCCTGTCAGCACAAATCAACAATTTGCGCAAGAATGCAGCCTTCATAAAAATGAAGAACTGATAGTTGATGCAACCGAAACCCTAAAAAGGGTGGCGCAATATGAACTTATCTCTAAAAAGAGATGAGTTTCAAGGGAGTCGAATCACCCTAAGAAGGGGTTTTCGATCGGTTCAACTACCTCTCAGAGCAGGGTGTGCGGATTCGTGTCGGAAAGCTCGCCGTGCAACCCTGTCAGAAGACTCGGCCGGAGCTTTTCCTTTCGCGGCGGCGGCAGCGACAGCATTTGATCGTTTTAGGGCCATGACAATCGTCGGAGGAGGAGAACAGTAAAGGTTGGGAGATTTTCTTCTCAAAAAACTCGAAAGATTGCAAAGTAAAGAATTGAAAACGAAGAGAGGGGTATTTATAGTTTTGGAAAACATGAAACGGATGCCTCGGATTGCGCCTAAAATTGTGGTCCACTCGCTTTACGCAGACAGCTCATCATGTTGCGCAAAATGATTCAACATTCAAAAATTCAAAGTATTTCGAAATTTTGAATATAATCAACTTTCGAAAACTTTGAAGGGGGTCTTGTAGGTCCTGAAAAATCAAGTTGTATCAATCAACAAAGTCAAAAATTCAAGATATTCATCATTTTAATGAGTTGCGCAGACAACAGATTGCACAGACATCACTTTGTGCAGGTTGGTTTGCGCATGTTCCCAACTGCGCAAACTGACGTGGCAGAAGTCATCATTGACTGAATCAAATCAGATCTTTCTGACAGCTGACAACACGAATAACGAGGAGACTGTTCGTTTTTGGCGCCGCACAGTGCTCGAAGACGGCTGACAGTTGGTAGCGCAATCCAGGATTGCGCAAACCATTTATGCGCAGTCTGAGTCTGCGCAAACCAAAGTCTGCACAGTTCACTTTGCGCATTCTACCAACATAACTGATAAATTACATGTGGCATTCATGCCATCAATTGCTCATTACGTGGCAACTGTCTATGCATGATCATGCGCATTTCAATCAAATGATGCCATGTGTCCCAGATAGTTGGCCCACGATCCAATAACTGCCTGCGCAGTCCAGTGCTGCGCAAATCAGTTGCTGCGCAAATCATCTTGCGCAGTCCAGAATAACTGAAAGTTAGTTATTTCCAGAACTCTATAAATAGAGTTTCAAGTCTTCATTTCAAGGGGATCAAGATCAGAGATCATAAATCAGAGAGTTCAGGAGTTCTTGCCAAAGTGCTGCTGCATTCTTCCGAGACTTTTGTCTTCAACTTCAGAGGCTTTTGCCTTCAGTTTCCAGAGTTGTTTTCAACTTCAAAGGCTTCGTCTTCAAAGTTCACATCGTCCAAGGGATAGAGCAATCGTCATTAAGATTGGATTCCTATAGTTGTAATTTTCCCAGAATTCTTGTAATCTTTATTACAGTTTGTATCAATAAAGTTTTATACTTTTGTTTTTGCAAACAGCGGCGTCTTGGCGAAGGAACTCTAAAGAGAGCGACGCAACCCGTCTGCCGTTGGTTTTATTGGTTTTCTTGGCTTTTTGAACGAATTATTGCGTGGATTTGATAGTGTACTTTCGCGTCGATTTCTGAATGCGTCTTTAGGAATTTCGAAGGAAGTATTGAAGGAAGGGTTTTAATTCGATGCTCGTGCCATTGCAGGAGTTCGTGTAACTGACGCCTGACCGTCGCGAAGCGTTCTCCTACTCTCGGCGTGATCTCCTTAGTTGGGTGGTTCTTCGGCCCCTTCTTTTCTACTCCTTCCCGCCAACTAAATTCTTAAGGTTCAACGTTCAAATCGATGATGCTAACGGGATGTATGCTTGCCACTAAGATCAAGAGCTCGGGATAATATATCAACTAGAGAAGTTAACTCTGAGTCGATAGGTTCACACTAAGTAGAGAAAAGATAAAGTTCTAAGAAAGAGATAGAATATATTTTATGCCATGCAAAACACAATAATGAAAACCTTGGTTGCGGTACATCATGCCTCGGAGAATTTGGTGCCTACGGGATGCTAAATCAGAACGTACGGTTTCGGAGAAAAGGACCCTTGCACGAGTAGGAATGAATATGTGATTTGATAATGGTTACGCTATACAATTTACTTCATACATATTAAACTGTTCATATATTCGCATGGTCAAGGACGACTTGTGCACAAGGTGAGCTTTCCTCGAGACGGTACCCGGGGCCCTGGGACCGAATCGGCCTAGGAGGAAATTATGGAAATCGTGCTTCGGCACGAGGCATTACGAGACCTCCAGTTAGGCTCGCTACCTGGACTGGAGGGCGCATCGCAAGGCTACGTAATCGTCCTTCATGGTGTCGATATCACCAATGACCGCATATAGGATATATTGCATGCTCACTTATTGTCTTGTGCAGGTGGTAAGTATCATGCATATTTTATTGCAGGAAAGGAGCACGGCCGTTGTAAGAATGCCTTTAAATTGGTTATGTATTATCGTTTAAAATGTGCCTTCGATATGAACTGCAATTCATATAGTTCTAAATAGAAAGATCACTTCGTATGCTAGAATCCTTAATAAGCAGTATCGGTTTAGACGAGTGGGTTCGTCCCATCCACTAGCAAGTGTGCTAACCCCCAACTCCCCAGGTAACGAGTGCGCTGCGGGAGCTCGAGACCAGACCTGAAGCTGAAGAACGGGAGGCGGCACGAAGCTCTCCTATTTTGAAGTATTTTGAAGCCCAACTCAGATCGAAGGCTTTGTTCAAATGTATAAAGGGGCATGAATGTATGGAACGACAAGGATTATTTCAGGGCAAGCTTGTCGAGAGTTTTTCTTTTGTGTTTCAAGATGTAGCCGCAATGGCATATGTAATGTAAACAAATGACCTTGTACATACTTTGCAAGCTTATGAATAAAAAGCTAAATTTATTCCTATGCTATGTCTTCAACTCTCTGCACTGTTTAATTTCAACGCGTCGAGTCAAAAGGAATTTCCAATTGCACATCCTTGCCTTGTGCAAGTCCATTAAAGACTTGTACGGCATCACGTCCCGACCCGTGGGGATCGATTTATATTGAGTCAAGGCGATGGCGACCGATTCGGCGAGTCGGGGCGTGACAAGTTGGTATCAGAGCACGGTTCACACCTCGGACCTTTCAAAATAGTTTCTTTTAGATGCCGTTGCGATTTTTCAAAAACTATGCTTTTCGACATATGCGACCTGAAATAATCGTTCCATACATATATGCCCGTAGATATTTTGAGAATACTAACAGGTTTATTCAATTTTGTAGAAATGACGGAAAGACTGGGTGTCCCTGCTGTCAATGCCACATTGATTAGCACGGATAGCACCGAAGGCGCAACGTCTAGCGAATCTGCCATGGAGCGACTACTATGCCTCATGGAACTCTAATAACGCCAGTCAGAGATGCAGCAACGACAGTTGCAAGAACAAATCCAGGCCCAAGTCAGTGCCCAACAAAAGCAAATAGAGGCCCTGACCCGGATCGTAAGCACCATAGCGACCCAACAGAACTCGACGACCGTCATGTCAGAGGAAGAAGTGCAACCCGTAAAGACAAAACAAGTGTCTTACTCCTCCCTGCTCAAGATGACCAAGTTCAAAAAGATGAACCCGTCTGAATTCAACGGTCGAGCAGAGCCTGACGAAGTCATAGGGTGGCTAGTGAAGATCGAGGGCCTGTTCAATCTCCTCAGCATCAAGGGGTCCAAGAGAGTCGGGTGCGCAGCGTTGCAGCTCAACTTGAGGGCCTACGACTGGTGGGAGGCGAAGAAACAGGAACTCCAAGAGACCAACCCCAACGCCAAGATCTCGTGGGAGACGTTCAAACTGGCCTTCCTCGAGCAATACATCCCTCGTGCCCTTCGTCGACAAAAGGAAGAGGAATTCATGTCCTTGAAGCAAAAAAACTTGTCCGTTGAAGACTACGATGCGAAGTTCGTAAAGCTTGCGAAGTTTGCCGGGGCCTTTCTGCCGAACACGGAGGCGTGGTGCGAGCGCTTCCAGCAAGGCCTGAATGAAGATTTACGTTGGGACGTCATGAACCAGAGATGCCAGACGTACAGGGAATCATACAACTCCGCCCTTGATAGTGAGCGGATCTTCGGTCGAGCGTCGCAGAAGGGCGGATCAAGCGTCCGCAACAACTTCAACAAGCGTCCTCACGACGCGGGAGGATCTGGTGCACCAAAGCACCAGAACACGTCCGAGTATCGGGGGCCTCACCCAGGCGTACGGTGCCATCGCTGCGACAAGATGGGACATCTGGCGGTCGATTGCCGAGGGGGATGCTTCAAGTGTGGCCAGCTAGGTCACAAGGCAGTAGATTGTCGTATGGGAAGGGCAAACCAACATCCACCAAGGGACGTCCAGAACCAGAACAGGGCGTCTTCCGCCCATGGCGCAAACGCGGTGCCCGTGAACCCACAAAATCGCCAAGGGGTGCAAGGCCGAGTCTACGCACTGACTCGGGACGAAGCCTATGCGTCCGACACTATCGTGACAGGTATACTACTCTATAAAAATATGCCTGCTAGAGTATTGTTCGATTCGGGTGCTACGTATAGTTTCATATCTGCCGACTTTGTAAAAGAGAATCAACTACCTATGCAACTTTTAGATATGAATCTTAGCGTTAGCACTCCATCGGGAGTAGATATGTCTGCCACTCAAATTTGTAGGGATGGTTACATATGCATCGGAGGGAAGAATCTATCCTTGGAAGTTATCGTCCTCGACGTCAAGGAGTACGATATAATCATCGGCATGGATTGGTTGGGTGCATACCACGCAACGATCGAGTGCGCGGAGAAGAGAGTTGTGTTCCGCCTTCCCGGCGAAACCGAGTTCTCCTATTCATGCGGAGCAGCATCAAAGTCGGCAATGATGATATCGACGATTTTGGCAAGGCGTATGTTGTATTCTGGGTACAACGGGTACCTAGCATCAGTTCGAGACACAAGAACAGAGATTGCAAGCACGGCCCAGACTGAAGTCATGGCAGAATTTCCTGATGTGTTTCCAGACGAGTTGCCAGGGATGCCACCGGACCGAGAGATAGAATTCAGCATCGACACCTTCCCGGACATCCGACCGATATCCAAAGCACCTTATCGAATGGCGTCGGCAGAGCTGAAGGAACTGAAAGCACAACTACAAGAGTTACTAGATCGCGGATATATTCGCCCTAGTATCTCTCCGTGGGGTGCCCCAGTGTTGTTTGTGAGGAAGAAGGATGGATCGATGCGGCTGTGCATCGATTATCGGGAACTCAACAAAGCCACGGTACGAAACAAGTACCCGTTACCGAGGATAGATGATTTGTTTGACCAATTGTAAGGGGCGATGGTATTTTCTAAGATTGATCTTCGCTCAGGCTACCATCAGTTAAAGATCAAGTCCGAGGACGTGCCGAAGTCCGCCTTCCGAACTCGATATGGTCACTACGAATTTCTAGTCATGCCCTTCGGCTTGACCAACGCTTCTGCCGCGTTCATGGATCTAATGAACCGGGTGTTCCGATCGTTCATAGACAAATTTGTCGTCGTATTCATCGATGACATTCTCATATATTTGAAGAGCAAGGACGAGCACGTGGAACACTTGAAGACGGTGCTACAGACACTGCGTGAGCACCAACTTTACGCCAAGCTAAGCAAGTACGAGTTCTGGATGAGCAGCATGACGTTCCTTTGGCACGTTGTCTCAGCTGAAGGCGTCACGGTGGACCCAAGAATGATTGAAGCAATAGTCGAATGGAAGCGGCCTACCTCAGCAGACGACATCCGAAGTTTCCTCGGCTTGGCAGGCTACTACCGTAGATTCGTGAAAGATTTTGCCAAAATTGTGTCGCCTCTGACTCGCCTCACCCAGAAGGGAGTCGCATTCGAGTGGAACGATGCCTGCGAATCGAGCTTCCAAGAGTCGAAGAAATGGCTCATCTCAGCGCCGATCCTTGCAATTCCGGACGGGCCAGAAGGGTTTCAAATATTTAGCGATGCATCGCGGACGAGTTTGGGATGCGTGCTTATGCAAATGGATAAGGTGATTTCGTTTACTTCGAGACAATTGAAGCAACACGAGAAGAATTATCCTACGCATGATCTGGAGTTAGCGGCCATTGTGTTCGCGTTGAAGCTATGGCGGCACTATCTTTATGGTGTAGCTTACAGCATCTATACGGACCACAAGAGCCTTAAGTACATCTTCACTCAACGGGATCTGAACTTACGGCAGCGGTGTTGGCTCGAACTTATTAAAGACTATGATCTGACTATCGAGTACACGTCAGGTAAGGGAAACGTCGTAGCGGACGCTCTGAGTAGAATGTTCGCCGGGTGCTTGTCTATCAACCGTAACATACAGCGAGACTTGGCAGAGATGGGTATCGAACTCCGAATCCGTTATCGTGGAGCACGATTGGCTCAATTGCACCTTGAATCGAGCTTGCACAACAAAATAAAGACCGCACAGAAGGACGACCCATTCCTGAAGAAGATGCGCGAGCTGATTTCGACGGGAAAGGCGACCGACTTTGCGGTAGACGAGGGCAGAATGACGCGGATGAAGGGGAGGATATGCGTGCCGGACCATGCTGAACTTAAAAAGAAGATTCTGATGGAGGCCCATTATGCGAAGTACTCGTTGCACCCCGGGAGTACCAAAATGTATAAGGACCTGCGTATGACCTTTTGGTGGCACAGCATGAAGAAAGACGTAGCAACGTTTGTGTCACAGTGCATGGCTTGTCAACGGGTGAAGGCCGAGCATCAAAGACCAGGCGGGGAGCTACAGAACCACGACATTCTAGTATAGAAGTGGAACAACATCTCTATGTATTTCATCATGGGCCTTCCGAAGACGTCGTGGGGGAATGATACGATTTGGGTCATTGTTGATCGTTTGACCAAATCCGCTCATTTCATCGCTATTAAAGTATCATGGAGCGTCGATCGGTTAGCTCAGATTTATCTCGACGAGATCGTCAGACTGCATGGGATACCTGCCACAATTATTTCGGACAGAGACGGACGATTCTTATCACGTTTCTGGACGAGTCTACAGGCGACGCTGGGCACTAAGTTGAACCTTAGCTCCGCGTACCACCCACAAACCGATGGCCAGACAGAAAGAGTGAATCAGATCCTGGAGGATATGCTACGTCTGTGCGCGATAGATTTGAAGACTAGTTGGGACACGCACTTGCCGCTCGCGGAATTCGCATACAACAACAGTTATCAATCGAGCATCCAAATGGCTCCCTACGAGGCGCTTTACGGGAGGAAGTGCCGATCTCCGATTTGCTGGGACGAAGTCGGAGAGCGACAGATGCTCGGTGTAATGCCTATAGTTCGTATTACGTATCTTGGTATACGTGTACGCATTCTTGACTCGTATTACGTATTTTCCTGCATGGTTATTTTGGCATGTCATTGGTTATGGCTTAGCTTGGTTCGGCTTAGCTTGGTTTGGTTTGCTTTTGGGTTCATCATGAACCGAAAGAAAACCCCCACCTACCACCACCACCCTCATTTATATTTCTACCTAACTCTCTCTCTCTCTTCATTTATTCTTCTTCACTTCTTCTTCTCCACCATTTACTCTTCCACCTACCAGGAAAGAGAGCTAGGCAAGTGTAAACTTGCTTCATGATGGATCTCAAGTTGTATTGTTCCATTCTCTTCCTTACTTGATTTTATGACTCTTTAGAACTTGGCCTTTTTCATTTTGATGGATAATTTCTTGTAGATCTAAGTTTATAACTTTTCGATTTTCTTGGTTTTGATCTCTAAAACTTGGTTATTTTTGAAAACTAATGGTTCTATGTTGTAGAGAATTCAATTTTATGCAGTTTTGGCTTTTGTTTCGCTTGATTTCGACTTCGGATGAGGAAGTTATGGCCAAAGCATTTTGGTCAAACTTCTATGTTCATCTGCAGCAGGAGACGCATGTCGCAGTTGGCCGCATATGATGTCGCTGTTGAGCCGCATGAGACACATGTCGCAGTTGGCCGCATATGATGTCGCAATTGAGCCGCATAGGCCGTATGTCGCAGTTGGCCGCATATGATGCCGCAGTTGAGCCGCATGAGCCGCATGTCGCAGTTGGCCGCATAGCATGTCGCTGTTGAACCGCATGAGCCGCATGTCGCAGTTGGCCGCATAGCATGTCGCTGTTGAACCGCATGAGCCGCATGTCGCAGTTGGCCGCATAGCATGTCGCAGTTGAGCCGCATGAGCCGCATGTCGCAGTTGGCCGCATAGCATGTCGCAGTTGAGCCGCATGAGCCGCATATCGCAGTTGGCCGCATAGCATGTCGCAGTTGAGCCGCATGAGCCGTATGTCGTAGTTGGCCGCATAGCATGTCGCAGTTGAGCCGCATGAGCCGCATGTCGCAGTTGGCCGCATATGATGTCGCTGTTGAGCCGTATGAGGCACATGTCGCAGTTGGCCGCATATGATGTCGCTGTTGAACCGCATAGGCCGCATGTCGCAGTTGGCCGCATATGGTGTCGCAGAATAGGCCGCATAATGCATATTTCGACTATTTCTAACTGTTATATGTCCTAATTGACCAAATTGTGGGTCGAATTTCTCCCAACTCCCAACGTGGAAGTTGTAGATCTTTTTCTTGGCATCAAGAATATGTCACTAGTTATTTTATGTAAGTTTCTCTCATTTATAATATTGTAAGGATAGAACACGATAATGGCCCGCTGTGGCGCACTCTTGACAAGTAAACTGACATGATATATCTCGGCATGCTGTTACGACAGCTAGCCAGACATGACAAGTATGAAAGACTTGGACACCGTGGGCGATTGTGTTTGTACAAATAAACTAGTACTGTCTTGCATCATGTCTAGGATGGGGACCCCTGAGTACCACGGTCAGGAGGACCTACTAAAATCGACTAAGGCTAATTAACTAGAATGATTCAGTAGTCATGAAGAGATTCCCAGCTACAGGCAATTCCGTTATCTGGGCGCATTCAGTGGACTTGTAGCCTACCGACGAGTAGGGCACATTTTCAGCACACAGTCATGTGTTGCATTCATCCTAAACGGACATTCGACCCGGATAACCGGATGGTCTGCAGGGCTTGTGGCTGTTGGGATAATCTCATTGCATCTTGCTAGTAACTAGGCCTGTGATAACCCTAGTTAGTTAAAGTATCAAGCCGTACTCTTGATTGGCCGTGATTGATTGGATGTGGTTTATTCCAGCTTAGTCTTATCCTGATCTTGTGCAAGATTGTGACATGACATGGTTATTGATGCTTGCCTTAACAATAACGATCGGGGGTCCAGTTCTGTTCAGGCGAAGGGTTACAACCCCGGTCCTTGTTTGGTTTAAGGGTTGTAACCTGGCTCCCGGAACAGTTCTGTGTCATCTCTTCGTTTATTGTCTTAATGCAATCCCATGCCATGTTCGTCATGTTTTACCTTACTTTAATACCATGATTAATTATGCTGGCCTTAGCAATAAAGATCAGGGGTCCAGTTCTGTTCAGGCGAAGGGTTACAACCCCGGTCCTTGTTTGGTTTAAGGGTTGTAACCTGGCTCCCGGAGCAGTTCTGTGTCCTCTCTTCGTTTATTGTCTTCACTGTACCAATAGTATTTGAGACGGGTTTCTATTCAGGTGAAGGGCTGCAACCTCGGTCCTTGTTTGGTTTAAGGGTTGCAGTATGGCTACTTGAATGGTTTCCTCGTACTCAATTTATTATTGTTATTCCTATTATTATCAATTTCACTTATCAGTTATCTTTAATATTCTATTGTGATATGCTGGTTTTAGTTCCTAAGTGAAGCCTCCTTTATGGCACTTGCTCTTTCTGGGGTCTGACCCAGCTGGTTTTGTGTGGCCAGATATCGGAGCAGCAACAGAGGATCCACCTGTCTTCCAGCCCGATGGTGACCACAAGGCGTAACCAGGGCAACGAGTGGGTTTCTTTTATCCTCCCACTCTATTTGTAAAATTATTCTTTTGAGGCGTTTAGCCGACGAGCACGTGTTAGCTCGTATTGCACCTTTATTTACTGTCTGCCTACGGGCTGTAACATGATTGACAAATCCTAGGGTTGATCATGTATTGACTAAAACTCTTGCTAGTCCTGACATTTTGTACGACTAGCTTCATGATCATCCAATATGTAATGTATGGGACGCCTTACTATTGTATATTGATGCTCTAATATCTTGTGACTGTTACTACTTGCTTGTGATTGAGACAATAGGCTTGTTCTTGACCATAGGAGACTGATGGATTGTAGTTAAACCCTCATATATCTAGACAGCCGTGACCGTATAGTGACGTGGATTCCATTTCATTATACGTAGCTGGCTATGTCTGCCTTCGCTCTCCAGTATTCTGGTTCTGGGGCGTGACACTCGGGCCAGAACTAGTCGAACAAGCCGTCGAGAAGGTCCGTATGATTCGAGATAGGCTCCGTATTGCTCAGAGTCGACAAAAGAGTTATGCAGATACTCGTCGACGACCGTTAGAGTTCTTGGTTGGGGACCATGTGTTTCTGAAGGTGACGCCGATACGGGGCGTCATGCGATTCGGAGTAAAAGGCAAGCTGAGTCCGAGATTCGTAGGGCCCTTCGAGATCCTCGAAAGAATGGCGACCGTTGCTTACCGGATCGCGCTACCTCCTGCCCTGGCCGAAGTGCACGACGTCTTCTATGTCTCCCAACTTCGAAAGTATGTGCATGACCCAAGTCATGTGGTTAGTTTCGATCAGTTAGAGCTACGCGCCGATCTATCATACTCGGAGGAGCCCGTGCAAATTTTGGACCGTAAAGAAAAGATCCTGCGGAGCCGATCGATGTCCTTGGTTCGCGTACTCTGGCGTAACCATTCCGTCGAGGAGTCAACGTGGGAACTAGAGGAGGAGATGAAGGAGAAGTACCCTTCACATTTTGTCGACGAAGGTCAGACCCTTGTTCTTAAGTTTCGGGACAAAACTTTTTTTTAGTGGTATATTATGTAGTGCCCGCTCCCGCCAAGTCAGACATGGTCTAAAACATAGATGGCTAGTCTGACTCGACGACGAGTTTGGTATACAAAAACTATGGCATCAATAAAATCGATTTGGACGAGTGATATGAGTACCGTTCCAACTAATGGATCGACTACTGTTGGAATAAGTCCTAGATGCGGTAGGCGACGTCTTGGCGAAGGAACTCTAAAGAGAGCGACGCAACCCGTCTGCCGTTGGTTTTATTGGTTTTCTTGGCTTCCTGAACGAATTGTTGCGTGTATTTGATAGTGTGCTTTCGCGTATGCGTCTTTAGGAATTTCGAAGGAAGGATTGAAGGAAGGGTTTTAATTCGATGCTCGTGCCATTGCAGGAGTTCGTGTAACTGACGCTTGACCGTCGCGAAGCGTTCTCCTACTCTCGGCGTGATCTCCTTAGGTGGGTGGTTCTTCGGCCCCTTCTTTTTTATTCCTTCCCACCAACTAAATTCTTAAAGTTTAATGTTCAAATCGATGATGCTAACGGGATGTATGCTTGCCACTAAGATCAAGAGCTCGGGATAATATATCAACTAGAGAAGTTAACTCTGAGTCGATAGGTTCACATTAAGTAGAGAAAAGATAAAGTTCTAAGAAAGAGATAGAATATATTTCATGCCATGCAAAACACAGTAATGAAAACCTTGGTTGCGGTACATCATGCCTCGGAGAATTTGGTGCCTACGGGATGCTAAATCAGAACGTACGGTTTCGGGAAAAAGGACCCTTGCACGAGTAGGAATGAATATGTGATTTGATAATGGTTACGCTATGCAATTTACTTCATACATATTAAACTGTTCATACATTCGCATGGTCAAGGAGGACTTGTGCACAAGATGAGCTTTCCTCGAGACGGTACCCGGGGCCCTGGGACCGAATCGGCCTAGGAGAAAATTATGGAAATCGTGCTTCGGGGCGAGGCATTGCGAGACCTCCAGTTAGGCTCGCTACCTGGACTGGAGGGCGCGTCGCAAGGCTACGTAATCGTCCTTCATGGTGTCAATATCACCAATGACCGCATATAGGATATATTGCATGCTCACTTATTGTCTTGTGCAGGTGGTAAGTATCATGCATATTTTATTGCAGGAAAGGAGTACGGCCGTGGTAAGAATGCCTTTAAATTGGTTATGTGTTATCGTTTAAAATGTGCCTTCGATATGAACTGCAATTCATATAGTTCTAAATAGAAAGATCACTTTGTATGCTAGAATCCTTAATAAGCAGTGTCGGTTTAGACGAGTGGGTTTGTCCCATCCACTAGCAAGTGTGCTAACCCCCAACTCCCCAGGAAACGAGCGCGCTGCGGGAGCTCGAGACTAGACCTGAAGCTGAAGAACGGGAGGCGGCACGAAGCTCTCCTATTTTGAAGTATTTTGAAGCCCAACTTAGATCGAAGGCTTTGTTCAAATGTATAAAGGGACGTGAATGTATGGAACGACAAGGATTATTTCAGGGCAAGCTTGTCGAGAGTTTTTCTTTTGTGTTTCAAGATGTAGCCGCAACGGCATATATAATGTAAATAAATGACCTTGTACATACTTTGCAAGCTTATGAATGAAAAGCTAAATTTCTTCCTATGCTATGTCTTCAACTCTCTGCACTGTTTAATTTCAACGCGTCGAGTCAAAAAAAATTTCCAATTGCACATCCTTGCCTTGTGCAAGTCCATTAAAGACTTGCACGGCATCACGTCCCGACCCGTGGGGATCGATTTATATCGAGTCAAGGCGATGGCGACCGATTTGGCGAGTCGGGGCGTGACAGGTGTCTGGCTCCTATTTAGAACAGCACAAGTCACAACAAGTCCAGAATGGTAAAATGAAACACTACAATGCATTCTACATGAAACTAGGTCAATCTAGGCCAAAGTCAACTCTTGGTCAACTCTGGTCAACCCTAGAAGTCAAACTAGGTCAACTATGGTCCTTCACTAGTCTAGCAAGTCTATTCTAGGTCTAATAAAGCTATACATGCCCAATCTAGGCCTATTAGTCAAACAGGCATACACAGGCCATAGGCTATTCTACCTAGGCCAACCCAAACACATACACCATGCCAAAACTATATCTAAACAATACCCTCTTGATATATTTATGTAATCTAAAACATAACACATATATGTATAATACATACATTTAGTAAACACACATACACATAATATAGGATATTAATATATATATATATATATATATATATATATATATATATATATATATATATATATATATATATATATATATATATATATATATATATATATATATATACATGCCCTATACACCCATTTCAAGTATCTATTTTAGATACCTATATATAATACACAAACTTATATATATATATATATATATATATATATATATATATATATATATATACACATTACATTATACATATACATTACCTATTAGCATGTATTTATATAGGAAAATAGGATATATATATATAGAGAGAGAGAGAGGGTAGAAAAATAGAGAGTGTGAAGAGTGAGTGAAGGGAAGAGTGAACTGTGAGTGAGGGGGCTGTCCCTGAGTGACAGTGAGGCTAGTGTGTGTGAATGTGAGAGAGAGGAAAGTGTGTGTGTGTTTGTGTAACCATTTGTGTCAACCCTAGGTTTCAGTCCAAACTAGGTGACAGTCCACATATAGCATAAAATCAGGTTTCAGGTTTGGCATCAATTAACTCATCACATGACAGCAAAATACATGTAAACATGAACCTACAATCTCAGGTTTTGAATTAAGAACCAACCACATATAATAATTTCTGTTAATTTCAATTAAAAGGGAAGGAAGCAACTCAGAAATCTCAGGTTTTAGTTCTTAAACAACATGAAGGTTAGTTTTCAGTTTAGAACCCCCATAATCTCAGGTATTAGAAAACAGGGAATCATTTCATGAACCCAGATTTTGAGTTCATAATAGCAGTGATCTCATGAAATCAGTTATTTTAGAAACCATTTAGAACAGTCCACACTCATATCAGATTTGAGAAAACAGCCCAACATTCATTTCCTCTTTTCGAGTCCAAAACACCACAACTCAACCCACATTTCGACACACCAGTAGATAACTAATAGGAGAACATGTCAGGGATTCAAACAAGTAAATAATGGCATTTGAATTAATCAAAAAGGGATGCTAAAACTCATATTTTGAAACTGGAAAGAAAACAGTAAATACCCATATCAGAAAAAAATTGGAAAAAAAGAAATTAACCAACAAATTCAAACTAAAATGCCAAACTAATGGTTGGTAAGGTACTAACAGCATGTGCACGTGTCTTATGAAGTGTTTGTGTCCCAGCAAGAGGACACAAACGTGTCCAATTGATTAAAACACGAAAATAGTGCACTGAGACACGGCAGTTAGGCACTGCGTCGTGCACAGGTGCACGCGTGTCGTGCACTCGACACAGCCCAAACTAGATCTCGTGCTCGTGTCAGTGGGTGCGCCTAGGGTAGACCTAGGTGTGTGTCACCCTGATTCGTATCCTCGTGTCGCCGTGTCAGCTGTGTCGAGCCGTATCAGTGGCTAAATACACACTGTGCACAGATCAGTGAGAAAACAGTGCACGACTGATTTCTCTCCAACCCAACCATGAAACCCAATAAAACTTTGGGGGAATGATGTCAGTGCATTCCCCCTAGTGTCCACAAAATTTCGTGTCGAACCATCAAGTGTCGTGTCCTGCAGGAGGCCCGAGTGGCAGGGGAGAACTGTAGCAGCGTGCGCGCGTGTCCAAAACGTGTGCACGAGTGTCCAAACGACACGACACAAACACGATTCAAGTTCAGAGCTAAAGAAATGAATAAGCGACACAAAAATACAATTTTCTATTCGAAAAGTTTTGCAAAAACAGGACATTTCGTCAAACACCTATGGCTGTCACTGATACGTGTCCGATACGGACACGTACATGACACAAATTCCTGCAGATCCTATTCCTACAAGGTCAGGGTACTTAGGGCTAGGCATCCATGTAATTAAAACCAAATTTTAATAGGTGGATTAGGATTTTACCTATGGTGTTCTCCAACACAAAAATCTTTTTGAATGAGGATTCCCAAAAGCCACCAAACTCCTTCAAATTGATAGAAAACTGAGAATAACCAATCCAACAGCAAGAAAACAACAATTAGAACCTATTGCAATTTGTTTGGATTAAAAAGGAGTTAAAATGGATTTTATAGGGGTTTTTGAAGTAGGGAAAAATATCTCTTTCTAAACTTGCTCTTTCCTAATGAGGCTAGCCCTAAATGGAGGAGAATATTTATAGGAGGGGGGTTTCCCAATGGGTGTAGTGGCTGGACAAAATAGTGTTAGGGTTAGGGTTAGGTATTAGTTAATGGGCTTTGGGCCTATATGGCTAGTTATTGATTTAATGTTTAATCACAAGTCATGGCTTATGACTTAAATGATCTAACTTGAGTCAAATAACCAAACCATGGGTCAACTCTAGTCTAACTAGGGTTGCATAACTTAAACAAGTCCAAACTCAACTAGGGTTAGCTCCTAGGTTAGTCTACCAAGGTCATTGCTAGTCAAAGTCAACCTAGTCAACCCTCATTCAAACAATTCCAAAATAAATTCTAAAAATTCCCATAAATTCAAATAAATTATAATAAATTCAAATAATCCCAAAAATAACAAAAATACCCTCAAACTAGAAATGATAAATAATATACCCTAATCACAAGTCATAATTTTAAATAGTTTAAAAAGATTAAAAATTACCAAGAATCATAATATGAATTAAATATAAATAAATAATAATTATAATTATAAAATTTTAAAATTACCCTCATCTGGAAAACTGGGTGTTACACATTATTACTTGAAATATGAGATACATATTCGTACTTGCTTCCTCCTGACTGGAGAACCACATTTTTAGGTGACATTGAGGATGCTGAACTATTGTACAATAGCTACTATGATCCGGTTTTGTATCCTGTGGTGTTGCCAGAGTCCCCCTTGGACGACGCAGAACCTAAGGCCGATGAGCCGTCCGCCTAGCTAGTTATTTTCTAATTTTCTAGTTTTATTGTTTTGGAGTTTGTTAATTTGAATTCGGTACTTTATTTCAGTTCTTCCATCTCCAGTTGTACGTTTCAATTGTTGAATAAAAAGTTTTAAAATTTTTGTATATTCAAGTTGTGACAAATGTATAGAAGTTATTGTGATTACCTGCATATAGAACAGCTTACTGCCGTCGTCTCACAACGGTGCAGGCTGGACATGATCCGATTCGACCCAATAATTTAGGATCGGGTCGTGATGTGGTGATTGTATTTTGTAAAAAAAACTTCTATTTTTTTAGGATTAGCTCATTTAGACCTCTACACAGGACAGGCTAAGAAAAGAACACCAGGCCCGTAAAAATCAACAGTCCTATAAATGCCCTACTTCTTCTTTCTACTCTTTATTTGTTAGGTTGTATCTCATTTCCGGTTGAGTACTTAAAAAAAAGGGTGACAATATAGTTGATAATTTAGTCCCACATCGGATGAGAGGTGGGATCATGTGATTTAGATAATTGTAATTGGTTCAGGCCTTATAAGAGAATTATCTTTTAAGACATATGGGTCCAATTCAATATCGTACCTCATGGGCCAACTCCGGTTCGGATCACACCGCGTTCCCAAATTAGAAAATGGACTGGTCACATATTATTATAGATCATAAGCATAGATTTTATATTGTGTTGCTTTTTCAAAAAAGCAGAAACAGATTTCAAAAGTATACACAATGTAGTTTTAACAAAAAACTTTTACAGTTCTATGTCAAAAGTTACCTTCTTTTTCTTTTTTTTGAAAATTCTATTGGCACCTCAAAAACTTGAGGGCATCAAATTTTTTTAATTTATTTACAAATTTATCACTCTAAATTTTTACTGGAAAGTAGTCCAAAAGTTTGGATTCGGACTGCCAACAAATTTAACAGTTATAACATAAAGTAGGACTGTCAACTTTATGAACATTTGTTGACAGTCCTAACATAAAGTAGGACTGTCAACTTTGTGGACAGTCCTACTTTGCATAGGCGGATCCAAGCTTGGCTTGGGGTGGGCTGGAGCCCACCCAAAAAAAATGAAAAAATTTGAGTGATACTGTCACGCCCCGTTCCCGTAGGAGCGATCGTCCTCGCTAAGGCGTGATGCCGCATGAGCCTAGATTGCGCTCGTGCAAGGCAGTTTTATAACGGCCGATTACATCGGCTACGACGGGGTCGTCGCACAGAAGTCCCAAGCAGAAATATTGAAACATGCAGCGAAAATTTAGAACAAGCACATATGAACACAAGTCATTCAAAAGAAGCTCTTTATTGATATTGAATACTAGATTACATTTGTGGGCGCAAGGCCAAATTACAAGTCTCTCGTGCTCACTTTTTTCTCATTTTAAAATTTACTCTGCTCTCTCTCATCTCTCGATACAATACTTGAATCCAGCGGAAGCTTCGGAAGGCGATATCCATACATTATGTCCCGTATAAGTCTTGACTTCATGCGGTCGCACGCTTCGAATCACCAAGGAACTTCGTGCCTCGACGCCTCCAAGCGAGCTCCGCGCCACGAGCTTCTACTTGTGCCTGTACATGAAATACTGTGTGGGTGTCAGTACTCAACTGTACTGGTGGAGTGAGCTTCTCGCCCACCCATACATAACCGACACGTTCATTTACTTTGTGCAGTTTAAATCCCTTTCGATTATCTTTCTAGTCTTGCCTTAGGATTAGTTTTAAGACCACGACACCTGACCAACTCGTTATGCGACGACATAGTCGTGCTATCATGACAACGTGTATTACGATCGAGGCAGTGCCTCGTCGTGCATGTACTTGACCAAACTTGAACTCGGGACAGCAGGGTCATGCCATACTCTATTCGTAACTTAACATGTTCGAGTCAGTGCTTCGCCGAGGAGCAACTCATGCGAACTTGGCTGTGCCAAGACTTTCAATACTTTCGCGTGCCTCTAGACCAATTCTCGTGTTAGCGACGTCAAGGGGGAACGACTCGTGCAGGTCGTGCCCTTAGACTTTGTCTAGACTTATCCGTGCTTCAAGATGAGGTCATGCCTAACGACTCCCTGACTTAGCCAACTTTTACCTTACGGTCCTTTCGACTTAAAGTGATGGCACTCGACTTAACTTATGCAAACTTAGGCCAACAATGCCGATACGCGAAAGCCAATACGTGAATGCCAATATTGATATGCGAAAGCCAATACTTGATACGCAAAAGCCACTACGCGAAAGCCGCTATGCGAATGCCAATATTGATACGCGAAAGCCAATACTTGATATGCGAAAGCCTTGTTTAGTGCCGAAGCACGTGTCTTGCTGAACATAAGCTATAACTCATTCCTCCCGTACTGATACAAGGCTAGCACTAACAGGATTACATCTTACTGACTTGATACATGTCGTGCTAGACTGTCTCATGATTCGACCGACGTCGTGCTAGTACTTGACGCTATCCAAAGGCAAACACGCGGATTGCCGCTCTTGCCGACACATCTACATGAGGTGGTCACTAGCAATGTCAAGCTATCTTGGATCTCGGCTCGTGGGATATCAGCTCGTCCCTACACGGGTAGCTAGCCCGGAGGCGTCGAAGTCTCCCATGCGGTCATCCTGCATCCTACCTTGAGCCTCACTCGTTCCTCCCGGGCCGAATCGGTCCCTTGGCCTAGGCAACCGTTCGAAGAAACTTCACCTTGTTGACAAGTTGTCCAATGACCATGCAAGACTAAACTCGATCTATTCAGTCCTTTTTATTCATGACCATGCTTTTCATCTTTCTGTCGAGACTCCCAAGTAGCGGGACCGATCTCGGCGACAACCAGTCGCGTGGACTTCCTTTGTTCATGGCAAGCTTTTTACTAAACCGACCGTAGCTCGTGCCTTAGACAGGCCTGGTTCTCTAGGCGATGCTAACGCTCAAGTCATATACATTTATATGACGAGCCTTGTTCTTAAGGGACTACGCGACTTGCAACCGCAGATAGA
Source organism: Iris pallida (assembly GCA_029216955.1). Lineage (NCBI taxonomy): Eukaryota > Viridiplantae > Streptophyta > Magnoliopsida > Asparagales > Iridaceae > Iris > Iris pallida. Next base: position 19,129,656 of record JANAVB010031417.1, on the reverse strand, counting down.
GCGGGACAGTACTAGAATTGGCTTCGATAGCCCAGCACAACTCTTGTCTACTTATTCGGGCAACGAGTCGACGAGCAAAGGCTACGTCGAGCTACGCATCGAGGGAACGTGCTATGCACGGGGTCGACTTGAACAACCAAGTTCGTGCCTAGACTTAAGCCAACAGCCGTGCAAGACGACTTAACTTGCGGGACGTACGAAGGCTATGCTAAGCCTTGCGGGACAGGACCGTGCATGCTTTTTATTAAGCATTCATGCGGGCGACGCCTAAGACTTAGGCTGATTCGAGTGTTGGGACAAAACGACGGGACCGTACATGCTTTATCAAGCAATCACGCAGACGGCACCTATGACTTAGGCTATTACAAGTGTCGGGACAACTTAGCAACTTAAGCCAACTTCCTTCTCCCAAGCCACGGGAACGAAGGATCGAGTGTCATTTGAAAGCACGTTGAGCCGACTTCTATGAAGACCGTGGGACCATTTTCCAAGTTCTAAGACATTTCGACCTGTCGAGATTATTTTCTTACCTATGTGCGTTCGTAGCTTTTATATTAGCCTACTTGTGCAAGTTGAAAACATGTGCGTTATTATGTGAAGGCTAAGATGAGGCAAGTTCACCGAAACTACCCCACCTGAGCGAGGAGTCGCCTCGACCGAGCTAGCCTTCGAGCAGCCGTTGTAAGGCTAAGTCCGAATGTCGTCGGCGTTTTGATTCCTCCGATTGACTTTGTGGGACGGAGCACTACATCATACATCACTCAGAACAAGTCTCGTCCTCGAGATTTTCCTGAAGGCAAGCCATCCTACCATTTCTATGGCCAAGACTTTAATCGTGCCTACGCGTTACTTCAATTTCGAGCCACGCTCGCACGGCTATCAATCCTTTCCTTTAACACGATTTCAAATCATCGACACTCCCCATTACTCAAGTCATACTTGCATTCAACGTATCACTTGGCTAGATCGTGCACGCATTCCAGGCGTCCCCAAAATACATGCATTCAGCCAAGCCGTATGATAGAGAATTTGTCGTTCTCACTCGAGTCGCATCGTGCACATACTCAAGCGTCCCTGAAATATATGCATGTCAACCGAGTCTCGTGAGCAGGGTTTCCTATTCTTGATTCACTCTTTTAATCCATGTCAATCCTCAAGATCAATCTTTTGATTGCAACTCTTGAAACAGGGCATCTCGCCTATCCGCTAGGCTATTTCTTTCAAGGCTAAGTCAATGTCAGGATTGGAATCATAGTTCCCCAACAATAATGCCAACACTGACCCCAATCCTAGGGTCAAACCAAAGTCGATAGTATGAAATTTTCTACCCAAGCTCGCGCCACTCAGATTTCTAAACATCGAACACGATCACCTATTCGCATCAATGTATTCGTTGTGCGTATTTGAATCCATTCAAATCACCAATTCTAACCAATTTATGTATTCGATCACGAGGTCGTCTAGCTTTGACAATACGTTGCGTCCCAATCTCACGCGAGTCCGATTATCCACGCTGGTTCATGAATCACCATGCAACGCTTCTGCGGAATAATCATTCTCATCGGAGCGTAACTCTTGCTTGCGTCTAGACTAATTCATTCTCGATACGCGGATTGGACCTACGCAATCCTCAAATTCGACCGTCACGTACGCTTAGTCATTCTCGAGTCCACCTTCGCGTCAAACTACAATGAAGCAATCATATTACCGCACCGTGCAAGTTCGATCACCCCCACTGTATGAATCACCATACCAGCGCTCACGCGGAGTGATCGCCCTAATCGGCGCGACGCATGTGCGAGGCTGGAGTTGCGCTCGCATAAGACAAAGACGTCAACGTTGTGGTTGTCAACGAAGCAAATCCAAATATTTCATTCCATCCAATCCAAGTTCGATAGTCCACTCGTCATTCGTTCAACTAGAAAATTCTCGAGCCAAGTTTATCTTTTTCTCGATACATTTCAACATCACGAGTATAGCATCCATCAGAACAATGACACTTGTACGATCGTCATTCGTCGAGTCAGAGTACCCCCGAGTTATCGCATATCGATCTTTGATACGCTTCAATACCATTGACGATATGCGTAACCTGACGATCTTCCTTTGCAACCAATTTTGAGTCGTACGACGGATGCTATTGTCCGAACTGGATATACCACAATTCCATTCGATTCAATTCAAAATCACACGTGCAATCCTCGAGCTTCTTCGATCAAGATATTCACTTTTATTCATCGTTCTGAATCATTTTCTAACTCGTGTTTCTCATTCACAAGTTATCCGAACGACATCTCGTTCGGGACACACGAAGTCACGATCAACTAAGCGTGACGCGATCTAAGGCTCTGCGCGATCGCATCGTCTTGCCGGCATACTCGTTATAACTCGTAATCCTCGATTCTTACTCGAATGATTTCCAAGACAAACCATACACCACTCGAATTCGAGCCATCCGATCTAGTCCTCAATCACGTTCGCACCATTCGCTAAAACATCCTTCGGATTCGTTCGACGAATCTCTAGCGTAATCGCTCACGTCGTCTCGACGTACTAAGTCGTTCGCACTATTTCATCAAAATCCAAGTCAATCTCCCATGTACGCCTAAGCGTTAACTCGATAGCATTCCTATCAATAGATACCCTAAGTATAACTTCGTTTCCGACCGAGCGATACTTGATATCGCTCGTAACTCGTTTGCACCAAAATTCGAGGTACGCGACACGCGGTACAACTTAGCCAAAAGGCCGTGTGCATAGCTATCCCGTACGGACTATATTTTGAGTTTTGCACGCTCATCTGCTAATATCGACGTAGGACAAGTTGGGCACGCACGCGACTTGATAACATTAGCATGTGTTTTCTATCAAGACAAGTTTGACACCGTTCGGCACAAAGGCCTATCGATGCGTTCGATTGAACGCTTGTACGAGCTTTCGAAAATATTTAGACTTATTGTATGGACATGCCAAGGGACATTCGAGAGAGAGCGCAAACTTCTTTTCCTAACGACGAGCTTTCAAAACTGAAAAATTTGACGTGAAGTCCAAGGACGTAAAGCCGTGCTTTGATACCATTATGTCATGCCCCGCTCCCGTAGGAGCGATCGTCCTCGCTAAGGCGTGATGCCGCACGAGCCTAGATTGCGCTCGTGCAAGGCAGTTTCATAACGGCCGATTACATCGGCTGCGACGGGGTCGTCGCACAGAAGTCCCAAGCAGAAATATTGAAACATGCAGCAGAAATTTAGAACAAGCACATATGAACACAAGTCATTCAAAAGAAGCTCTTTATTGATATTAAATACAAGATTACATTTGTGGGCGCAAGGCCAAATTACAAGTCTCTCGTGCTCACTTTTCTCTCATTTTACAATTCACTCTGCTCTCTCTCATCTCTCGATACAATACTTGAATCCAGCGGAAGCTTTGGAAGGCGATGTCCATACATTATGTCCCGTATAAGTCTTGACTTCATGCGGTCGCACGCTTCGAATCGCCAAGGAACTCCGTGCCTCGACGCCTCCAAGCGAGCTCCGCGCCACGAGCTTCTACCTGTGCCTGCACATGAAATACTGTGTGGGTGTCAGTACTCAACTGTACTGGTGGAGTGAGCTTCTCGCCCACCCATACATAACTGACACGTTCATTTACTTTGTGCAATTTAAATCCCTTTCGACTGTCTTTCTAGTCTTGCCTTAGGATCAGTTTTAAGACCACGACACCTGACCAACTCGTTATGCGACGACATAGTCGTGCTATCATGACAACGTGTATTACGATCGAGGCAGTGCCTCGTCGTGCATGTACTTGACCAAACTTGAACTCGGGACAGCAGGGTCGTGCCATACTCTATTCGTAACTTAATATGTTCGAGTCAGTGCTTCGCCGAGGAGCAACTCATGCGAACTCGGCTGTGCCAAGACTTTCAATACTTTCGCGTGCCTCTAGACCAATTTTCGTGTTAGCGACGTCAAAGGGGAACGACTCGTGCAGGTCGTGCCCTTAGACTTTGCCTAGACTTGTCCGTGCTTCAAGATGAGGTCGTGCCTAACGACTTCCTGACTTAGCCAACTTTTACCTTACGGTCCTTTCGACTTAAAGTGATGGCACTCGACTTAACTTATGCAAACTTAGGCCAACAATGCCGATACGCGAAAGCCAATACGTGAATGCCAATATTGATACGCGAAAGCCAATACTTGATACGCGAAAGCCAATACGCGAATGCCAATATTGATACGCGAAAGCCAATACTTGATACGCGAAAGCCACTACGCGAAAGCCGCTACGCGAATGCCAATATTGATATAGGAAAGCCAATACTTGATACGCGAAAGCCTTGTTTAGTGCCGAAGCACGTGTCTTGCTGAACATAAGCTATAACTCATTCCTCCCGTGCTGATACAAGGCTGGCACTAACAGGATTACATCTTACTGACTTGATACATGTCGTGCTAGACTGTCTCATGATTCGACCGACGTCGTGCTAGTACTTGACGCTATCCAAAGATAAACACGCGGATTGCCTCTCTTGCCGACACATCTACATGAGGTGGTCACTAGCAATGTCAAGCTATCTTGGATCTCGGCTCGTGGGATATCAGCTCGTCCCTACACGGGTAGCTAGCCCGGAGCGCCGAAGTCTCCCATGCGATCATCCAGCATCCTACTTTGAGCCTCACTCGTTCCTCTCGGGCCGAATCGGTCCCTTGGCCTAGGCAACCGTTCGAAAAAACTTCACCTTGTCGACAGGTTGTCCAATGACCATGCAAGACTAAACTCGATCTATCCATTCCTTTTCTTATTTATGACCATGCTTTTCATCTTTCTGTCGAGACTCCAAGTAGCGGGACCGATATCGGCGACAACCAGTCGCGTGGACTTCCTTTGTTTGTGGCAAGCTTTTTACTAAACCGACCGTAGCTCGTGCCTTAGACAGACCTGGTTCTCTAGGCTATGCTAACACTCAAGTCATATACTTTTATACGACGAGCCTTGTTCTCAAGGGACTACGCGACTTGACAACCGCAGGTAGAGCTGGACAGTGCTAGAATTGGCTTCGATAGCCCAGCACAACTCTTGTCTACTTATTTGGGCAACGAGTCGACGAGCAAAGGCTACGCCGAGCTAGCATCGAGGTAACATGCTATGCACGGGGTCGACTTGAACAACCAAGTTCGTGCCTAGACTTAAGCCAACAGCCGTGCAAGATGACTTAACTTGCGGGACGTGCGAAGGCTATGCCAAGCCTTGCGGGACAGGACCGTGCATGCTTTTTATTAAGCATTCATGCGGGCGACGCCTAAGACTTAGGCTGATTCGAGTGTTGGGGCAAAACGACGGGACCGTGCATGCTTTATCAAGCATTCACGCAGGCGGCGCCTATGACTTAGGCTATTACAAGTGTCGGAACAACTTAGCAACTTAAGCCAACTTCCTTCTCCCAAGCCATGGGAACGAAGGATCGAGTGTCATTTGAAAGCACGCAGAGCCGACTTCTATGAAGACCGTGGGACCATTTTCCAAGTTCTAAGACATTTCGACTTGTCGGGATTATTCCCTTAGCTATGTGCGTTCGTAGCTTTTATATTAGCCTACTTGTGCAAGTTAAAAACATACGCGTTATTATGTGAAGGCTAAGATGAGACAAGTTCACCAAAACTATCCCACCTGAGCGAGGAGTCTCCTCGACCGAGCTAGCCTTCGAGCAGCCGTTGCAAGGCTAAGTCTGAACGCCGTCGGCATTTCGATTCCTCCGATTGACTTTGCGGGACGCGGCACTAAAGACACCCCACTTGATTGGTCTATTTATGTGGTGCACCCCACATTATTTACATATTTTATAAGTTATCCTACTTTGGACGTAAAACGTCCAAAACTAACAGGAGTAGAGATGAACCCAATTTAAGTGACTTAAATACCCCTGACCGTTGTTGTTCCCTTATGAGAGGAGAATTTCTTACGAAAATACTCCTCTCATGTGAAAAAGAGCCAAAACACTCTCTTTCCCATTCCTCTGTTATTTTGGTTCTACTTCCCCTCTCGATCAAGATTTCTCTTTCTCATCTCGTGTAGTTCCCCCTCTCCCTCTCGTTTAGCCTGATTCGTGAAGTTTCTCGTGGAAACATGTAGGTAACAGTCCACGAAACATTTTTTTGATCAATTATTTTTGGTTAGTATGAAAGTTTATTTTGATTTCGTTTAATTTTGCTCAGAAATCTCCAAATCGAAGGGAGAAGGAGCTTCCATGGCGAGCCAAACAGGGTATTCATTTCAATTTTAGGGTTTAGATATTGTATGTTATTTTTGTCCGAATTTTAGGGTAACATTGTTTGAAATTAACTGGAAATCATATGTTGTTTGTGAGCTGAATTAGGATTTAGGGTTTGGGGAATCATATGTTGTCTGTATGTTGAAAGTTAACTGAAAATTATTTGTGCATGGTATATGGTACATGTTGAAAGGATTAATTTGTTCTTCTGTTAGGAATTGTTAGGATTCAAATTGACTACCATTTGTTACATGAAGTACATGGTTAGGTTCCATATACATGGTACTTCAGTTGTACATGAAGTGGACCCAGACTTGATCTCCCTGCTGGATATTCCTTATGTAGTCCAGAGTAACTATGTGGAGGCCAGATATAGGTACTATTGGGTTGATCAGATGAAATATGGGGAAACAGTTGAGCTGTTATCTGATGCTGGTTTGTTGGACATGTTCAATAAGCAACTGCCTGACCAAGAAGGAGTGCTACACTTATATTTAGAAGAGAAAAATCTTCCTAGTAAGCAAGGCACACCATCTAAGAAGAATGTGAAGAGAGTAGCACACAAACCTAAGGCCCATTTTGGGTCACAGTTTTGTGGAGATGAGGAACTTGGGTCATATCCTAAGATCCAGTTTGATACACAAGCTGAGACACAGTCGTATGGAGATGAGGAACTTGGGTTACATCCTAAGATCCAATTTGATACACAAGCTGAGACACAGTCGTATGGAGATGAGGAACTTGGTTCACATCCTAAGACCCAGTGTGATACACAAGTTGAGACACAGTTGTATGGAGATGAACCAATAGTTGAAGATGATGCTACAAATTGTGATGAATCTTATGTACCAGAGAATGAAGAAGATGGCTATGCAACAGAGGATACAGATGACTATTGGGGGGAGTATGTTGTCCTTCCAGAGAACAATCAAGAAGAGTGGGGGAAGAGACAGAATTTCAGAGGCAGTATGCTGAGAAGAAGAAGCTCCCAATTAGAGGAAACACAAAAATGCTAGAGGGTGCCAAGGAGGACCAGTTGGAGGAAACACGAAAAGCCAAGGGCACCTAGGCCACCAAGGTCACCTAGACAACCAAGGATAAGGAACACTGTCTATAAGAGGCCAAAGGTTTCAAGGGGGCCAAGGCCAAGGAAGGCTGCTATGGGTACATCAGGAGATCCTGAAGTTTGAAGTTTAATGTTTGAATGTCCAAAAGTCTCTCATTTTGTATATAGAAATATTGGGGTTCTCTCTTAGGAGGAGATCTAATTTTGAATGTCCCTACTTTTTGTACTAAAAATGACAACTTGGTTTAGGAACATAGGGTTCTCTATACTTGTTTAAGAATGTTTGTTCTCTATTTTGTATATATGGATTGAATGTGAAGCAACATTGGGTTCTCTCTACTTGTAATGTGAAGAATCCTATCTAATCATAATCTGTTTTTGTTACATTTCTCTGTTTTGTTACATTACCTGTAATGTGAAGCAACATGGGGTTCTCTCTACTTGTTTTTTCTCTGTTTTTGTATGTTTTTGTTACATTACCTGTAATGTGAAGCAACATGGGGTTCTCTCTACTTGTTTCTTCTTTGTTTTTGTATGTTACATTCCCTGTTTTTGTATGTTGAATCCTATGTAAGGCAAATCTGGAATACAATGTATAGGCAAATTTGTTACATTACCTGTTACAAGAATGATAGACAAATCTGGAATACATTAGAATACAAATCTGGAATACATCATTCTCTGATTTTGTTAAATCTGGAATACATCATAATACAATGTTAAATCTGGAATACATCAAATCTGGAATTCATTTCAGGAAACTTTCTTACATAGTCAAGCAAAGCCAAGCCTTTCTTACATAGCCAAGTCAATAAACTAATCAAGAAACTTTCTTGCATGTGAATGCATTCATTTCAGATAATTTGAGGTTTACATAGCCAAGTCTTTCCCGAATGTCTTACACAACTTTTCTAAAGTTGTGTTCACTACAATTTGAACAGGAATTTCCGACTCAGATCGATTGTCATCGTGTTCAGAAGCCTCATTCGACCATTGGAATGCGTTGTTGCATTTCCGACATTGTAAGAATCGTCTTCCATAGCTGTGGCTCCTTTTTGACACCATGACATCTCTCTTTCCTCCACAATTAGGTTTAGGGCAAGTGGCTTTCGCCCAAGTGCATTGTTGCTTCCAATGACCTAAGTCACCACACGTGAAACACCCTTCACTACGAATTTTTGATGATGAACTTTCGTGCTCGCCTTCGTAAATTGCAACATTCAGCCATTGAAAATCCAAGCAGAGTGGGCACTTCAGAAATTTTCTTCCGGGATTTGCCTTCATATTTGACTTCAAGAGGTACCAAATCCCCTTACAGTTTGCAATCTTGCAAGCTGAGCTCAAATAGTAACATTCATCTGCAATATGGGTGTTCTTCGAACATATTTGACATTTTTTCTAAACAAACCATTACAAAAATTACATGAGAAAATCTCCAAACAATCTAACAATGTACGAGAGAAAGAAAGAGAGTGGAAGAGAGACTGGAAAGACTTACCCTAATCTCTGCTGAATAGGCGGCCATGGGAGTTCGGTCGAAGTTGTGCTGTGAGGATTTCGGAATTAGGGATAGGAACTTGCGTGTGTGATGTATAGAGAAGAAGGGAGGGGTAGTTTAGGGATAGAACAATCTATTTTTCCTTCACTCAAAAAATATGCAACGGTCAGGGGTATTTAAGTCACTTAAATTGGGTTCATCTCTACTCCTGTTAGTTTTGGACGTTTTTCGTCCAAAGTAGGATAACTTATACAATATGCAAACAATGTGGGGTGCACTGCATAAATAGACCAATCAAGTGGGGTGCCACTCAAAATTTTTCAAAAAAAAATTTACATTTTTTTTCCATGATTTTTTTTATATGGACTAATCTACTTCCAGCACACCCAAATTTTTGGTAGCCCACCGCAGCTATAGTTTCTGGATCCGTCCCTGCTACTTTGGACAACCTAAAGTAAAATTGGGATTATCTTGAATAAAAATGGACTGTTCTGAAGTAAGAACTGTCATGAAGTAAAATATAAAGTGCCTATAAAATTTGGCTTTAAAAAAAATGAAAACAATTCCAAACTAGACCTAAGCTGTACCAAACGCATGCTTAGACTTCATTCGAAAGCAGTTCAAATCCTTGTTAGCAATTCGGCAAACGGAAAAAATTTGGAACGGCAAAAGTACGAGTATAAATCGGCACAATGTAAGTAAAATTCGGTCAAAAATTCGTCTAACGAAAAACATTCGGATCAGATTTAATTCGTGTTTAGTACGTTTCATATGAACCAATTCGACACTAAAAATTCGGCATATATATAGGGTCCACCCACCTCTACTCCTTCATAAACAAGGGTTCGGTGTGAGAATAAAAAGAGGTTGGATAATGGAAAACCGAAAGTTTTTTCTTTGATTGTTGCAAGCAACATGTGCAAAGACTCTTGGATTTCTTTTTTTGGTTACTGTGACACTTTTTCTTCTTTTCTTTTGATAATTTTTAAGAATTGTGCCAGTCTTAATATCTAATAGTAGCAAGAGTCAAGAAAGTTCAGACTGTTGGGTTTTTTGGTCACATTTTTTTTGGCCAAATTTTTTTAAAATTCGTACGATACGCGTTTAAAACGCCACAGGCTTAAAATTTGCGTACAAATCCAAAATTTTTAAAAATACGTAAGTATTATATGTTTATGTAAGATACGGAAAAAATTGCATATAATACGCGTTTTATTAGGGTGATTGCTAACAAGGGTTCAAATACTGAAATACATTCGTAATAAACAACTTTTACTAGGGGCTTACTTAGACTGCTGCTGCTTATTTTATCAAGAATACGGTCTCAAAGATTTGCTGGCTAGCAGCAACTTATGGAAATTCAAAAATGAATCCAATTTTTTACAGCTTCTATGGCCTCGGAATCAGGACTTCGATAAAAAAAAAGAGAAGTCATTCATTTACTTGGATGTGAGTAGAAAAAAAAAAAAATGATTCTCAATTGGGGAATAAAAATATGAAGGAAAATAGTCCTCTCACAAATCCAAGATTTACATTCTCTTCCAATTTTCATGACATTTTAAAAGCCACAAAAAAAATGATTGGAATTATAAATTTTCAAAGGAAAAGAAGAAAAAAAGAATCAGTTTCCTTTCCTTTCGCGGAATTATGGAGTTGAAAAAGAAAAGTTATTGCTTTCTATATTTAAGTGTCAAATGAATTGAGGAGAAAAGGAAAGTAAAAAAAGTTCGGCATGGTTTGGTTCACGGAATCATGAATTTAGAAAATGAAAGTCATTACTTTCGGATATTTTGGTGCCAAAAGAGTTGAGAAAATACAAGTGATTCCAAGTGGAAGAAAAATAATTTCATCCATCCAAGTAATGGGTTACTTTCCATCTTGGAGTATTTACTTTCATTTTCAAATTATTTGGCATTTTCAAACATCTTAAATGAAAATCAATATGAATTGTAATTTTTTAAAGCAATTTTTTATTTCTTTCCGCTAATCAAAGGATACAAGGGGAAAAAAAAAAAAAGATTCCATTAATCCCTTTCAATTTTTTTTACATTTTCAAACACCGAAAAAAAAAAAAGAAGGATAAAGATTGTAATTTTTGAAAAATAATAATAATCAAAGAATTAATCTCCTTTCCTTTTCCTTTCCGCTAACCAGACGGTAATTGAGAAACTGCTTTTGCTGCAACGAAAATTTCAAACAAGACCAGACGAGGTCACGAGAGTGAGAACGGAGTTGCCATTCGTCTTTCTCTCTCTTCATTGTTCAAAACAGCTTTAGTCAGACTTCCGAAAGTGCAAATGAAAGCAAAAGCCTCGGTGGTGTGTCCACCCACTGCATGGCCAATTTTCCCCCACTAATCCATCTTCTCCTAGGCTGTCCATCCTTTTCCCTTTTTAAAGCGAAAGCCCAATTGGTGTTGTGGCTTTCCATTTCAAAATCAGTGTTATTTCGGAAGAGTAATGCTATGCTTACAATCAATGATTGTAAGCTTTGTAGTCGCCTACGTGACATTTATTAATTGGAGGAGAGGAAGGAGAGAGTGGGATCCGGTGGGACCCATATTAGCAGGAGGAGAGAGTGATTGTAAGAAGGTTGTAGACATTTGGTAGTAAACTTAACATTTCCCATTTCGGAAAGCTTCATTGCTAACCATAATAAACTATAAGAGGCTATTTGGTTAGAACTATCAACATCAGATTGAGATTATACCAAATATAATTTAATTTAATCATTTTATATGAGCAAAGTAGACAACATTCAATGTAATTCAAAAGATAAGTTTAGTTAGTTTAGATTTTTTTTTTTTTTGAAATCACACGCACACACACAATTGGGAGGCTCGAACCTTGCCGGCCCCTCCGGGTGTCCGCTCTAATACCACTAGGCCAGAGAGCTCGGACTAGTTAGTTTAGATCGATTTTAGTTTCTTAACTATGGATATCCTGTTGGAAATTAGATACGTCCTCATGCCACATATGAATCACAAACAAGACAATATGGTTGGAGATGCTCTAAATTCTTTTAATTTTGTACATTTAACGTGTATTTTTTCTACCAACAGATAATTGAAGAGTTGCTAGTATCAATATTTAAATACCATGTACTCAGCTTTTACTTTCATATAATACATACTATTGAGCAGGGACGAAACATTTTTTTTTACTATAAAAACTTACGTAGTTACTGAAATATTTTTAAACATGGTTCAATAACTTTCATGTTCGGCCCCTGTCCAACTCGAGTCCTGGCTTCATCTAGGGGTGGACATACGGTTCTAGGACCCGCGGTTCCGACCCGGTCCAAATCGTAAAATGTCTAAACAAGTCGGTTCCTAAATTTTGAAATTTAAACGGGACGGACCGGGACGGGTCGTGTGACATTAACGGGTCGGGACGGGTCCTATTTTCAAAATAAACGGGACCCCGGCCCGACCCGTTTCTAGGAGTATATATTTTTTATATCAATTTTTAGCATTTTTTGTTATTATAGTTTATACATAATAGAATATCTTATTGTTTACTAAAAAAATTCTAGAAGTTTGGAAAGATATTAGACTTGTTTTGTTTTTATAGACAATAAATGTTTACTATTATAGAATTTTTTAAACTTTTTTTTTGGACTCGTTTGGACCCGCGGGTCGACCCGTTTCGGACCCGTTTCAAACGGGTCGGATCCGGTCCGGGTCCAATATTTTTTGGCCCCGTCCCGCCAAGTAACGGGTCCGATCCGGATCCAACAAATTTGGGCCCGGCCCGACCCGTGCCCATCCCTAGCTTCATCCATGATTGTAAGAAGGTTGTAGACATTTGGTAGTAAACTTAACATTTTCCATTTCGGAAAGCTTCGTTGCTAACCATAATAAATTATAAGAGGCTGTTTGGTTAGAACTATCAACATCAGATTGAGATTATACCAAATATAATTTAATTTAATCATTTTATATGAGCAAAGTAGACCACATTCAATGTAATTCAAAAGATAAGTTTAGTTAGTCTAGATCGACTTTAGTTTCTTAACTATGGATCTTCTATCTAAGATAATTTTACACAATGTAACATATTTTCTCTATTGTAAATTTGTAATTCTTTCAAATGTAGCTGACCTTACAGCATAATAATATATCTATGTTTATTTCACAATGTAGTCTCTATTTTGTCATGGTATCAGAGCCATAAGCAAGCATGCAGTCCTCTCCCGAGCAGGGCCGGCCTGGCCCAAGGCGGCCAGGGCGACCGCCCAGGACCCCATAAAATTTGGGGGTCCAAAAAAATTAATTTAAATGTATATATATATTAGTAATCTTATATTTAAAATAGAACTAATATATAATATGATCCTCTTTTATCCCAAAACATTTGTGGTGTAGTGGTAGTTTGTTATACTTGTACATAAGAGGTTCCTAGGTTCTAACCTTGGGTGTATTATTTTTTAGTTCAATTTTTTTATATTATATATGGGCTCCATTTTAAAATTTTGTCTAGGGCCCCCATTAACTCAGGGCCGGCCCTGCTCCCGAGAGAACCTTTCTATCATGAGCCTTGTTAGCAATCACCCGAATAAAATTCGTATTATACGCAAATTTTTTCGTATCTTTCATATACGTATAATACTTGCGTACTTTTGACAGATCTAAATCAATACATAAATTTTAAGCATGCGAAGTTTTAAACGTGTTATTTATAAATTATTGAAAAATTTGGCAAAAAAAACGTACTGGAAACCTCTCTAATTAACAAATTTTGATAACATATTTAAAAATATGAAGTTTCTAACCTCAATATTTTTATTTTTTGAACGTATTTTATTTGCAATGAGCCGATTTATACTCGTACCTTTGTCGTCTCGAATTTTTTCTGTTTGTCGAATTGCTAACAAGGATCACGAGCACCTTGTAATTAAACGCATCCTAAATGTAAAGTTTCAAATAGGGAAGATTTATGAAATGTCCAAAAACTAAAAAAGTTTTATGTAAAATCCACCGCTAAAAAAACTTTCATCGCGTGCCCAGAATTAGAGAAACTTATCCAAAGCGGATTCCAAATGACCCTTTTGTCCTTCCTTTTAATTTATTGGAAACACCCACAAAACTGCTCTTAAAAAAACGTTTCAATACTCCATCTTCTTCCATACGCTGCTCACTTTCGAATCTAGGTTTTCTCCTCAAAAATCTTCAAAAACTCGTCGAAAAATTTCGGAAAGACCGGGACGAACGACAAAAGTGCTAAAACGGAGGTCCAAACATCATTTTTTTGCGAATCTAAAATTTCGGAAGGCCGTCTAACGATGAAGCTGTTACTTTCAGTCTCCTCGACGATACGCTCATTTTGCGACAAACGGGACCTCGTTTCGACCTCCCAGTCAAAAGTTATGGCCCTCCAAAGTTTCAGCTAACCATAAAATGCAGGAGAATGGCATTCTCCGTCTTAATTTACACGGAGAATGATCATTCTCCGTCTTAATTAGGACGGAGAATGACATTCTCCGTCTTAATTTACACGGAAAATGGTCATTCCAGTGTTAAAACGCAGGAGAATGACCATTCTCCGTGTTAGAAACACGGAGAATGCCATTCTCCGTGTTAAATGAAACGGAGAATGTCATTCTCCGTGTTAAATAAAACGGAGAATGGCATTCTCCGTCCTAATTAAGACGGAGAATGGCCATTCTCCGTGCTAAATTAAACGGAGAATGACCATTCTCCGTCTTAATTAGGACGGAGAATGCCATTCTCCGTGTAATTTATCACGGAGAATAGTCATTCTAGTGTTAAAACGCAGGAGAATGACCATTCTCCGTGTTAGAAACACAGAGAATGCCATTCTTCGTGTTAATTAGGACGGAGAATGTCATTCTCCGTCTTAAATAAAACGGAGAATGCCATTCTCCGTCCTAATTAAGACGGAGAATGACATTCTCAGTCCTAATTAAGACGGAAACGGAGAATGTCATTCTCCGTGTTAATTAGGACGGAGAATGGCATTCTCCGTCTTAAATAAAACGGAGAATGGCATTCTCCGTCCTAATTAAGACGGAGAATGCCATTCTCCGTCCTAATTAAGACGGAGAATGGTCATTTCCAGTGTTAAAACGTGTAATTTAGTTTTTTCAGGAATAAAGAGTTTCGTTCTTCTTTCAAAGCGATTATAATTCTTATGGAAAAGAAGAAGAAAGATCTTCTCTCCACAATTGAAGATCTGAGTTCAAATGTCTCCACGATGAAGATGATGATGATGGTGATGATGATGACGAGCGATGATCTGAGTTCGACTGAATAAAAACACACTGAACTACGAACGATCTTTGCGATCTCTGCTGAATATGAGAGCAATGGAATTCAGATTTCCCGTGAAGAAGAAGAAGACGAAAATCGCAATCCAGATCTGAGTTTTTTGAATTCAAATACATATAGATGACCAATTCGCGCGGAGGGATAGTTTCGGTATTATAAAAATAGCAGTTTCTAGCGGGTGGCATCTAAAAGGGAATCTTGGAATATTTAACGTGAAAATACTTAATTCTGGGTATTTCATAAAACTTATCCAGCGGATGGGCATTTCATAAAAGCCCACCCCGAAATTGGGTTTCTCAGCAATTTCCAGTTTCAAATATAGCCCTTTTTATTTTTACACCTATAATAAACAATGTGACTAGTTGTTTACTAAAACATTTTTTTTCGGGGCCAACCCTCAGCGCATAGGGCCGAAGACAAACTTAAAAAATGGGCTCTCATATATAATATAAAAAATATAAAAAATATAAAAAAAATAAAAAATTAAAAAATTAAAATTGTACATACCACAAAGTAGAAAAAATAATTAAAAAATTATAATGGTACTTACCACCAAGATTTGAATCAAAGATCTCTTCAATGCAAGACTAATATATTAAGCACTACACCACAATTAATTTATGTCAACTATTATATACTTTTTTATATAACTAACAACTTACATCTTAATTTTGGGACACCTGAAAATATGGGTTTGGAACGGGTGCACTCGGAGCACTTGCTCAGGGCTAGGCCTCATTTTTTTTTTTCATATTTGCACCATGTATATATTACGTAAAAGCGAACTCTCTACCGGAATACTTTTCTATTATCTAAATTACATCCTTATTATTTTTTCATTGTCATATTGAGATGAACTTACTCTAATTAAAACTTCTAATTCGCTCTTTGCTGCAAGTGGTAGTAATTGCCATTATAACTGTTTTATTACCTTGCATACAGAAGAATTAGGTTAGATTCACTGATAATTCCATATATTTATATTACATTTATATTCATTAAAGATGTATTTATATTTTCTAACACGTTGTGGCATGTTGAATGTCAATTTGGACAAGAGTTGTATTCATGCAGTACTGGTATGAATTTTTTGAAAAACTATGCTTGAAATGCTAGATAAACAGGATTGAAAAAAGATTAAAATTTCATGTTTTTGTCCCAATACTTAATACTATAACGAGAGAACCTAAATTTAGCTCGGTTAAATTTTCTCAAACCGAACCTAGATTTGCACGGCGAGCTAAGCCAAAATTTTCTGAAACTCAACTAAACTGAACCGAAATAATTTTGTTCAATTGTTCTGTTAAATCGGTTGGAACAATTTTGCTGGACCTATTGCACAATAGGACTAAAGTATTTTATAAATCTAATTTTTGTATTAATCAAACAATAACAATTACTAAAATGACAATTAGTTACAAATATATTTATACAATATAATGTCAAAATTTTAAAAAATTATACATATGACTTTGAGGGTATATAGGCAATTTTAAATCGATTTTACGTTTGGTCGATTCAAAGTCCAAAATAAAAATTCGAATCAAGAGATTGAATTTTCAATTCTCCAAAGGTAAAGAAAAATAAACCTAATATTGAAAGCGGAATCGAAATGCTTATTTCAATCTGTTTTTGAACAAATTTTAATTTTGTACAGCAATATGCTCACCCTCATAAGGAATATCTCTATAGAATTGAATGTGAGAGAAATATAGTAAATAGTCCGATCCAACATGTAACAAGGGATCTCGTATTGCAAAATTGTGCCATATGCTATTAAAGTTGACTTAGTATGGAAACAGAAGAATAATCAGCATTATTTTGATGTATAATTTTTTTTTTCCATCTTTTAATTTTTATATTTATCAAAGACCGACGTAAAAAATATTAGTTGTTGAAACATTCTGCTTAACCCATGTTTATTACTATAAATGTCGTGATATTTCTTATCAGGTACAACTCTGATCCAAGATAGATTGGACGATTGGTACAGAATCCAAAAATTATAGGAACACCAACATAAAATTATCTAGAATATAATAAAAACATACTATGAGCAACTATCTTAGCTCAAAAGAGTTCTGGTGTAGTGATTATTATGTTAGCTTAACATATTGAGGTCATTAGTCTAATTTTTATTAACAATAATTTTTGTAATATTTTTTTTTTGCTAATTAATTTTTTTAATATTGTGTATAGGGATCTATTTGAAGAGTTTGTCACAATTCTCCATGAGCTATCAGAAACCCTCCTTGAATTAGTTGATTATTACCAAAGTTTGTTGATTATAGCTAGCTATAGTAGAAAATTGGAGAATTATTCAATACGTGGAGTTTTCTAATTTTGTAGCAGTTGCCAAGTCCATCGAAGCATATGACAAACACATGAATTTGACGCAGATCGTCTTAACGGAAATAATTGCAATATATTAAGCATTAATACAAGATGGTCCCATGTATGTTAATTTGGTCCCAAAAGTTGGGTACTCTCTTCCATCACATTAATTACATTTGTACAAGTGTGAACACGTATAAGAGCATCATTAGAGCATCTCCAACCCTATTGTGAGTTTGAAAAAAATGGTTGCCACGTAGGAATGACAACCATTTTTTTCAAAAGTACTTCTCCAATGCAAATGTGAAATAAAGTGTGGAGTTGACATGGCAATGACATGGCAAAGACAATGTGAAGTTGGTTGTCTAGATCTAGACAATGCACTTCACAATGTCTTTATGTCCACATCATCATTTGTGAATAAAAATATTTATAAAAAAGAAGTAGAAGAGTAAAAGTTGTCTTGGAAGTTGTAAAAAATTATTTGTATTGTCTTCTCAATACTTTTGCATTGGAGATGACTTTTTAAACCCATTGTCATTTGTGAATATAACCTTGCCACATATACAAGACATTGTCTTGTCCCTCATGCCACATAGGATTCACAACACAAAACAAGACAATAGGGTTGGAGATGCTCTTAGTAAGGCCCATCCCATTTTCTACATTCTAGATTTAGAATGTAGGAACTCATTTTGTAGAATAATAAGTCTCATCCCTAGTCCCAATTTCTACAAGAATTATTTGTATTTATCCCCTCAATTGTTAATCCTATTTCTACTTCCCCCCCAATTTTATTTTAATTAGTGTTACCCCCCCAATCTTTGGGTAAAGTGCAAATAAATCCTCCTAAAATTTGCGTTTTTGCATTTGAAGACCCCTTGTTAAAAAAAAAAAAGATCCCACATTTTTATTTTTGCTCAGTTTGCACCCAAGTCATTAACAGACGTTAAAATACATCTAAAAATACGATTTTATCCCTCCCCCCACTCTCCCCCCCCCCCCCCCCCTCTCTCTCTGGTGGTGGGAGTTTGTCAAGCGGGGCCGACCAGAGGAGAGGGGAGGGTGGCCGGCCAGCGGAGCGAGGAGGGGGCGGGTCGATCGAGCTAGGGGTGAGCATTCGGTTAATTCTGTTCAAATCGAACCGGAAACCGAATTGAACCGAAAATCGAATAAGCAAAACCGAAACCGAACCGAATTGGCCCATAACCGAATTAAATCGGTTCGATTTACGGTTTATTTGCACTTTTTTGTTAATATATATAGTACTTAAATATACATATATATATATATATATAGTAACTAAATTTTCTTATTCTGTTTTTGGTTTGGACCGAAACCGAAACCTAAGACCGAAACAGAATAAGAACTTTTTAAAACTGAGCCGAATCTCTTGTTCGGTTCGATTTTCGGTCCAAACCGAATAATGCTCACCCTTAGGTCGAGCATATATATATATATATATATATATATATATATATATATATATATATATATATATATATATATATATATATATATATACACTAAATAAATTTAGGTATATTTAAGTACTATATATATTAACAAAAAAGTGCAAATAAACCGAATAAACAAAAATCAAACCAATTTAATTTGGTTCGGTTTGATTTAGTTATGGGCCAATTTGGTTCGGTTTTGATTTTGCTTATTCAAT
Source organism: Iris pallida (assembly GCA_029216955.1). Classification (NCBI taxonomy): domain Eukaryota; kingdom Viridiplantae; phylum Streptophyta; class Magnoliopsida; order Asparagales; family Iridaceae; genus Iris; species Iris pallida. The sequence continues at coordinate 19,110,520 of JANAVB010031417.1, read as the reverse complement.
TTTTGGTTCGTTTTGAACCGAATTAACCGAATGCTCAACCCTAGCTCGACATGTCCCCTCCTCCCTCCGCTGGCCGACCACCCTCCCTCTCTCCTAGTCGGCCCCGCTTGACAAGTCCCCACCATCGGAGAGAGAGGGAGGAGAGAGTAGGGGGGGTAAAATCGTATTTTTAGACGTATTTTAACGCCTGTTAATGACATGGGTGCAAACTAAGCAAAAATTAAAATGTGAATTTTTTTTTAAACAAGGGGTCTTCAAATGCAAAAATGCAAATCTAAGGAGGGTTTATTTGTACTTTACCCAAAGATGGGGGGTAACACTAATTAAAATAAAATTGGGGGGGAAGTAGAAATAAGATTAGCAATTGGGGGGGTAAATACAAATAACTCTTTCTACAATTTCGGTCTCAACCCATCCATGGGTGCTAAGGGTTGGGCCTCCCAATTTCTAGATTCTAGATTGTAGAAACTCGTTTTGTAGAATAGTAAGTTCCATTTTGGAGTCCAACTTTCTAGATTCTAAACTTTATATTATTTTTTTCTACATTAATTTTTGACCACACAATTTTTGGGACCGGAGCTCACTTTATCATTTCCTACTATTCTCATACAAATCCAACCCATTTTACATTTACATTTTTTTTGAAATTTTTGGCTCCAAATTGTATTGGAGAGTCCCAACTACTAATGATGCTCTGACCAGTTCAAGACAAATTTTCTTTATGAAGCTCAACAGAAAACATGGCAACATTTCGATATAGCCACACCTTAATTTGATAGTCCACCCGTACTGATATGCGTTAGCACTGGTCCCATCGGGAGTGGATTCTAGATTTATGGGAGTGGCAATAGATCTTATTCCGGTAAAGTAAAACTGAAAAAAACAACAGACCAATTAAAGAAGCTGTTACAATTTCCAAGAAATTCCTCAATCACGCAGACTGACGCGGAGTTACCATCACTTGTACACGTGTCGTGATATGATACGATTAGCAAAATTCTGGTGACGGGAGCCATATAATAGTCACAGAAAAAAGCTTTCATCCAGTTGGGACTGGGAATCACAATTTTTATTAATAAAAGGAGTCTTTTGGAAAGGCCTCCTCCTTAATTAATTAATTAATTAATCACCTACTAATAATGAGTGGCTTAAAGTTTTGATGTTCATTAAAGCGCTAAAGATAGCGGAGGGACAAAAGCGACAAGGAATTAAAGCGCTATAAAGGAATTGCAAAATTAAAAATATTTTGCAGACGTGAGAACTGAGAAGTAGTGTCGCTGTCGGTCAACATTATTCAAAATTTCACATGTGTCTTGTCAACTTTGGAACTTTAAAAAAAAATTAGGAAAATAAAAATATTATCACCAAGAAGAAAAATATTGTTAAAATAAAAAAATAAGATATGATTAGAAGATTTGTCAACTATGATATTAATAAAAAAAACTCTTAACCCGACATTAATCATCAACTAGTATATACACGTCTATTCTACAAATTTTATACTACTAAGAAGAGCAAACAATAGTTTTTTTTTTTTTTACTACTTTGAAAAGAACAAAACTACTTATTTTTTTTAAACAATCCTAAAGAAACTCATGAGTTCTTAATTTTTAAATTTTAATTATTAATAATCGTTGGATTACATGTACCTGGTCGTTTGATTTTTTTTCCCTATAAACTAAAGAGTAAGATATGTAAACTTTTAATATTAGTGAAATTCACGTGCCACATCTATATTGTAAGTTATTATTTTGAGTTCTTATTTGAGTTTATGTAGTCCAACTGAATTTTTTTGCTACTGTACTTGGGAAAAAAATCCTCTAAATTTTGTTTCTAGCATAATTACGTAACTAATTATGTTAAATTAAATGAACAATCCTAATTAGTAAACATAGATAATGATATTTTTGTGAAGAAAAAAAAGACGTCGAAGCCTCAATTTTTTTTATATTATATACTAGTATAGATTAATATGACATCAAATGTAATAAATTGATAAATTATACATAATACTTACATTTTTGTATAGCATAAAGTTAAATACAGTTCTATCTACTGGAATTGATGCTTGTGCATCTACATAAAGTATCTAATTATTATCAAGTTACAGTAGTATGATATTCTTTCATTAATTGTCACCAATAGTTTACTTAGTACTTATTTCTAGTTCACAGGAAACCGAAATGTTTATAAAAATTTACAAACAAAGGAATGCAAAACAACAAAAGTAACAAAAAAAAAAACTGACGAAATTAAAGATCCCATGTGATCTTTTTTCATTACTCAGTTGTACAGTTAGTTGTATATCCTTAAAAATAATATTTAAAAAAGTAAAACATAAATAAAACCCTTTAGGTTTAAGATTTTTTTTTTTAAAACAAATTAACTTTGGCATGAGGCTGAGATTATTGAGACACGAGGCAAAGAAATAATATCTAAATACCAAGCTTTAGAATTTTATAATAACATTCTAATATTAGTTCATATTTTAGATGGATGTTACAATTACACAACTTAGTATTATGTCCGCGTGATAATTTTGATAAGTATCATTTATTTGAAGTTACATGTATGTGTGTTTTTTTGGATGTATGAAATATAAATTAATCTCTCAAATCCATATACATGTACTGTTTGTTTTGTTTGTTTTGTTTTTAGTGAATTCACAAAGTGTTTTGAGTTTCAAAGATACTATTTAAAGGTATTAAGCTGAAAAAAATGAAACCCAAAGGACCTAACTACAAAACATCCCTGTCCCCCTTCCTCGACCAAACCAAACCACCACCCTAACCCCAACCACCTAAAAAAAAAGAAAAAAAACCACTCTCTCCCTTTCTCTCGCTCTCTCGCGCCATGGCGGACGACGAGTACCGGACCTTCCGGTCGCTAGTCGACTCCGCCGACCGCAAATTCTGCAAAGTCCAGTCCCTCCCCCCGCACTCCCGCGGGCCCCACCAGAGCCTCCTCTACCGGAAGGCCTTCGGGGCCTACACCAGGCTCTGGCGCTTCCAGCTCGACCGCCGTCGCTCCCTCCTCGCCGCCGGACTCCGCCGCCGCGAGATCGGCGAGGTCGCGTCGAGGATCGGCCAGCTCTACTACTCCCAGTACGTGCGCACCAGCGAGGCGAGGTTCCTCGTCGAGTCCTACGTCTTCTACGAGGCGATCCTCAGCAGGGGCTACTTCGAGGCCGAGGGGGAGGGGCCGCCGGCGGACCTGGGGCTGAGGTGCAAGGAGCTGAGGTTCCACGCGAGGTTCCTCGTCGTCGCGATGCTGCTCAACCGGAAGGAGGTGGTGAGGAATTTGGAGGAGAGGTTCAGGAGGCTACTGGAGGACTGCAAGGTCACTTTTCCGGTGAGTTTCCTCGGTGAAATTAGGATTTTCTTTTGACTTTGGAATTGGTTGATTGTGCTTACTGGGGTCAGTCCGTTTAGACAAACCACGTGTGTCAATATTTTGTTCATCATTTGCTTAACGGCAGTGCTATGTTGCCCGCGGGCTTGGACCGCAGTCCTGGCCTGCGGGCCACGTGCTGCAGTTTCATTGGAGGGTGGTGGGCCCAAAGTGGTGCGGGTGGGGTGTTGGGGTTGGGTGGGTTGGGGTGGGGGTGGGTGGGGGGGGGGGGGGTGACATATGCCACCGTGAGGGCACCCCCCATGGGCAAAAGAGCATTTCCGTTTGCTTAATGATACACATATGATGTGTTAGTACAAGTGATAAGTGGTTTATTCACTTCAAGCCTAGGCCCTGAAGGGGTCTAGCTCTAGCTCAGACTCAGACGAAGGGCGCAAAGTAACGTTTTGATGGTACCTACCACGCGCCCCTGCCTTGAGTACACCTATGTACCTATCAGTTACGTCCTAACACTTGCAATACAGCTCCAACACATGAAATACAATGTCAGTGTGGTCCACAAGGCTTGGCACAACTCTAACACATTAACCTGGAATACGTCGTAAATATATTCCATTTTAACTTTTAACTCAACATACCCCAGCCATAAGGGTAGTTTATATTTTTAGAAATCGATGTCCCGACATACTGGTGCTTCATAGCTGGTTGTTGAACAGTGTATATGCATTCCCTATACCCATTACTTCTTGGAAATGCTAAGTCTACAACCAAATACTTATAACTTCTTACAATCTCTCGCTCCCATCCCTTACACATGGGTCCCACCAGGTCCTACCTCCCCTCCCACCCCCTGCTACATGGGCTCCACCCGACCCCACCACTTCCCCCTCCTCCAATAGAAGCCCGACACGTGGCGGTTGTAAGGGGATTGTAAGCATTTGGTTGTAGACATAGCAAAGCTCTTAGTTCTTTGTCTAAACTAATTAACTAAGATATTACTCAATTTTTTTTTTTCAGAATTTATAAAACAGTATACAACAACAAGAAAGCCTTTATTTTTATTGAGGTCTGCATATTACGTAATACATAACTCAAATATTAGTAATGCAGCTCTTCTGTTCTTTAAATTCTACACTCCACATATCAGCTATATGATCTATCCTGCAAATGCTTATATGCAGGTTATTATTAGGATTACCAATCTTCCCCTATGAAAAAAAGAACTTTGTGCTTTGCAGGGGACAAATTTTAAAGAATGGAAGCTAGTGCTACAAGAAACTCTCAGGTTTCTGAAAGCTGACACAGCTTTTACGAATAGCCGGCCTTTGAGATACAACATCTTATTTGATTCCCATCCAGTATCCCTTCCGTATATTACAAGGTTTCATGCACGGAGGGAACTGCATCTGCACGACGCCTTGCTAACCAGCTATCATCGTAACGAGGTTTGTGTCTGTTACGTGCTTTCATATTTCAAAATCAAGATTAAGTGTTTTCTATTTCAAAATAAACGCCGTGTCATCGTGGTCCTTATGCTGTACACTTGTTGGGATTATGAATTAACATGTAATCGTTGTGTAAAATTTTCGGAAGTTATGAATATCGTTGTAATGTTTGTGCATCCTTCTTAAAGAGCTTTGTACTTCTGTGCTTTCAGGTGAAGTTAACAGAGCTCACTTTGGATACTTACAGAATGCTCCAATGCTTGGAATGGGAACCTAGCGGGTCCTTCTATGAAATGCCGAAAACAGAACCAAGCGGTAATGGTGCTATTAGTGATCATAGTGGTGGAACTTCTGGATTGATTGATATAAACCTTGCGGCAGACATGATTGATTCATCTCTTCCTCCTAATCCTCGCAAGGCTATTCTCTATCATCCATCTGCCCTGCACTTGATTTCGGTGAGTACCAAAGTTGCGGTGTAAGTCATTTATTTCCAGCTCTCAACTATAGGGAAGAATAGACTAAACTTGGGCCCTTCTGAGGGAATTTAAAGTCAATTTCTACAAATGCGAACTCTTTTTGATTCTAGGGAAATTGTAGTTGTAGGCTGCTCCTTGGTTGCATGAGCTTAAACTGCAAGATTTTCTAGGTTTTATGGCAAGCTTTTCTCTTGCTCGTAGAGAGCATGCCTAGGAATTTGCATTGCCTCAGATGGTTGACATAGGTTGTGGCCGGTTATAAACTGTCAATTCTTTTGTGGAGCTTTTTTTTCTCCATATCTGAGCCTATTTACATGGGATAAGGATTGGATGATGACATTTTTCCTGTTATGCTATATAGGATTAATAGTCATTCGGTTACTGTGTGTGGCATTGTGCTTTAATTTTTAAAGAGAGGGATAGGTGTGGATGGCTTCTGCCAGGGCAACATTAATACTTTAATAGGTAATGAGGTAAAAAAGTAGTCACCTCATATCGTCATGTGTATAATTCAGTGGAATCCTGCCAATGTCCTGGATGATATTTCTTCGTCACAACAAGTCTAAATTGTAATTTAGGGTGGGGTTGCATGCCAGTTTTGAAATTGTCCAAGGGGATCATGCTGATAAGGTTAGTTCTTTTTAATTTATATTCATAACAGAAAATATAGCAGAAAAATGAGTATTGTGAACAATGCGAATATTTCTTTATGACAAAGTTTAGGATGGTGATGAACATAATCAGGATAGTGAAGTAATTTATCAGACAACAAAGTAGGATGTCATGGTGTGAAAGTTATTCTACATTATTATATTCATCTGGATATACACCCTGATTGAATCCCTTATCGGGCAAGTGTATCCTACCTGTACACCTCAGCATGCTCCCTTAATAAATCACTATTCTATGCATATATTACCCTCTTTTGTTTGGTACAAATGGATTATTGGTTTTACGTGCAGGAAAGGCCAAACTAGACACCTGCATAACATTTAGGATGTGGTTCCTATGTGATCAACCCATTATGTCTGGGTCTAATTTGGTCCTGATTTAGGAGTTGGTCGCAACTTTTGAACTAGTTTCTTTTGCACTTGGGAAGGAAATATTTACTCATATTGTACCTCTACAAGCCACCTCCGAAAATCGTTAATGTGTGTCACATTTAAGTCATCTATCGCATCGATTATTAGAACCAATTCTGAAAGTTTTTTAAGTTAATAGGATTTCACCTCTACAATGTGATTTAAACTGGGATCGTTCTCGGAAAAAGGACTCGTGTATAGGTATCATACCAAAAAAACGAATGAGGATTTTCTAGTCCTTTTAAGGGTACAGGCTTATATATATTATGCTTATATGCAGAAACACATTTGCTTGTGGTTCAAGACATCCATAGGCCTCAAAACTGGTAAGTCAATTTGAAAAAAAAGGTAGCTAGCGGGCAATCCTCCTATGGTATCACCTTTTAATGGAAACCCTCTATCTATTAGTTGTTTGGCACTTAGGTGCTGTCAGTTACTCCTCCCTTGAAACCATTAAAAGAAGACCTTATGTGGCGTTCATGTGACTACCGAACATCCAAAGTACAGACTACTTGATTTAGTGAATATAAGAAATTTAATAAAAGCTTTTTACATTTAGTTCTTATATTTTAGAAGACTACTGACGCCAGTAACCTTTCAAATAAATAGCACTGTTTTCCCAATTAAGAGCTGAAACCATGAAGAAGTTTCCCTCTAATAACCATGAGAAAATAAGGTTCCAACTTCCATCCTGTTACTGTCAGGTGATTTAACTTAACAGGAATATCATGTAAATGATCACTGTGGTGGTGGTGGGTGGGTGGATTTGTGTGGTGGTGGTTGAAAGAAGGGGGTTGGGGTGGGGGGGGGGGGGGAGGGTGTAAGCATTCTCACAGGGATTCGTTTACATATCTGGACTGTAGGGACTTCACTGAGATTAAATGTTGTTTTGCAGGTACTTGGAACAATTACTGAAGAGCTCTCTCCAGATAGTGTTTTACTAATTTATATTTCTGCTTCAGGTTTCTTTTTTCTCTCTATTTACTGCCATAATTTTTTCTGTTGTTTTAGTTTAGTAGCCTTGATTAATGATTCTGTTGCAGGAAAGTCTGATCATAGTGCTGCTTTTCAAAAGGACATTTCTGAAACTTCATTTAATTCTTCAAAATCAAATTATGCTTCACGGAACCGTTATAAATGGGATAGCTCACTGCATCAAGATCCTGCTAGTGATCAGTCTGATTCAAGTGATAGTTCTGGAAGCTATCTAATTTTGGGTTCTCGAGGAAGTGGTGGTATTTTCCTTACAACTCTTATATGATGGCTGGATATTTATTGGATATTTTCTCTTCTTAGTCATAATTTGGTCAGGTAGTAAATATGCTTTCTCTGATCACTCAGATCAGATAGATAACTTAAAGCCCATTCATGCTTTCAGGTTTAAACAACCTTTATCCTGAAGATTTAATACCTTTCACCCGAAGGCCACTTTTCCTTGTTATTGATAGCGACAACAGCCATGCATTCAAGGCAGGTTCGTCAAAACTTACTATGACTTGATAGACAATTTATTTTGGTTAATGAGTTGAATTTGTTTTTATGTCTTGCTTTTCAATAGCTTAAAGAACATAATTACAATGTACACTTGTCTTCAAAACTTAGTGAGTGTATGTGGAAAACATACTTGGGTACAATAATTCTCTACTTTAATGACCTTGCCTCTTAGGTGCGAAGAAATTTTAATGACTGACCGTATTAATTAAACTGCTCTAGCAGACTGACCATATTCGATGAGAATTAATTTTTGGTACAGTACTTCCTACAGCCTTCTTTGGATATTTGCGTGCAATGGAGATCGGCCTGAGTGGTGAATCAAACAAAGATGCATAAAAAAAATGATGATTGCCATATAGAAAACCAAATTGAGCTTGGTGCTGAACTAATTCCATATGTATATAACTAAAAAGTCGGTATCACGCAGTATAAAAGTATATAACATGCTAATTGTTGACAAAGGGCACTGTATAATAGATTCTAGTGTCTAGTGGAAGAGCAGTCTGCTGAACTGATAGTCCACTTACTTTAGAATGACAATCTTGAACATTGGTCATGGATATAGTGATCCTCACAAGGTTCAGGCTTTCAACTGTAAAAGTTGCGGAAGAACTAGTTTACTTATCTGTGCGCTTGTTTGCAAGAACTGAAAAGATCCATTACTCTTGAAGGAAGATGCAACTAGATATATGAACATTTTCTGTGGAAATTGCATAAAATGGGAAATATCAAGTTATGGTGGCAAATTACCGGTAAAGTATCCCAGTTCTTGAGTGGAAATGGAAAGGGCGGCATTGAAATCTGAAAGACCTCATAAGAAAATGCTTTTGAACCAGATGATAATTACGCCTTAAGTTGGCTTGCTATTTCAATTCTCTAGAACTTTATTTACCTTCTGTTTTTCTAGTATGCCACTTGGTTCTTCAATTGAGATATTTACTTACTATGCTACTGTAGATGTAAAAAGTAACCTCTCCAACTTTTGCTGGACTCTTTCTGTAGTGTATTCTTTTGCTTTTGGTATATTTAAAATTTTAAATTGTTTATAGTGGATCCACGATTTTATATAGCACCTGTCAAATTGCTTGTGATATTTTCATGTTTTCCATGAATCATATTAGTTTCTCTTATGTTCGTTTGTAAAATTGCCAGGTCTTACATGGTGCAGAAAGAGGTGAAGCAGCTGCTTTGCTTCTTTCACCCAGGAGAGTGTCATCAATATCTGCTTCTGATCTAACACTAAATGGAAGCCAGTTTACATTTTTTCTAACTGCTCCATTGTTAGCCTTTTGCAAACTTGTCGGTCTCTCCTCTGATATGGATGGTGTAAGTTGACTTGAAGTTTCAAGTTACTATTATTTGGTGCGGGTCTTGCATTCTAATATTTGCATGGACACTTTCAGGAAGTATACAGTAGTGCTGAGACCATTGTCTCCTCTGCCTTATCTGAGTGGGAGGTCATATTGTGCACATCTAATAGTCTAGATCTTGTATGGGCTCAAGTTCTACCTGATCCATTTCTACGACGGATAATCCTAAGGTACTTGCTTTGCAATTCCAACTTCTTGCACAACATTTTCCCTTCTATTACTTATCCCTGTTCCTTTTTTTGGTTTCCTTGCAAAGGATGATCACATCTACCTGCTTTGAGCTTTTGACTTTCATGCATAACATTGTCCCTTTCGTTACTTATCCCTGTTTGTGTGAATGCGAAAATTTTATTCTCTTAGTGCAAGAAAAAAAACCTATATCCAGATTATCTCAAATCAAAAACCTATAGTTAACTAAAGTTATTCCTTCATCATAGCAGGAAAGATGAGTCCAAAAAATTTAGAGTTCTTCATGATATTATTTTGCATTGCCACAATTCCATGATATTGTAGACTTACAGTTTAGGAACCTGTGGATATATTTCGTCGGTAAGTTATAAGCTCCCACACACAAAATGATCATAAAAAAGGTTCACCATGTGAATATTGTGCCCAAATAGGCTGCAAAACATTGCTTTCACTATTGATATGAATTAGGGATGCAATCAGAGCTGATACGGATAGGATATTGATATTAACCATATCTGGGATATTGTTCGAATATTGTGGATACCGTGTCCAAATTTGTGTCCAACGAATTTGGACACGAATAAGGAATTGCTACAACGGATTGTTTGGTTTCTTGAAAGTGGATGATGAAAGTGAAAAGTGCAAATCCAGCACCTTCTGGAAAGTGCAAATTTAAGAAACCATTTGGTAAACATTGAAAGTGGTCCATGGATGTGCTGATTTAAAATTCAAAAATATTGAAAGTCCGCATCCTCTATAGAAATTTCGATGGAGAGAAGGGAAAAAGCTTTATGAAATTGAAAACCCACTTTCAATTATTTTCATGTTTACCAAATATTGGAAGTAAACTTCCAAAGCCTCTTTATGAATGGTCACTTTCAAGCAACTAAACGAGCCCCCTCGTTTGGTTCGCGGAATCTTCGGGTTGGGAAAGGAAAGTAATTACTTTCCTATGTTTGGGTGGCAAAGGAATTGAGCAGGAAAGGAAAGTGATTCCCAATTAAAGGAAAATTAGGGGGAAAAGTGATTCCATCCATCCAAACAAGGAATCACTTTCCCACACTGAAGTAATCACTTTCCTTTCCAAATTCCTTGGCATTTCCAAACATCGGAAAATAAAATCAATGGGAATTAAAATTTCCCAAAGGAAAGGAATTGATTTCCTTTCGTTTGGTTCGCGGAATCTTCGGGTTGGGAAAGGAAAGTAATTACTTTCCTATGTTTGGGTGGCAAAGGAATTGAGCAGGAAAGGAAAGTGATTCCCAATTGAAGGAAAATTAGGGGGAAAAGTGATTCCATCCATCCAAACAAGGAATCACTTTCCCACACTGAAGTAATCACTTTCCTTTCCAAATTCCTTGGCATTTCCAAACATCGGAAAGGAAAATCAATGGGAAATAAAATTTCCCAAAGGAAAGGAATTGATTTCCTTTCCCTTCCATTCCGCGAACCAAACGAGGCCTAAGAGGAAAGCAATGTGAATACTAATCTGATAAATAGGAAAGAAATATGAATATGAAAAGGAATCCATGACTTTAAGTTAATATTTTTCTTTAACCTGTGTCTGCAATGTCCTACAAGAAATTTGATTCTGCTTTTGAAAGTTAAGTAGAAAAGTTGAAAGGTTCTCATTTTTCCTCTTCCCCCATGCATTTCGAAAGTAAAGAGAGCAGAAGAACAATCATTAGCATGGTAACCAACTAAGTACTGAAACAACACCACCACCAAAGCCTTATCCAAAATTTATGGTATGAAGTATGAGCTAGTTAAATCCTTTTCTTCCATTTAACTGTGTTATTTGCATGGCCTATGTTATGTTATTATATACCATATCATATTCACCATGTGGTACATTTACTAGGGTGGCCATGGCAGATCATTCACATAATGGGCATGACTGGCTGCAACTATTATGAGAAAGGTGGTAGGGTGGTTACCATACTAAAAGTAGAAACCAACTAACATCCTTGACATTGGTGTGGGGGTTGAATGCTTAAAAGAGAGTTCCATGGGTTTTTTGGATCCATTGCATAGTTGGTGGGGGGCATATCTAAAACTGGCCCATAAAGTCTAGACCATATGCTTGAGAGTGAGAGAACATTATAGATAAAAGCACATGGTAATATCTGCAATGTATCACCATAATAAAAGAATAATTATTTGCAAATAGTGAGAGAACATGATAGATAAAAACACATGGTAATATCTGCAATGCATCACAGTAATAAAAGAATAATTATTTGCGGACTTCCGAACCAAATAGATTAAGCTGGCCCAAAATGCTTTCTTCCTCAGTCGGGAACTAGGAATCACGGAAACTTCAAAAATCTGGGTTGTATCGGACACTCTAAAATACAGTAGTACACACCAAACTAGGTGTTGTGTCCTGACCGTGTCGTATTGTTTCTGTGGCCGTGCAAAATAGATCAGGAAGAACGACAAAATTGCAGAGAAGCTAGAAGAAAAAACTTAGGAAATCCTTAATTGGATTATAGTTTACTTTGATCATATTTTATTAATTCCCATAAATATTCTAGTTTGGTTCGTCTCTTTAGGACTCCAAACTGAAATGCTTCCAGTCCAATGACAACTCTCATTAACTAATTTCACATGTGTCATTAATATTTCTGTCCTGTCTGCTAGTTTTGTCTTTTAGATATCCGGAAAGGATTTTCCATCATATTCTCTATTGAATCATGTCACCAGGTTTATATTCTGTCGAGCAGTGCTTTCTCTCTTCAGACCTCCAGGGAAGGGCAATCAATCGCTACCAGATTGCCTGCCTAGCCTACCAGAGGCTGTCTCTCCAAACTCTGCTTCAACACAGTCCTATATTCTCCGGTTGGCTGAGAGCCTTGGAGTGGCTACCCATTTTTGCTTGCCAGAAGATATTGGGGGGTCAGTCCACAGCAGATGAATCGGATTCTGAGGGTTTTCTCATCTGTAGATAACACGAACGTAGATTAAAACCAACTATTTGTTGATTGGATCATGTCAATACACGGGACCTCAAAATCTGAAGATTGGGCTACGGAATAACGTGATCTCTATGTGAAATATTGAGGTATATAAATGTCTCTTTGGTGAGTTAGCTTTAGTAAACTGACTTCTGTGGCCTGCATCTAATTTACTAGTGTTACTATTATGGGTGTTTATATGTTTTGTAGAGTGAGCTTCTTTTTCATTTTTGTATTCTTATTCTGTATGAGGAAAGACTGATCTGTAATAATCAGATTAGCTTGTAAGTTGTGTGGGTTTTGTTTCTCTTCTTGAGATAAGTTGTAAGCTCAAGTTTATTTGAATGTGAGAACCTCTTATGTTTTGATTGTATATTGTTCACCAATAACCATATCTAAGCTACTCTCTCATGCTTTTGTATGCATATGCACCCCTCTTTGTTTGTCTTTACAGATGTAGATTATTATAAGACTACTTGCTTGTAAGTTGTGTGGGTTTTCCTTTTTCTCTTTAGATAAGTTGCAATCTCTTTGGCTGAATTTTATCATCTTACCGCCTCTTTGTCTATACTATTTATAGTCAAGGGAACTTGGAGGTGCTCCTTGGTTACTCGAGCTTAAAATATTGTTTCAAAAGATAGGTCTACCTCGAATGAATTTTATGACATATCCTTTTCATGCTCAAAGCCACTTTGTCGAAGAAATCAGATCATATTCGAATGGGAGAAAGTATTTTAGTTGATTGTTGTTTTACAATAACAATATCTAACTTGCTTTCTTATGCTTTCTATCAATGTGTGCAACTCTTTTGTATATTGACATAAGTGGATTGTTGTATCCTTGATTATTTGCTTTAAAAGTCAATTAGACCCAGAAGGCCAGAAGGTTGCTTGAACTAATTATTTGCCAAAAAAAAAAGAGGTATACCTTTGGAATTGTATTCAGTTCTGGAGTATGGGCCTGAAGTATTAAAGTTGTAATAATTTCTACTCCTTTTCTTTTTTGTTCTTTTTTTGGGGTTGATAGTTACTATTTGCATAGCAAAAAGAAGCCAGATACAAGAAATATGTAAGTTGCAAATCAAGGATCATGAATGGTTAAAAAGTAGTGTATATGTATCTGAATTAAACTGCAGTATGAATATGAAAGTCAATACAGCAGCCAGAAAACGAAGTGGGTATTTTTTTAACTTTCATTCCACTTATTAATATGAATTTGTACTTACTACTTACATTTCACTTTTAAATTTTGTTAGACTTATATTTCACTTTTTGTCGCAAAAAATATTTTTCGTGTTTCCGTGACAAAAAATGAGATGCAAGTCTAATAAAATTAAAAAGTGGAATGTAAGTACAAATTCATATTAATAAGTGGGATGGTCAAAAATTCCCAAATAAGTAATGATCATCTCCCAGTGTCACTACTAGTAGCATAGGGGACACAACTAGTAGCATTAAGGGTCTCAATCGTGGTTCCACTCCTGTTACCCGACATGGTCCCTCGTCCTCTCTTCCCTGTTCTAGGGAGGATGGTGGCTACGAGTCGATTTGCAATCCTACAAAATGAGTTAAGTGAGGGAAAGTCAATTGAGAGAAAATTAAAAACTATGCTTGGTTTAAGGGTGGAGGTTTAGGAGAGACGTTACAAAGGGTTAAGTGGGGGTTTGTTTAACCCTCATTTGTCTATTTTTTTAACTCCCGCAACTTGGAGGGTTAACGAGGAGGATTGAGTACTTTTGTTTAAAAAGTCATAAATATCCCCTATTTGTCATATAAAATATAATGACTTTTTTTTTTGCATTTGTTCATGGTTTCAAGATGTTGTCCCGTAAATTCATCATTTATGAAGATATTTCGACAAGTTTTAATTTAAATTACATTCAAATTTAATTTTATGACATATGTAATAAAAATATTTTTTAACTATTATATTTTTATTAATTCTCCTCTCACTCAAAACTTTCACTCCAAACAAGAGTTATTAAACATATTCCAGCAAGATTATATGTATTGACTCTACTCTCGGTTACTTAACTTCTCTTTACTTAACCCCACTTAACTCTCCGTATTTTGTTTCTTCCCTCATTTTTTTTTTTAATTTCAAGCACGTGCGGACTCAGTTAAATCGTGTCTCCCCGCACACGATTTTTAGCCGATCGTCATGTCGTTTTGGACTCTTCGCGGATCTTGTCCGCACTGGCTTTTTCATCATCGTCCCACACGCACGCAGCGCGCTCCAAAGCCTCACGGGACGGTCGACGTCTTTCGACGCCGGCAACTCAACGTCTCGCTTCGCCCACGACGCTGAAGATGCCCCCGACGTCTTCATGACGCCTACGACAACCGATACCGTCCAGCCACCCGTTCTATGCGCACGACGTCCTTACGACGTCTTCTCGACGTCCATACGGCGCCGGACGACGGGCCGCGTGGTCGGCCGTAGTTTATACCCGTGGTAGAATGGTGTCGGTTCTCGACCGTCCGCGTGGCGCCCTAGCCGTTGAGTTTTCATGCACGGACGTCCCATTCTGTTCCACACCAGCTCAGATCATGGCCATTTTTCGTCAGTCCTACGATGCTGTGGATGTTCCACATCGCACAGGCCTTGCTCATCAACGCCCTCCCCCCTCAGTTTAAGCATACCCTAAGAAACGAACCAACCGGAGCAGTATCAGCAAGGGATCTGATGGATGAACCATCCGATAACTTTGACCGGCAGCTTTATAAGGCAGGAGGCGGTTCGCCAACAGGGGACAATGCCAATACGAGATGTTGTTTTTTTCATAAGTTTCTGAGTTTTAATTGGGGTTTAGGTCTAAAACCATCTTCAACCCTATTGTCTTGTAACAGATTCCTATGTAGCATTATACACAAGACAATGATAATATTATATTTACAAAAATTAATGAAATAGAAAATTTCCTCCAATGGAAAATTAATGATATGTTTACTTTTCTTTTAACTTCCACGACAAAGTATTAAGATACTTACTTTCTTTCTTTCTTTTTTAAATTTTTTTTTACTTTCGTCCCACTTACTAATAGTAAATTGTATTTATATTTGTGTTTATTAGATTTATATTTCAATTTTGTCACTGAAAATATTTGACGACTGTTTTTCGTGACAGAACAAATATATTTTTTTGACAAAAAATGAAATGTAGGTCTAATAAACAAAAATATGTGATGTAAGTACAAATTCTTATTAATAAGTGGGAAGAAAGTCAAAAAAATTATACTTTTTCTAATTTTCAAGACAATTTATTCTCTTCTTCGTTTTTTAAAAAATATTTTTTTTATTCATAGTTAATGACGTTTCTTTTTTATGTTACTCTAGCATTTCTTTTCCTAATGTTACTCTAGGTAGGCCCAATATAAGCCTTAGAAACCCGGACCGTGGCTCATAAATCCCTATCCATTTACCAGCTGTGCTTAATTGCAATCACAAAAATCCACCAAGTGATAGCTTATATTATTCATAAAATTATTTTCAAAAAGCTGTTGTTTTTTATATTTTCTTCTAAAATGGTGACAAATGAAACTAGTCCAACTCATATTTATTTTATTTTTCATTTAGGTTGTGTTTGATTGGGTTTTTTTTTCATGAAAAATATTATCATCACAAATTTTCCACCAATTGTAGTGTTTGATAGCTTATATTTTTCATGAAATTATTTTTCAAAAAACTATCATTTTCTATTTTTTTTTCTAAAATGGTGGAAAATAAAATTTGTCCAACCCATAGGAAAATAAATTTCTTATGGAAAATAACTATTTCTTTAAAAAATAATGACAATCAAACACCTAAATTAAGTTTTTATAATTTTTTAAAAAACTCTATGGAATCTTTTTTCTAAATTTTTTTTTTTTTTCGTATCTTTTCCACCTCGCAATCAATGCGCCATTATAATTTTTTCCCGGTCGGACCTTGAATGGGCCAACGTGTAGATCACGTGGGCCATTATTGACACAAGCTGTTCGCTTACATGTCCCAACTCTATGATTTCTCTCCATCTTTCCAACTAAAAGTCTCGTCTCACTTGATCATGTCCAATTGTACAAGTTTTGTTTTCTATCGACAAGTCTAATTTTCTACAACATTTGTCTGAAGGGATAATACCAGGTAAATTATTTCTGGAATCGTACCAACTGGAATTCGAACTCCTGACCACTCGGACCGCATGCATCTCCCTTAACCACTAGGCTAGAGATCATTTGCAAAATTTTGTTGTAGCCAAAATTTGAACTCAGGACCTCATAAATATAAGTCAAGCAATATAACCACTACACCACATACTTTTTGTTTATAATATATATATATATATATATATATATATATATATATATATATATATATATATATATATATATATAATATTTCGTTCTTATCATATTTAGATTGGGTATTATATTTCATGTAAAACGTTTAAGTGACAATTTATTTGGGGAATTTTCTTCTTATACAACCATTTAAATTGTTTTTCATATGTGATATACTTATAAAATGTTGTTGAGTGCTAATGTTTATTTATAATTAGACAGAGCATTCGAAATGTTCATTAAAATGAATATTAATATTTATATTTTATAAATAGGTTAATAAAAATTCACTACGGGCTCGAATACTTGCTGGGTCAACCTAGGAGTAAAGTGTAAGCACCCTAAAGGGAGGGTGAATATGGTGAAGCTAACTAATCAAGCACTAAACGATTGTTAATAGACAATTTAAAGATTAAGAGTGCAAAAGAAGAAGCAACAACAATACCGACATCCGATATATCCTGGTATCCTTCCAAGAGGCACTCCATTTCCGGAACTTTTTTCAGCTTTAATCCACTATTTGAGTAAATAGTTACAATACGAGTTTTGATTCGAAGAACTCGTTTCTAACACAAGTTTGGATTCGAAGAGATCATCAACTTCTTACACACGAGTTTTCCTCCGAAGGCTCGTCAACTTCAACTTGAGAGAGAGAAAAGTTTCGATCTTCTTGAATACTTTGAAGATCTAAAATTACAACTCTTGAATACTCTAGCACTTTTGATTGGATGACAAATTAAAGCTTATAGAGTTGTCACGCCCCAGAACCAGAATCCTGGAGAACGGGGGCGGACACAGCCAGCTACGTATAATGAAATGGCAACCATTCCGCTATACGGTCACGGCTGTCTAGATATGTGAGGGTTATCTACAATCCAACAGTCTCCTAAGGTCATAAAATAGCCTGTTGTCTCAATCTCAACCAACTAGAAATAGTTCACAAGATGTCAGAGCATCAAATACATAAATATAAGGCGTCCCAAATATTACATATCGGATGATCATGAAGCTAGTCGTACAAAATGTAAGGACTAGCAAGAGTTCAGTCATACATGATCAACCCCCGGGGCTTGTCAATCATGTTACAGCCCGTAGGCAGACAATAAGTAAAGTGCAATACGAGCTAACACTTGCTCGTCGGCTAAACGCCTCAAAAGAATAATTCACAATATACAGTGGGAGAACAAAAAGAAACCCACTCGATGCCCTGGTTACGCCTGGTGGTCACCATCGGGCTGGAAAGCAGGGAGATCCTTCGGTACTGCTCCGGTATCTGGCCATACAAAACCAGCTGGGTCAGACCCCAGAAAGAGCAAGTGCCACAAAGGAGGCTTCACTTAAGGACTAAAACCAGCAAATCATTAGCAATCAACAAGCAAGTAAGTAAAGGAGGATCGGGAGTTGTGCAGTACCAATGCACTCGTCCCGATCATAGGAAGACAGTAAGTAAATCATCATTGACATAAGGTAAATTGGAGAACATGCTAAATAAATAAAACTGGGCAATAAGTGAAGAGAAGACGAAGGTGCTATTCCGGGAGCCAGGTTACAATCCTTAAACCAAACAAGGACCGAGATTGTAACCCTTCGCCTGAACAGAACTTAGTCTCTGATCATTTATTGCTAAAGGTGACAATCATGCAGGGGAAAGATATCATGATAAAAGTGACAATGAAAAGTACAATACGCAATGGTGACAATCGTGTACAAGCACTATAGTGACAATCGTTCAGTCATGTTGGTACAATCTGGCAATCAGTCACTTCTAGACGATGCTATACTGGACTAGACTTCATCCAATCAATCACGGCCAATCATTGCCTACGGCTTTCTACATTAACTAACTAGGGTTATCACAATCCTAGTTACTAACAAGATGCAAGTGAGATTATCCCACAGCCACAAGCCCTGCAACTAATCCAGGTTATCCAGGCATTTTTAGATTCATTAAGCCGTTATCAAGAATTATGTGCCCCACGCGACGGTGGGCTGGAAATGTGCCCTACTCGTCGGCAGGCTACAAGTCCAAACAATTGCGGCCGGGATAACGGGATCGCCTGTAGCCGTGTCAATCTCGTCATGACTAATGTGTTATTCTAGTAGTTAACCTGAATCCGCCTTTTTAATAGGAACTCCTGACCGTGGTACTCAGGAGTCCCATCCTAGACATGATGCAAGACTGGACAAGTAGATTAATCAAGCAAGCAAGAAGAACCACCCACGGTGTCAAGACAAGTCAAGTCAAGAGTGCGCCGCCACGGGCCACTATCAAGTGAAGCCGAGTCATGCCAAGTCAAGTCAAGTTATCAAGTCATGTCAAGTCGGGAGTGCACCACCACGGGCCACTATCAAGTGATCAGGTTACAAGTTAATCAAGTTCAGTCACAAGTTACAAGATTCTATTTCAATTTACTGCCAAACTAAGAAGGATAACAAGAAACAAAATCCGAAGGTCCGTGCCAAGACGTGTTGGGCCTGGTCAAGTTGTGCATGTGAGCAATCAAAATCTCAAAAGCTCCAATCATATCAAAAGAAAACCAAGTTAAAAGCAGGCACCAAGGCACTAGGGGTGTAGGTGAACTAGGGTGTGCCAGGGTATAGGCACACTAGAGTGCGCCTGGTGGCAGCACACTAGAGTGCGCCTAGGATCCAAGTGCACTGGAGTACGCCTAAGCCGGAACCAACAAAGTGCGCCTAGTTGAGGGTGCAAGGGTCAAAGTGTGCCTAGGTAACTACGCGCTAAAATGCGCCTAGCCAGAAAAGTAGGCACAGTCCGCGCCTAGCCAGAAAAGTAGGCACAGTCCGCGCCTAGCCAGAAAAGTAGGCGCAGTACGCTAAACAGCGCCTAGCCAGGAAAGTAGGCACAGTGCGCTAAACAGCGCCTAGCCAGGAAAGTAGGCGCAGTACGCTAAACAGCACCTAGCCAGAAAAGTAGGCACAGTCGGCGCCTAGCCAGAAAAGTAGGCGCAGTCCGCTAAACAGCGCCTAGCCAGAAAAGTAGGCACAGTCCGCGCCTAGCCAGGAAAGTAGGCGCAGTACGCTAAACAGCGCCTAGCCAGGAAAGTAGGCACAGTCCGCTAAACAGCGCCTAGCCAGAAAAGTAGGCACAGTCCGCGCCTAGCCAGGAAAGTAGGCGCAGTACGCTAAACAGCGCCTAGCCAGGAAAGTAGGCACAGTCCGCTAAACAGCGCCTAGCCAGAAAAGTAGGCACAGTCCGCGCCTAGCCAGGAAAGTAGGCGCAGTACGCTAAACAGCGCCTAGCCAGGAAAGTAGGCGCGCCTGGGGGTCGTCTTCCTCCTCAAGCCGAGGAGAAGAACCCATGGGTTCCAAAACTTTGGAACACCATAAGTCGGCCATCCAAGCTCCAAATCCGGACTTCCAAGGCTCTAACTTGGGTAAAATTCAATTCTCTTCAACATGGAACAATTAAAACATGAAAAGGAACAAGTTTTATAGATCAAATCTACCAAAATCCGAAAATACTTCCAATTTAGATCTACAAAATTCCAAGCTCCAAATGGAGAAAACCCAAGTTCTAATATTGCTCAAGATGAGCTAATAAAACTATTGGACAAATAAAATATAGCCCTCAAGTGATAGCAAGGTGCAACTTGCCTAGGTTGGTGGTGGTGGAGGAGAGGAAGAAGCTTGAGGAAGAAGATGAAGAAAAATAATGAGGAGAGAGAGAGGGAAGTTGATATATATAGTGGGGGTGGGGTTGGTTCTCCATGACAAACCAAAATAGACCAAGCCCAAAATAAACCAAGGTGAACCAAGTCAAGGCCAATAAACCCTCTCTCTAGCAATCTAAACCAAATGAACCATGAACTAAACCAAGCCTCACTAACCCAGAAATAAACCAGTAAACCATAAAACCATTTGAACTATCAATGCCAATAAAACAAGCCAATGCAAAATAAACCAAGATAATTAATCATGACTAAATAAAATATGGGTCCAAAACACGTATACGTACACTAAATACGTATCACGAATTTGGGACATCACAAGAGTAATCATTGTGGATAGGCTTTGGTGGTTTAGAAATTTTCAGGCTCAAAGCATCAACCTTTGATGAAGGGTTCAAGACTATTTATAAACAAAGCAAAGGAAAGTGCAACTATGCAACTTTCAACAGACGGGCGGAAGATCAGTCGGATTTTCGTGAATTACCGTCGGATCATCCGCCTACACAGAGCAACATCTATAATTATAGCCGTTAATGATGCTTTTGGGCAGAATTCGACCGTTGGGATGCAAACGGTAATATTTCAGATTATTCGTCGAATTTTTGCGGATGTCCGTCAGATGATCCGAAAGTTCACTGAAACTTTTCTGTGGGTCCATTCGGATCATCCGCCGGTGATCCGCATAGATCCGTCGGATCATCCGACTGTCTGTCCAAAAATGTCCCTAGGTTAATATCTACCCTAGCTTTCGATTTGCCATCCATTTTATTGTGTTTACAATTATTCTTAAGATCCATTTATAGACTCTATATATACTTTAGCAGGTGCAGACTTTTTCATAGTATTTAAACGATGATGTCATAGCTTGGCTTATTTTCTTGATAGATGATGTCGTTTATCCTTGACGGCAACGGAACCCCTGAGTGCATTTTTTCCTTGATGGCGTCGGGTAGTTCAAAGAAATCTTATGGTATACCGTCGTCTTTGGCCCACCATATTTTTTTTATTGCATATGTCAATGTTGATCTTACTTATTGCTTTTCTGCAAATATATGTTAGAGGAACAAATCAATATACATTGTAGCAAGTATGATCAAGTAAATGTACATTAGGATTATGCTAAGTTTAAATATAATACTATAGTGATAGCATGAGCATTAGTGACAATAAAATGCTAAACTTAATTGATTAACCATATTCTAAAATATGATACAATCATTGGGCCAACATAAAGTAGACAAGACTTTGGATTTGGACAACTCATATTTGCTTGGAGCAACCCCAGTCTCAACATTACCCTACAAGAGGTCGGGATCGTCGGTGGCCCTCCAGAATCGACCCACAATAAGACTAAAGAGACAATCAAAACTAGCTCTGGATAGGTCAACCCAATTCTATAGACCGGCCCTGAATATTTATCACGTGGCTTAATAACCCCTTCTTAGTTTTTTCTATATTTTTGTTATTTCAAACTCTAAAATAATCGGATTACATATATCTATTGTTATTAAACGACTTCAAAACAGTTTCAAAATTAACCATTAAGTCGTATGTATATCCTTAATTAATTTAAAAATATGGAAGAAAAAAATTTCACAACTAACTTTTAAATGTAAAAAAAAAAAATAGTCTAAATGGTCGTCATAATTAAGAAATTTTAAAAATATAAATAATAGCTTATATATATATATATATATATATATATATATATATATATATATATATATATATATATAAGTGCCTTGCACATATCTATTATTAGAAAATAAAAAGCCAAATTTGTGTATTTTTAATGAATGAATAATGTTAAACCGAGTCTATTTATTAATGTTTCATTTTTAGATACTCAATACATATAATAATTGGTATAATTAGGAACAAAGGACAACTCTTGTATATACATAGATATTTTTTATTAGTTTTAATTAGTCTTCTTAATTTTATGTATAATAAAGGTTAATTTCCGAAAAAAGTTTATGGTAATTTTTTTTTGGATATTATACAAGCAGAATAGATATATAACAAATTTAATCAAAATATACTTATATATTTTAATTATTTTTATATAGTATAAGAAATACTTGAAGTACAACCCACATGAATTTATTAGCACCATTTAAGAGATCATAACAGGAGTTTGACTGTAGAGGAGTTGTCGGTGACTTTCTGGATTTGCACCGAAACGCAAGAAATTTTCTTCTGACAAGTTTGACGTTTCCGGCAGCGTGCGAACGACGAAGGAAGCGTAGCGGGTCCCACCGTCCAACTGGGAAGATCCGAACCCGAGGAAAGTTGTCGAGAACCGACAACGAACGAGCCTTTGAATGTTTGAACACCGTACAACATCTAACGGCTCGATAACAATTTGGTTCGCGTGAACTCCTCCACGTGTCAGCACGAGGACTTTTGTGCTTGTAGTCACCAGCTGCAACTAGTGTGAGTGACAATTATGCCCATCCTCTTCTGGAAGTAAATATCATAAATTTTATTTTTAAAAATTCAGAAATATGAGACTATTAGAAGACTAGTCATGCACGTTGCCAGTATTAAAAAAAATAAATTAGAATTTTTTCACTTACATCCCACTTGTTAATATGAATTTATACTTAAATTTTACTTTTTAATTTTATTAAACTTATATTCCACTTTTTGTCACTAAAAAAATTATTTTGTCAAAAAATATATTTGTTTTGTTACGAAAAATATTTTTAGTGAAAAAAGTGGGATATAAGTCTAATAAAATTAAAAAGTGGAATGTAAGTACAAATTCATGTTAATAAGTGGGATGAAAGTCAAAAAAATCGCAGTTTAAGTTATAATAGATATAATTTAAGTATATTTAAATTAAATTTTATTATAGAAATGTTTATATTCTCATTAGTTTTTTATAGGTATGTTTATATTTTAATTTAAATTAAAATTTAATTATAGATATATGTGCATATATTTAAGTGGGTAAAGTAAAAAAAAAAAAAACTCTTGCAATTACATTTTCCATTTAAAACTCATAAATTTTTTATCAGCTAAACCTTTGCATTTTATGTATTTTAATCAAATCATTCCCTACGTCCACTAATACTACAATTTTAATGTTTGAGTCCAATTTTGACTAAAAAATAATTATGCACGTAATCATTAAACTTGCAACAGTCTTGTAATCATTTTTGTATATATATTTAAAAATATTTTATATTTTACTATCCTTTTTTTTTTTTCATGTTCCACTCCGTTTCCACTATGTTTATTAAAAAAATTATTGCATAAATAACTCAAATGAGTCTTGTTAACGGTAAATTTGTTGTCCATTGACATCGTCCTTCAAATTGGATACAAATTGCACAAGTTTTGAACCATTTCAAGTCGTAGATATTTAAGCTACTAGTTCATATTTATTTTATTTTTTATATTTTTTAATTAAATGATAATATGCATATGATTTAGACGATTTTTATCCATTTTCACGTATTTTTTTAATGTTATAGACGTAATTTTGACCAAAATTATGAATCATAAAAAAAACTATCTTGTCAATTTGCATTACATATTTGGTAAATATTCCTTATCCATTTAAATTATGACAATTTACCTATATTTTACACTTATTATACAAATTATTCCTACTTTGAAGCTAATTACACGGACCACCCCTATAGCTTATATTTTCTATAAAAACTTACAACACTAACCACCCTGTGTTTTATTAAAATTATAAAACAGATGTGTGGTCACTGTAATTATTTTTGACACGGGAGTAGTCTCTGTAATACTCATACAACATACAAAAAATCAGTGTATTTATTTCTTTAAAATATTATTATTTTTAAAAAATAAACAAAAAGAATTATATTTTGTGAAGTCCATGACTTTTATTTTATTTTTAATGTCCATGTTTTATATTGTTTGGTGAGCCTTTTGTTTTTAGCCCATAACTTAAGCCTTCGTACCCAAAATCCAAAGCCCAAAACCCTTTAGACTTACCCATTATCCCACTCCGTTCTCTCTCAAATCAGCTCTCCATGCTCCTCTCCTTTTTCATCTCACGTAACATTTTTTGAGAAGATCAGAAACCCCACACAACGTTCACAATTTCATTTTCCAAAAAAAAAAAAATTCATAACTTCATCCTCCCTCCACCAAATCCAAATCCGAGACCACCACCGTGCTCCCCTTGCCGCCCTCTCCGATTCCAGACTACACTCCCCCACCTTTCGAGCCCGTCCCCGGCACCTCCCGCGCGCCCTCCGCCGGCTACGTCGTCTCCCGCGCGTGCTCCGTCGTCGCGTGTCTTCCCCACGTGTCCGTCCGTGTGCGCGCACGTGTCCGTGCTCGTCATCCCGGCGTCGTTTCGAGTCCGAGGCCTCCCCTCGGTACTCCTTCGTGCAAGTTTGGGTAAACTCTTCCCATTTATCTCTGTCATTTTATTCACAGAAATTCATTTGTCATTCTGGCCGTAGAGTATATCATGTAGATTATTATTTTGGTTCTGTAGAATTGTTTTATTAGGTTCTGTGGTTTAATATTTTAGCTTTCCGTGTTGCAATTAGCAATGTGGTAATAATATACATATTAGGAAACTTTATACATATTTATTTTGGTATTAATTGATTTATGGATTAACCTTATAAATTTAAAATATGGTTTAAATGATTTAATTGGTTTAAGTTAATGTTAGGATTATCTTTTAATTTAATGTTAAGTTGTAGAGATTTTTAAACCAAATAATGATTTAATATTTTGTTTACAAAATATTAGTTAAATAAATATTCGTTTAAAAGCTATTATCTTTAAAATAAAAGTTTGGTTAAGTAAATGGTATAAAAAAATTATATTTCATTAAATGATTATATATTTTTTTTTTCATTAAATGATTATATATATATATATATATATATATATATATATATATATATATATATATATATATGTTTTTCTTTTAAAGATGATTTCTGATCAAGAAGGATTTATAAGGAGAATTAATATAATAAAAACTAATATTTATTTAAAAAGGTTATTTTGGTAACATATATATATATATATATATATATATATATATATATATATATATATATATATATATATATATATATATATATATATATATATATATATGTTTTTCTTTTAAAGATGATTTCTGATCAAGAAGGTTTTATAAGGAGAATTAATATAATAAAAACTAATATTTATTTAAAAAGGTTATTTTGGTAATGGTATTTAATATTAAAATCCGAAATTTTTTTATATTAACTTTAAACCAATATTTTGGTAAGAAAACGTATTTTTTTGCATTTATTATTATCTATGTTTAAAGGTAATTTTTTACATAATTTATGAAATGTCTAAAAGACATATTTTATGAAAATTATTCTGATTAAATAAATTCTATTTTAAAATATTATTTAAATAAAAACTATTTTCTTACAAAAATTACTAATTTCGAGAAATTTATTTTAAGTTATTTTTTCTATTAATTAATTTGTTGTAAGGACATAAGTCCAGTTTTTCTTTATTTTTCTGTGACCCTGTATTGCATAGCTTAGATTTTCTATTTCTTTTCTGGGTTGGTTATTTGCGTAGCTAGACGTATAAATTATAATTGGGTATTAATTATTTAGTACAAAATTAATAAGATTTTCTCATATTAAGTTAATGAATAAAGATTACTAATAATTTAAACAACTTCATATTTTCTCACTTAAAAGACCACTTAGTTTTATATGTATTATTAAAAATACAAAGTCTTGCCAATTAAAGTGTAATTGCTATTTTTTCCAATAAATCAATAATCGGTTATTCCGTAAATTGATAACCAATATAGTTTACGATGTTAGACAGATTTCGTTAGATTAATTAAATAACTTAAAACCTAACTAGGGTCTGTTTCTAGAAATTGCAACTAGCACACCTAGATTTGGTTCATCTATGTTTCTAAGTCAGAATTCTCAACTGTAGGATTTTGAGGACGTATTTGACTTCCTCCCCAGTTACCGACATCCTGTTCCAGTCATTAACAAAGACAAGTTACGGTTATATTTTCTTGCATTTTATTTAGTAATTGTCATGTTGCATGCTTAAACCACATTGCTACACGGAACCCTCTCCTAGGGTTCAAATATTGATTGATATTAATTGTGGGGATATTGGGGGAATAGTGTAGCGTTTATGACCAGTACCCTCATATTGCATATTGTTATTGTGCGAGCTTACCCCTCTTACACACGGGGATAAGCCGTATCGCGTCGCTAGGATGCTATTGTACAACCCAAGCCGGTCATAGACGTTACCTATTCAAATCACATTGTTTCAAATACTGAATTGCTGAAAAATATTGTTCAAAGTATTTCAACTGTTTAAAATTGCATCTTTCCATTACTATTTAGAATGTCGAATTATGTACTCGTACTTGCTCCTTTTCTGACTGGATCCCCCCAATAGGTGATGTTGATGATACTGAGCTATTGTTCAATAGCTACTATTGTAATGACCCGCTCCGCCCTAGCGGAACGCCGATTCAAATGGCAAGTGCAACGACTCAAACGAGTCGTCGACCCGAAGAGTTGGCATCGACCTGAAGAAGAATCGATGCAAGGCTTACATTGGACCGTCAAGAGGAATCCAGACTTAGACTTTCAAAGGCGCGCTCGAAGTATCGCTCGGCCGATGCGAACATCGCTAAGGTGGGTGGCTCCGATGAACCCGTCTTTGTTTAGCCTAGACACATAACAATACGGACACTATTGCTAGAATCGCTAGGCGACAACACCGCGCATGCTAATAAATGACTCAACGTACCTAGCTAAGGGAATAATCCCATCTTGTATGCTTGTATAGAATATAGAAAAGAACATGGAAAATGTGAGAACTCTTGCACCGCGTTCCATGCTCGTGCTACGGCACAAGTTTACATTTAAGTTTCTTATGCGTTCAATAATGAAACAATGAATGGGTTACAATAATGAAATGGGAAGACTATCAACATAGTAGTTCCGAATAGAGTATAGCAACATTGAAAGACTATGGGACCGATGGGTCGCTAAGGCGACTCCCGCACAGGGAGTTGCAAAATGTATGAATGAATGAATGAACGAATATGTGAATGAATGAATCAACGAATGAAAGAATGAATACGTGAATGAATTGATGAACGAACGAACAAGTGAAAGAAAGAATGAATGAATGAAAGATAAGAAAGGA
Source organism: Iris pallida (assembly GCA_029216955.1). Taxonomy (NCBI): domain Eukaryota; kingdom Viridiplantae; phylum Streptophyta; class Magnoliopsida; order Asparagales; family Iridaceae; genus Iris; species Iris pallida. The sequence continues at coordinate 19,082,955 of JANAVB010031417.1, read as the reverse complement.
AAGAATGGTTAGCGACAGGTATGACGGACACGTGCAATGGGACTCGCTACCCGCGCTGCACGGACGCCAACCTGGTCGATAACGTATTATGGCTCAGAGACAACCTATGGCTCAAAGACAGCCGTTAAGTTAAAATAACAATAAAATACGAAACGGTCGTGGACGGACTCGTGCACGAGTGAAAGGGATTCCAAGGGCAACGAACGACGATTTCGTGGCCGGCCTAGGCGGAATTATGGCCTACGAGCGGACAGGTGTGCGGGCTTGGGCACATAACCAAACGTAGGGCCGATACTTCAATAGTCTATCAAGGTGTACCAACCATCACGCTTGATAGATGAGAATGTCAAAGGGAAAAATGTCCAAAATGGCTGACATGCCAGCGACCGGTGCATATAGATTTAAGTGGACTTTGCTGGTTGCAATCCACGTACAAGTCCTTGCATTGAAATCAAAGTTGTCTAAGTTAACTGAACAAAGCACCTTCTGAATAGGCTTGAATATAACACACAAAATGATCGAGAGTACTTCGAGCAAACGAGTTAGAAAATACGCCTACGATGCGCTAGGACCTGAGGCAGGGACACGCACTTGATATTGAAAGTTTTATATGAATTGTTGACTAACTTGGTTTACTTTGGACAGGGAAGGCCGGACGGTAAGTATGGGTAAGTCGTGCATGCATTTCCATGCAAACACTTGAATTTGGCAATACGGAATAGGTTATGAAATATGCCATGAAACTGATCCTAAGGCAAGATTAGAAAGACAATGAATGATAGACGGAGCACAAAAGTAAATAGAACGTGTTTGGTAATGATGGCATTGTGGGCGAGCTAGCCTCCCCACCAGTGCATAACAATGTACTGATAACCCCACAGATTTCTTGCAGGACGCAGGAGATGTCGTCAGTGCGGAGCTTCCCTCGAACGTGCTAAGGCGCGGAGCTATCTCTGGGACCTTGAAGCGTTGCAAGGAGCTGAAGCACCCTATACAGGACATAATATATCGGAACATCGCCATAAATTATTCCATCTTGTAAGCCACTTGGCACGCCTTTTATGTTTCAGAGAGGGAGAGCTTGAGCGATTTATAATCTCAGCCTAGCGCCGCTTGTAAACTTCTTGAATGTCAATAAAGAGTTTGAATTCGCTTCAATTTGTATTCATTTACTTTCCGCTGCAAATGAGAACACTCTGTACGACTCTGTGGCCTAGCTTAAATCGGCCGTTTTCGGACTTAGCCTTGCACGGGCGCAACCCAGGCCCATGCGGCATCACGCCTTAGCGAGGACGATCGCTCCTGCGGGAGCGGGACATGATAGACTGGTATCAAAGCACGGCTTTACGTCCTTGGACTTCATTTCGATTCTCTCAGTTTTGAAAGCTCGTTTTGAAATCTCGTTTTGAAACAAAAGAAGTATACGCTCTCTCTCGTTGTGCCTTGGGATGTTCCATACAATAAGTCTAATATTTTCAAAAGCTCGTACGAGTACTCGGTTGAACGGGATCAATAGACGAAGGCCTTTGTGCCGAACTACGACGTACTTGAGTTGGAAGGAACACATGCTAAAAGTTAGCAAACGTAGTGCGTACTTGAATGACCTTACGCTGAAAGTAGCGAACATGTACGCGAGAACGAAGTATAGTTCGAATGGGGTGGTTATGCACGCAGCCTTTTGGCTAAGTTGTGCGGAGTATCGCGCACCTAGACCTTCTGGTGCGAACGAGTTTGCGAGCGAGACCGACTATCGCTCGGACGAGAATAAGTGAGACTTAGAACGTATGTTAATAGAGACGCTATTTGACCAACGCTAAAGCGAGCACGAGAGATGGTTCTTAGACTTTGAGGAATGGGCGAACGTGCGATTGAACACATCGATTGGGAATCGAATGATCTTTTGAGGATTTGTAGAATGACTTGACTCCGAGTGGTGTATGTGATAGGTTCGAAGAAGAATAAGAGTGAGAGTCGACGACTAATCGAGTGGCTCGAACCCTGAGTGGTGTATGGACGACATAGAAATTGTTCGAGCGAGACTAAAGGATTTACTGATAGTACGAGTATGTCGGCAAGCGATACTATCGCGCAAAGCCTTAGAATGAGTAACGCTTAGTTGGTTTTGATTTCGATAGTCTCAAATAGGATATCGTTCGGACGAATTAAGGATGCATAGTGCGAATTACGAAACGATTGAATAGAGAGTCGGAACAATGAAACGAATGGAGGTCTTGGTCGAGGAAACATAGAAGATCGTGTATGCGATTTTGAAATTAGTCGAAGGGATTAAAACTTGAGTTAAGGTGAAATACCCATAGACGAGATCGAAGATAGCACGATCGGAAGACAGCGTACATAGGAAACGTTGGTTTGAAGTTACGAGAATGACTAAGGATTTGGAATAGATCTTGCTCAACAACGAGTTAGCATGAGACAATACGAATTGAGGAATTAAGTTGTATGACTCGGAATTCGTTGCAAAAGGAAGATCGTCAGGTTATGTACATCATCGATGGTATTGAGGCGTATCAAAGATCGATGTACGATAACTCGGGGGTACTCTGATTCGATGAATGATGATCGTGTTATAAGTTATTATTTTGAAGGATACTATGTTGGAGAATTTGATAGAGATGAATGTTTGGAATGAGGAAGGGAAGTGACTTGATTGTTCGGTGATAACCACAACGACAACGATCTTGTCTTGCGCGAGCGCAACTCCAGCCTTGCACATGCGTCACGTCAGATTTGGGACGATCGTTCCGCGTGAGCGTTGGCATGGTGATTCATGTCCAGCGGGAATGATCGAACTCAAAATACCTTGACATGGCAATTTTGATTGCTACGACTTATGGTTTGAAGCGAAGGCGAATTGGAGGATTGATCGGACTTATGAGGGACGACGAAGTAAAGTTGAGGATTGAGTAGGCCCAATTCGCGTATCGAAAATGAGTAAGTCTAGATTCAACGCAAGAGTTACGTCCCGATGATGACGATTATTCTACGGAAACGTTGACATGGTGATTCATGTCCGCCGTGGATAATCAGACTTGCGTGAGATCGGGGTACGACATATTGCAATGCTAGACGACCTTGTGATCGACTACGTGGATTGGATAGGATGGATAGTATCAAACATACTTGAAAAGATAGACTACGAAAAATTGTTAATGTGGACATACGAAATTAACATATCGAAGATTTAGTTGAGGATAACCTATCGTAGGATGACATTTCTAACGAGCTCGAACTTGGAGCGGAGAATGTGTTGATGCGAATAGGGTGAACGCTGCTTGATGTTTAGAAATTTGAGCGAAACGAACTTGGGTAGAAACTCCAGTACAAACGAATAAATAGTTTGACCATAGGATTTGGGGCGAGCGTCGTACAACGACCTTGCACGATGAGCCACGGACTTGAATTGTAACTATGACCTAGTGAGATGACCTAGCGGATAGGCGGACGACCCTATGCCGAGTGATTGAACCTGTGTGGTTTACGGTATCATTTGGACGGACGATAGACTTGGGGCAACAAGACTTAGAGTAGGACGTGGAACTGGGGGTGTACGTGAACGACGACGAGATTGGCCCTAAACAAGTGAATGATATGAAATCGATATTGTGTAGGTAAAGTCGTGTCACGACCCGCACCCGCTATAAGGGCACGTACACGTGACAACGCCCAGCCCTCACCGTAAAAACGGCGTGGAACGCTGTAGGTTTTCTACTCTAACAACAGTTTATATATATATCAAAAACCTGTCAAAAATATGGTCAACTCCGAACGGAGGACAAGCAATGAATATATATGAGTACTCAATCACAACTCTAAGATGATAAGTAAAGACTGAAAGATAAAGACAACAAGACGATAAAATAATAACCTGTCAAGTCCAAACACAAATAATATACAAGTCCAAGTCTCTAATACAATCCATAATAATAACAGTCTCAAAAGTAGCTGGAGACAAGGTCCAGTACAAAAGACCTACTCTAACTAAGCAATAGGTAAAGTCTCGTCAGGCGGAGCTAAGCCCTGCTGGACCAAAGTCTCCAAGTCTATGCCCACTACGTCATCCGGACCATAGTAGGTACAGTAATCCCCCTCATCAGCATCTGTAATATTTTATCAACATATCCAGTCAGGATGGAACGAGTACAATCTACTAACAACAGTTCACAAGATATGACAAAAGTTATAAGACTGTAAATAGAGAGTATATACAAGAAAATCATGGAATGTATATGTGAGTATCATGGCAAGGTAATCTATAAAACTAGAGCTAGAACAAGGCAAGTAAACTGATCATGGCATGTACAAGAATCAAGAGTCATATATCTAGGTGTGTGAGTACTAGTTTTGATATGTGGCCGGCTTGGGTCTGCACAAGGTCTACTGGCCTGGTTAATCATACGTGGAGTGTATGATTAACACTCACAAGGTCTACAAGAATAACAAGGTGGATAATGACCACATGTCTACACTAGTGCTCCCCGTCCCCGACTGGTAGGGTGGATCCAAGCAAGACACGTTACGACACGGGATTCTACGAGAAGGGAGCAAGTCTCCTCGAGAATCGGTGTCCATATACTGCACAAGAACTACAAGGGAGCTTGCACAAGATATACCAAGATAACGAGAAATAATATCTCATGTCAGGATCCATGAATACCAATCCGTGTGACCAATGTGTCGAGAACAAGCATATCTACACTAATTACATGAATTATAACAATCATCGTAAATTGGAAAAGTGTCAGAGAATGTACTCGCCTGTAATAAGATATGATATATCAACGGGATCCAATGTTGTGTCTCGAGGACCTATAGAGAACAAGACGTATCAATACTATGTTTAGAAAATAAAGTCAAGTCAAATTAAACCCTATTAAGTCATTCTAGGTCTAGCTAGGTCAAACTGGGTCAATGCAAGTCAAACGGAATTAATCTAGGTCGATTTAAGTCAACGGTTGACTTTTGGTCAACTTGTCATATCCCAATTTTGATAATAGGTATATGATCGTATTTGGATTATTTTCAAATTACATATTTGTTTAAAATTTTATTTATTTTTCGGACTTGTGCTGGCCTTACTTGTTTAGGCTTGACATTTGATTATTACTTCTATTAAATTGTTATTAATATTATTTTATTATTATTATTGGGGTTAATATGGTTTGCTTCTATTAAATTATTTCCATTATTATTAATGTTATTATGATTATTATTATTATTGTCATTATTATTATTATTAAACCCTAACCCAATCCCTAACTTTTCCCTCTCCTCACTTTCACTCCCCCTTTCCCCCTCACCCAGCCGACACAGCCCCCTCCCCTTTCCTTTTCCCCTCAGCTCTCTCTCTCTCGAGCTCACTCCCATCACCCACCAGCACCGTCCACCGCCATCAGTCACCACCACCACTGTCCCTTTCTCCTCCGGCCCCCGAGCGCCGTCGGCGCCCTCTTCTCCACCGCCACCACTTCCATCTCTCCCTCTCTCGCGGTTTTCGACGCCCGCCACCACCATGGCCGCCCTCGTCTCGGCCACCGCAGCCGCCCCCTTCACCATGGCCGCCACCACCACTGCTCTCTTCCTCCTCCGGCCACCTCCCTCTCGGCCGGCGCCATCGCCACGACCAGCACCACCATCGTCGGCGTCTTCATCACCTCCGCCACCACCTCCATCGACGCCGGCGCCGCCATCTCCCCCGCCCCTTGGTCGAGTCCCCCCTATGGTGAGCTCCGCCACCCTCCTCTCTCCCCTCCTCAGGCTGTGAGCTCCTCGTGGAGCGAGCCCCTCGATCGGCGTGCTTCGGGATACGTGCTGTCTCGAGTAGCGCGCTACCTCGTGCAGCGTGTCGCCTCGGGCATACGCACCCTCGATTGGTGTGTCCCTTGTTCCTTGTGCCGTCTAGGGATGAGTGCACCTCGGTCTACGTGCTGCCTTGGGCAGCGGGATGCCTCGAGCCCCGCGCTGTCTCGGGCACCGTGGCACCTCGGTTTGTGTGTTGTCTCGATCCTCGTGTCTCGGCCTTTGTGCCTACCTCGTGACCCGTGCCGCCTTGATTTACGTGCGCGTACCGATTTGCGTGCCGCCTTGGTTTGTGTTTCACCTTGGGCGTCGCATTGCATCGATTTACGTGCATACGTCGACTTGTATGCCGCATTGACTTGCGTGCTTCCATGAATCTTGCTCCGTCTCGATTTGCGTACATGCCTCGATTTGCGTGTCGCAATGATACGTATGCTATCTCGATATTCGTTATCCCTCGATTTATGTGCACGTCTCGATTTACGTGCACGTTGTCTCCTGTTCATCTCGATCTTCGAGTCATCTCGATCCTCGTGCGTGTCTCGATACACGTGCATGTCTCGGGTTACGTGCCCGTATCGGTCCGCGTGCCTCGATTTTCGTACCAGATTCCTGTGCTGCTTGCGGGACCCACACGGTATATCCTCCTGCCATCCTCCGTAATTTCATGCATTATTTTATTATTAATGCTAATAATTGTTTATTTTGTGTTCCGAGGACCTCGATTGGCGTGCAAGCTTGGATCCAGGACGCCGAAGACTTGCTTACCTAGCCGAGCCCTCTAGGCAAGTATCCCTTGCTCATCGACGGCTCTTGCCCTCTCTCCTGGATTTTTATTGTATTTAATTAATTTGTACTTGTAAATTGTATAATCATGATTAGTGTAGCCTAGTAGTAGAACTGCCATGATGATAACTTAGGATAGCTTGGTCCGATACCGGGATAGACCGTATCGGACAACTCGGACGGGTCATCCACACCTCCGAGGACACGAGCACGACTCACACGTATGGATTGTCCCCATATGCCCCGTGTCTGACTCGCGGTCGGGTAACGGCTTTGGCTAACTGTTTCTATGACTTTGTTTGTGGCTTGGATATGACTGTGGGTCTTGGTGCGCCCTGCGTGGCGATTCTTGCTGCATGTGTTGGTTTGGCGCCCAGTACGCATCGTAGTGCTGCTGGAGGCCGAGACTTAGTGTTCTCGGCTAGGGATTGGTGCCCAGTACGCATCGTAGTGCTATTGGAGGTCGAGACTTAGTGTTCTCGAATTGCCATTATGCGGTGGGTTGCGCCGAATGGATTTAGCCCCTATTCGCAGGGAGCTCCCGTTCAGAAATACAGAGGAGACTCTGCCGAATTTTTCCAGAATTCCTGGTCGGGAATTTGGTTCGAAGAGTTGGGCAGAACCGTTCTTTTGGTTTGCTGAACCAGCCTCATGCAAGTTTATCGTAGTATAGTATGCCTGATCCCAGTACCTGCTAGGTAGACTCATAACTAGATTAGTCGCCTAGCTCTCGACCTGTCTTGTCCGTCGGATAGCGTAAGGAGCGCACTTCTACTCGGGAGACGGTCTGCAACCCTGGTCCTTGTTTGGTTTAAGGGTTGTGGATCTGCTCCAGAGTGGTTCATACAATCCTTGCCACTTTTCTGGCGGCCTTTAATCATTATATTCTTGTCCCATGACCATTTATTCTAGGAGCTATCCTAGTCTAGCCAGCTAGGACTGATAGTTGTCCTATGTGTCAGGATTTGTGATTTTGGATATATCTGAGGATTGAGTATTATGGAGAGTATGATCTCGAGAATATTGATTGATAGACTCACGTGGACTCTTGGATAGTATTGTTATTCCTTTTGAGGATGTTCTAATTCGATCAGACATGACTGTGGATTCTTGGATTTTGATGATCGTGAACATTTTGCGGAACGAGGAGAATACCGAGGATTTTGATATATAATTTTTACTCGACTTCCCAAGCGCCCAAAACCTGGTACCTTTGTTGTATCTCGGTAGTTGGGAGACTTAGTTGCTGATAGCCTGTGATCAATGACTCGGAGGATTCTTGTGAGCCAGAAGGCCTATCATTGTCTTTAGTGATTAGCCTAGTACCAAGTGATCGTATTTTTCTGATATGATATTTATTCCATAGGGGATGGGAAGACTATTGATAGATTGATCCGGTGGGTAGACCGACTTGATGATTAGAGCTGTAGACCCCATGTGTACTTGAGATGCTACTATAGTAGAGATCCTGACCACGTACCTAACCTGGTATCCATGCCACGATGTAGCCAGAGGACTCCATGTGATTGACCGAATGACCATGTTCCTGACTTGACTACTTGTACCCGTGCTAGTACCATTTTATGTGTGCACTGAGGTGCTATCCTACGTGTGCACTGAGGTGCTATTCTATGCGTGCACTGAGGTGCTGCTTGATTCTATGTGTTATATGGCAGTGCATTCATCTTCCAGCACGGACATGGTAGTTGGCCTGTAGTTTTAGCGTGGTTAAGACTGATTGACTGCTTGCTGCATTACACTAAGAATGAATCCAGATTTGAGACTTTGGGTGTCGAGGTGGATTCATACTTAGTGTACCCGTACTGAGGTACTCATCTAGGAGGATGAGCATGTGACCACGGCATGTGATTCCAGATAAATGTAGGGTTAATCTAGGCAACTAAAGATGGTAGAAGCATTGGAAGGGAGCAGAATCTTGAGATCGTACATGCCAGCCGCCACATGTGCTATGATTACCTGTCTAGCGCAAGGCTGACCGCCTCGGATATTGTTATCGTCCACAATAGCGGATGGCGTATCCGACTACTATTTGTACTACCATATGATTGATCTGTTTCGTATGGTTGCCTTTGAGGGACCAGTGCTTATCTATGTGCTATGGGTTATTATTTGGCCTCGTTAGCCCTGCTGGACATAGCACGATCTGAGGATTCTTATATTGCATTGTTGGGGTAACCCAACCTCCACATAGATAGCCGTAGACATTTGAGTGGCCGCTTATTCACATAAATTATATGGCTTGTTGCTTGCTAAGCTGGCTGGCACGTAACGCTGTCCCGGCACGGTAATTTATTTCCTTGTTCTTATTTGATGTAGGGATGAGTTACTGTTCCGATGTCAGACTACGAGTTCCAGTTGGCGATGCAAGTATTAGTGGATGTTAGGATGATTGTGATGATTGTTGGTTACTTACGTATTAGTTGGATTGCTGCCTTATATTCTGTAATCGTGCGTTGGTACCGCACGATCCTTTACCCTCATTACCGCCGTTTATACATGTTATTTCTGTCATATATTATATCCTGCTGGTTTTCTTTGCCCGTCCTTGAGCCTTCCTTTCTGGTACTTGCTACGGTTGGCCTGACCAATCCTGGATTGTTCCCAGATTGCCTGTGACCGACCATGTGGATCTTCCAGACTTGACTTAGAGGACGTGCTTCAGTTCCTGACCATGAAGGGAACTGTGTGGAAAGGTATTCTTGTCTACATTATTTCTTATTGTAGACTCTCTGATTATCATATGAGTATTTTCTGTTTTTTATATGATTATCTCTCTTGTCGTTATTTCATTGATTATTGCCTGTGGATATGAGATCGGATTTAGGCCATAGACTGCTTGCATGCTAGGATACCCAACAAGATTGACAGCCACGATCGCCGTATAACGTCTTTATACCTTATACGGTGTAGCTGGCCTACGTCCGTTCCCGTATTCCGGTACTGGGGCGTGACAAAGTTTTATTGGTGGCCCATGCAGGTCTCGTTTGAGATATTGTTGGGTATCACATGATTATTGATCTCAGTCCACAATTCATTGGGATTCTAACTTACTACACTTGCCCTTCGCTTCCTTGATCTTGCAAACTGGTCATTTTCTCTACTTGGACCTATCTTGCTTGGCCCTGTCTTATTCGTTGTTATCTACCTCTGATTCTTGTTTGATAGATATGATCCTGTAGTTGGTCATGTCGATCACCTTATTTAATGAGATGTTATCTTATCTCCATCATTTGGGTTACATGATTATTTATCTTGGGTTTTGTACTCTCTACCGGTGTTTCACCTTAGTTGATTTCTTGTTATCTCTTTCGTGCGTTGACCTCGTGTTGACTTAATATCATTATCGTCCTCTTCGAGCGTTGGCTTGATTGTTGTAGAAGGTAAATTTCATCAGGACCGAGATTTGGATATTTTAACATTTGTTGAGTATCCAGGGGATATTTTGTATGAATTCAGCTCCTTTGATTCTGGACAGTTCCGCACTTATGATTATCTGTTTCGGATATTATTTTGATTATAGATATACTTTATGAACATTATGTTTTGATATGGATCCTTGGTTTGGAGTATTTTCCTAGAAAAGCTATCTTGTGGTTATTGTTGAAGATATTTTTGGATGTGTGTTACGATTTACCGGGATTTTGGATTTTGATTGTTTTCTAGGACTCTCATTACATTGTTAGAGATTTTGTGATTTTAGTGATTTGGATATTTGGGTTATGGATTTGATTTGTTTTGGATATTTGTCGAGAGTACCCGGTGACCCTAGTATACCTTGACGGCGTGGTCACGAAAGTTGCAGCCGCTCGATTACAGTGTTTTGGTGAATCTTTTGCAGCCATTCCGGATGGCGTGACAAGGAATGACCATAACACACATTTTCGGATATTAGGAACTACGGTCATTGGTTCGAGACAGATATCCTGTATTTTATGATTTATGAGGATTTTTTATAAGGTTGGAATTTTACGTTTTGGACATTGTTTTCGACATTCTATACTTGTTTTGACTTATGGAGATTATTTCGTGTATGCGAGGCTTTGATTTTCGAGATTCTTTCGATGTTTTGGATTTACCTTGCGAGTTGATTTATTTAGCTAGACCTTGTTCCCTTTGATGTTTTCATATTGAGATTTTGTTCGTTTCTTATTGTATTACTTGATTTCTGTAAGGTGGGTAGAGTTTTCATGATATGTATATACTAGTTTTAAAAATCCTATATTACATGGTTTCGAAATTTCGAGGACGAAATTTTTGTAAGGTGGGTAGGATGTCATATCCCTATTTTGATAATAGGTATATGATCGTATTTGGATTATTTTCAAATTACGTATTTGTTTAAAATTTTATTTATTTTTCGGACTTGTGCTGGCCTTACTTGTTTAGGCTTGACATTTGATTATTACTTCTATTAAATTGTTATTAATATTATTTTATTATTATTATTGGGGTTAATATGGTTTGCTTCTATTAAATTGTTTCCATTATTATTAATGTTATTATGATTATTATTATTATTATTGTCATTATTATTATTATTATTATTATTATTATTATTAAACCCTAATCCAATCCCTAACTTTTCCCTCTCCTCACTTTCACTCCCCCTTTCCCCCTCACCCAGCCGACACAGCCCCCTCCCCTTTCCTTTTTCCCTCAGCTCTCTCTCTCTCGAGCTCACTCCCTTCCCTCTCCCTCTCGATCTCCCCCTCTCCTCTCCCGCTCTTCCCCGGCCAGCTCTGGCCACCACTGCCACCATCACCCACCAGCACCCTCCACCGCCATCAGTCACCACCACCACTGTCCCTTTCTCCTCCGGCCCCCGAGCGCCGTCGGTGCCCTCGTCTCCACCGCCACCACTTCTATCTCTCCCTCTCTTGCTGTTCCCGGCGCTCGCCACCACCGCGGCCGCCCTCGTCTCGGCCACCGCAGCCGCCCCCTTCACCATGGCCGCCACCACCACTGCTCTCTTCCTTCTCCGGCCACCTCCCTCTCGGCCGGCGCCATCGCCACGACCAGCACCACCATCGTCGGCGTCTTCATCACCTCCGCCACCACCTCCGTCGACGCCGGCGTCGCCATCTTCCCCGCCCCTTGGCGCAGCCGCTGCCGCTGCCGTCCTTTCTCCACCGCGGGGCCGACCCGACCTGGCCGAGTCCCCCCTATGGTGAGCTCCGCCACCCTCCTCTCTCCCCTTCTCGGGCTGTGAGCTCCTCAGGGAGAGAGCCCCTCGATCGGCGTGCCTCGGGATGTGTGCTGTCTCGAGTAGCGCGCTGCCTCGTACAATATATCGCCTCGGGCATGCACACCCTCGATTGGTGTGCCCCTTGTTCCTTGTGCCGTCTAGGGATGAGTGCACCTCGGTCTACGTGCTGCCTTGGGCAGCGGGACGCCTCGAGTCCCGCGCTGTCTCGGGCACCGTGCCACCTCGGTTTGTGTGTTGCCTCGATCCTCATGTCTCGGCCTTTGTGCCTACCTCGTGACCCGTGCCGCCTCGATTTGCGTGCGCATACCGATTTGCGTGCCGCCTTGGTTTGTGTTTCACCTTGGGCGTCGCACCGTATCGATTTGCGTGCATACGTCGACTTGTATGCCGCATTGACTTGCGTGCTTCCATGAATCTTGCTCCGTCTCGATTTGAGTACATGCCTCGATTTACGTGTCGTAATGATTCGTATGCCATCTCGATATTCGTTATCCCTCGATTTACGTGCATGTCTCGATTTTTGTGCACGTTGTCTCCTGTTCATCTCGATCCTCGTACGTGTCTCGATACACGTGCACGTCTCGGGTTGCATGCCCGTATCGGTCCGCGTGCCTCAGTTTCCGTGCCAGATTCCTGCGCTGCTTGCGGGACCCACACGGTATATCCTCCTGCCATCCTCCGTGATTTCATGCATTATTTTATTATTAATGCTAATGATTGTTTATTTTGTGTTTCGAAGACCTCGATTGGCGTGCAAGCTTGGATCCAGGACGCCGAAGACTTGCTTACCTAGCCGAGCCCTCTAGGCAAGTATCCCTTGCTCATCGACGGCTCTTGCCCTCTCTCCTGGATTTTTATTATATTTAATTAATTTGTACTTGTAAATTGTATAATCATGATTAGTGTAGCCTAGTAGTAGAACTGCCATGATGATAACTTAGGATAGCTTGGTCCGATACCGGGATAGACCGTATCGGACAACTCGGACGAGTCATCCACACCTCCGAGGACACGAGCACGACTCACACGTATGGATTGTCCCCATATGCCCCGTGTCTGACTCGCGATCGGGTAACGGCTTTGGCTAACTGTCACTCCCCATTCCCGGAATGCGTATTTTTGTATATGTACAACTCATGTGTATTTAGTTAGTATTTATCATGTATTATTCTGTATTTAAATTCCTTTAGTTTCATGTTAATTAATTATCTGCTCTTTAAATTTTCATGTTAATTTTATTTCTGCAATTATATTTCTGCAATTTATTACCTATATTTTATTTGCTGCTTTAGTGTTATTGGGTTTCGGTTTGCTGTACCCCCTTAAACCCGGCCCAACACTCCCACCTACCACCACTCCTTCATTTAAAGCCCCAAACCCTTTCTCTCTCTTCATTACTTCTTCTCATTTCTCTTCTTCTTCCTCATAACTCTCCTACCAACCTAGAAGAGCTAGGCAAGTGCCAACTTGCTTCTTGATGGATTCCCATTTTTATTGTTCCATCATCTTCCTTATTTGATTCTAAGTCTCTTTAGTACTTAGCATTTTCAATTTCCATGGCTTATTTGTTGTAGATCTAAGTTTGATACATTTTCGGATTTCTTAGATTTTGATCTAGTAACCTTTGTTATCTTCAAGTTTCGATGGTTCCATGTTGTAGAGAATTTCGTTCTACCCAATTTTGACCTATGGAAGGCCATATTTGGGCTTGGGATGAAGGATTTATGGAGCTTGGAAGCAATGGCTTCCATGGTTTACATGGTTCTGTTCTCAGAAAATTCGGAGAAGAAGAACAGTCCCAGCCGCATGAAATCTTCATTCCTCAGCGCATGGAATTATTTCCCACAGCGCATCAAATCTTCATTCCTCAGCGCATGGAATTATTTCCCACAGCGCATCAAATCTTCATTCCTCAGCGCATGGAATCATTTTCCACAGCGCATTAAATCTTCATTTCTCAGCGCATGGAATCTTTATTCCCACAGCGCATCAAATCTTCATTCCTCAGGCGCATGAGATTATTTATTTCCCAATCATTTTCCTCAGGCGCATGATATTATTTATTTCCCAATCATTTCCCAAGCGCATGAGATTATTTATTTTCCAATCATTTTCCTCAGCGCATGATATTATTTATTTCCCAATCATTCCCCAGGCGCATGATATTATTTATTTCCCAACCTTTCCCTCAGGAGCATGATATTATTTATTTCCCAATCATTCCCCAGGCGCATGATATTATTTATTTCCCAACCTTTCCCTCAGGCGCATGATATTATTTATTTCCCAATCATTCCCCAGGCGCATGATATTATTTATTTCCCAACCTTTCCCACAGCGCATGATATTATTTATTTCCCAATCATTCCCCAGGCGCATGAGATTATTTATTTCCCAACCTTTCCCACAGCGCATGAGATTATTTATTTCCCAATCATTATTTATTTCCCAATGTTTATTTCCCGAATTTGACATTAATTAACATTGATTGTTATCTTGATTAATTATTGATCATGCGTTCCTAGATGGAACTAAGAGACTGGCTAGTCGTCTTATTGAAATGAATGAATGAGACACGTTCATATTAAGTATGAACTACTATAATCGATTGGCCGATCCCGAATATTGACATACAGGCACACATGCAGGCTTCAATTTATTTATTTATTTATTTTACTATAAAAGAAGCATGTGTACTTTATGGTCAAGGTATGATTGTTCCGTGGTTAGTTGGATTGTTGCATTACGCTATGTAAGACCTACAACCTAACCGCACGGGCATCGTTGTAGAGTTGTGCATATCGTACCCCGTACGAAAGTACTCATTCCGAATGACCATGATCCACGGCATGGGATTTCACTCAACGTAGAGACTATTAAGTTAAATAAAAATAATGATTGCATGGAGAGAATGGATTCCCGAGTTCTTACATGGCAGCCCTCTTGGGACTAGTAGTGCCCGACAGGCCGGCTGGTCCCCACAGATACTGCAAACCTGCCACACGGGCATGGAGCGGTATCTGGTTATACTATTTATTGTATATTGTATATTGATGACGGGCGTCCTGCTGGGACTCGTCTAATTCATGATTGGCGCAATTGATTGATTGGATCGACTAGCCTTGCTTTCCTATAGTAAGAAGTGAGAAATCCTTATCGCATAATTCCAGGATAACTTGGGACTCACAGTAGCAAGCCGTAGTAGTTGCATGGCCGGTTAAACTGATTTGTTTGTGTACTGTACCTACTCTGTTAACTAACTAAGATGATCAGAGTGTCGAGACATGACGGGCCAACCTCTGTCCTTGTTTGGTTGGGAGGTTGGTTCGAAGCGTCGTGACATTATGTGAATCCTAGTAGGAAGCAGAGATCTATATATCATATTCTCTATTACTGGTTTTAATCCCTCATATCGTGCTTCCTTGCGGTACTTCCTATTAGAGGTCTAACCTCTCTGGTTTTGCATGGCCAGATTTAGAGCCGGTTCCCGAGGACTCAGCTTACTTCTACCTCCAAGATGGTCAATACTAGAGGAATGATCGCAGGAGGACTCGAGTGGGTTCCTTACTTCCCCGCTCGTTTTGTTACTTTATATTTTGCCGTTTGGCACCGACATGTTAGTCGGATTGTCTTGCACTTACTTTTACATAATTGTAATTAAGTCAGACTGCAGCTGATAACAATTGTGTATATGTTGCTATATCATCTGGCTATATTTTGTAAAGCCAGATCTCAAGAACATTTTGACTAAGCGTTTGGGACGCCTTATTGCTTATTCTTAAATGTTCTCTATTATTGCTTCTTGTTTGAATGATTGAGACAATAGATGTGAAGTAACCATAGCGAGACTTTCATGTAGTATGCACCCTTTGTCTTTTATACAACATTGATCGTATTATACGGTATTCATCTACCCGTAATACGTAGCTGGCTGAGTCATTCCCCCGCTCTCCAGTATTCTGGTTCTGGGGCGTGACAAGGTTTTAGTGGTGGCCCATGCAGGTCTGATTTCAGACTTGTGGGGTGTTTTGATAGGATGTCTCAATCACACATGTTTCCCCTTGATCTCCTGATTCGTTATTCTCAACTTTTGCTTGACATTCCGATATCCTTTGACTTCATTGATCCTTCATGTCCGGTTGTTTGATTGTTCTCTTGTCCCTTTTCTTAGGGGCACTTCGTCCGCAGCGGTCAGAGCTGGGCAGCAACAACAAAGGCAACAAGGACAACCTGACCAGGATGGTCAGCAACCAGGGCCAGTCTCACCTCAGGAGACTATCCAGGAAGAAGTGATAGTAGAACCAGCGGTTGGACCGCAGTATCCGGATATTCCAAACCCACCCATAGTTCCACCTACCCCTGTGGAAGTGGACACACCAGCCCTTCTGGAGATCATGAGAGGAATGATGGCTGCTCAGCAACATCAGATGTTGGCCCAGCAGCGCATGCACACTCAGCTACAAGAGCAGAATGTGCTACTCAACCAAGGATTGTAGATGGCATTGGAAAGAGGAGTGAGGACTGATTCAGGAGCATCAGCCAGGTTTTGCAAGTACAACCCCCGCCGTTTCGAGGACACGGAGGATGCCATCTCAGCAGATGCATGGCTTAAGGATATGGAGGCTATTCTGACAGCAGCGAAGGTGCCGGCAGAAGAGCGTGTGGATCTAGTGAAGTTGTTACTTCAGGATCTCGCACGTGATTGGTGGGAATCAGAGGAAGTGGGCATCAGGCGTCCTGTGTGTAATGCTTGTGGTTCGTATTACGTATTTTGGTATACGTGTACGTATTCTTGACTCGTATTGCATATTTTCTTGCATGGTTATTTTGGCATGTCATTGGATATGGCTTAGCCGGTTTTAGTGGTGGCCCATGCAGGTCTTGTAAATCAAGATATGTCAGGGTTTACCGAATAGATGTCTCAATCAGTATTCGCCCTTGATCTCTGCTCGTATCTTCTGAATCCCTGTAATCTTGACCTGATCACATGCTTGTATCGTTGTTCTGTCCTGGTCCTTCCTTATTGTTCCCTATGTCGTCTTCTTCAGCGGCATTGTTCCTGGACCTACCGATCAGCAAGGCGGAGCACCTCCCGCGGACCAGCAACAACCTGGAGATCAAGCCCAGCATTCAGGAGTAGCCTCCAGAGTCATGCCTACTGAAGGAGAGCTACCAGTTCAGCCCATCCAGCCTGCAGAACCTGAGGATGGCACTTTGGTGGGACTCATCAGGTCCCTATTAGCTTCCCAGGATCGGCGAGGAGATGCCTTGTACCAGGCGGTGGCAGATGCTTTGACCAGAGGAGGTCATCAGGGTAATAGCGCGGCCAACAGCTTCAAGCGCTTGAACCCTCCCTTCTTCGACGGCAGTGAAGATACGATCGCTGCAGATGCTTGGCTTCAGGACACAGAGGTGATTCTAGAAGCAGCCAGGACTCCAGAGAACGAGAAGGTGGCCGTGGTGCGCGTACAGCTATTGGATCTTGCTCGCAGCTGGTGGGCAGCGCAGGCCGATGGATTAGTGGCCCTTATTTCATGGGCAGTATTCAGGGAGAGATTCCAGACCAAGTATTTTGATGCTGTAGCTCGGTATGATCTACAGACGAGGTTCACCAATCTGAAGCAGATGGACAGGACGGTCGACGGATATGCGGCCGAGTTCTCCAGACTTAGTCGGTTTGCTCCTACCTTGGTAGCGACCGAGTTCGATAGAGCCCAGCGGTTCCAGCAGGGGCTTCATTTGGAGATTTTATTGGCGGTGGAGCAGTTTGAGCATCAGACTTTTGATGCAGTGTTGAGAGCAGCCCGGAGGCATGAGTATACATCCCAGAGGATCGTGGATAGAACCGGAGGTCGGAAGCGATCTCACGGCCAGATGAACCAGTCATCAGCACCAGCCCCAGCAGCCAGGGCTTTGACCATTGGAGCTCCGAGGCGGGCGGCCTCAGCGACGTCGGTTCAGCATTCAACCCCGACGCACCCTCAGCAGCAGAAGCAGAAGCAGTCTTCCGCAGTGGGATGTTCACACTGCGGAAAGCCAGGGCATGTGGTATCAGAATGTCGCAGAGCACAGGGTTTGTGCTTGGTTTGTGGTGCTCCGGACCACAGGATTGGAAACTGCCCGAACAGGGGGAGTTCATCAGCTTTCTCTAGTCCTTCAGTTAGAGGACCAGCACCAGTCCAGCAGCAGCAGCAGTACCCGTTCCAGAGGCCATTGCCGACGCAGGCCCAGGCGTTCCAGCAGCAGAGACCGCAGCAGTATGCCCAAGCCCAAGCCCTGATCCAGAGCAGGCAGAGGAATTTTCAGCAGAGGGGACCCGCACCCCGAGGACATGGTCAAGTGCTGGCTTTGACCATGGGAGAAGAAGGAATAGCACCAGGTGAGGTGGTAGCAGGTACTATTCTCGTCAACACCTTTCCAGCTTCAGTATTATTTGATTCTGGTGCCTCGCATTCATTTATGTCTGCACGATTTGCGACACGGGTAGGACTGGAGCCCGAGTCATTATCAGTAAGGCTCAATATACTTACTGGTAACGGACTTGTGGGAGTAGATAGAGTGTTTTCCTCGTGTCGGATCGTAGTTAGCGGTAGAGAATTCTCCGCTAGATTGATAGAGTTCCCAATGGCCGATTATGATATGGTCGTAGGGATGGATTGGTTGAGAGACCAGTATGCTAGGATAGACTGCCACATTGGCAGGGTTGTTTTTCGCATTCCCGGAGAGCCAGAGTTTTCTTTCTCCCGAGGCGAAGTTGAACCTTCTCCTCCAGTATTGCGGATGGCAGTAGCAGCAGTGCAGTTGCCTCGGATAGTCGAAGAGTTTCCAGATTGTCACGCCCCAGAACCAGAATACTGGAGAGCGGGGGCAGACATAGCCAGCTACGTATATTGAAATGGATTCCATCTTGCTATACGGTCACGGCTGTCTAGATACATGAGGGTTTACTACAAGCCAACAGTCTCTTAAGGTCATGAACAAGCCTAGTGTCTCAATCACAAGCAAGTAAGTAAAGTTACAAGATGTATGATCATTAAATATACAATAGTAAGGCGTCCCAAACATTACATATTCAGCTGATCATGAAGCTAGTCGTTACAAAATGTTAGGACTAGCAAGAGTTTAGTCATACATGATCAACCCTAGGATCTGTTAATCATGTTACATCCCGTAGACAGACAGTAAGTAAGTGCAATCGAGCTAAACAGGTGCTCGTCGGCTAAGCGCCTCAAAAGAATATTTTTACACTAGAGCGGGAGAGCAAAAATAAACCCACTCGTTGCCAGGGTTCCGTCTAGTGGTCACCATCTGGCTGGAAGGTCGGTAGATCCTCTGGAGCTGCTCCGAAATCTGGCCACACAAAACCAGCTGGGTCAGATCCCAGAAAGAGCAAGTGCCACAAAGGAAGCTTCACTTAGGAACTAAAACCAGCAATCAGCACAAGATATAAATAAAAGTAAGAACTGGAAATAAAGAAAATACATCTGGATGATATACGACGAGATAACCATGGAACTATTCAGATAACCAGGTTACAACCCGTAAACCAAACAAGGACCGGGGTTGTAACCCTTCGTCTGAACAGAACTTGGAATTCTCACCATTTATCGGCAAGATAATATAAAAATCAGGATATGTAACAGGATCAAGACAAGACTAGACTTGGTTAGACTCCATCCAATCATTTCACGGCCAAACAAGAATTACGGCTTGATACTTTAACTAACTAGGGTTATCACAGGCCTAATTACTAGCAAGATACAGTGAGATTATTCCACAGCCACAAGCCCTGCAGACCATCCAGGTTACCCAGGTCGAAATTAGGGGTTGAATTCAGGTGGGTACATCGTCCAGGAAACGCATGTACCCTTAGGTAGCTTGAAAGGTGCAACACATGACAGTGTGCTGGAAATGTGCCCTACTCGACGGCAGGCTACAGATCCCAGGCGCGCCCAGGTAACGGGATTGCCTGTAGCTGGAAAATCTCTTCATGACTAATGTGTTAATCTAGTTATTAACCTTAGTCCATTTCAATAGGTACTCCTGACCGTGGTACTCAGGAGCTCCCTCCCTAGACATGATGCAAGACAGGACTGGTTTATTTGTACAAGCACAATCGCCCACGGTGTCCATGTTATTATACAGGTCATGTCATGTCAGGTAGCCGTCGCAACAGCTTATCAGATAAATCATATCAGGTTATCATGTCAAGTGTTCTTGTCAGGAGTGTGCCACGACGGGCCACTATCAGGTCATGTCAGATTTTCTTGTCAAGAGTGCACCACTACGGGTCACTATCGTGTCATGCTCAGGTATCATTTCCAAACATATTAAACATATCTAATAAAATATCAATATTCAGGGCTATAGAAGAGCCATGCGGCTAAGTCATATGCGGTCAGGAAAGGGTAGACTCATGCGGCCCAATTAGAAGAGCGCATGCGGCCAGGGTCACTGGATCCCATGCGGCTAAGACAAGGGGCGCATGCGGTCAGGAAGATAGAAAACTCATGCGGCTGGGGGAATGGATCTCATGCGGCTAGCTGGCCAATCAGGTACATGCGGCCGGGGGGGGGGAGTGTGGTTCCATGCGGCTCGAGAAGCAGCAGCCCATGCGGCTGCGGGAGAGGGAAACCATATGCGGCTCAGAAGGGAAGAGTACTCATGCGGCTGCGGGGAGCAATGCCTATGCGGCTGGAAGCAAGTGTACGTATGCGGCTCGCGAGTGTTGAGTTCATGCGGCTCCGGGTGAAGTCCTCATGCGGCTAGCGGGAATGGCGCATGCGGCTGCAGAGTTCAGAACTTATGCGGCTGGGAATTGAGCGAGTTATGCGGCTAAGTGAGTCCGACTCTCATGCGGCTCAAGAACTTCCAGTCATGCGGCTGGATAGAACACTTGCCGTATGAATATTCATGCGGTCAAGTCAAGCACTGTTCATCTTCTCCAAAATTTCAGAGAAGAAAAATACCATGAGAGCCAAGTCCTCAAGCTCCATAACTCCATCATCCGGAGCCTAAATTCGAACTTCCATAGGTCAAAATGGGGTAGAACGAAATTCTCTACAACATGGAACCATCAGAACTCGAAAATAACCAGATTTAGTAGATCAAAACCCACGAAATCCGAAAATAATGCAAACTTAGATCTACAAGAATCTAGCCATGGAAATTAGAAAAGCCAAGTACTAAAGTGTTTTATAATATAGTAAAGAAAAGAATGGAGCAATAAAATTGGAGTTCCTCCATGAAGCAAGTTGTACTTGCCTAGACCTCTCTCTTCTCTCTCTGGTAGGCAAGGAAGTAATGGGGAAGAAGAAGATGATAAATGAAGAGAGAGAATAAAGAGGGCTAATAAATACAAAATGGTGGTGGTAGGTAGGGGTTCACCTTGGGTTCATCATGAACCCAATCAAAACCAAGCCAAGCCGAACCAACCAACCCGAACCAGGAATAGACCAAGCCAAGAAGGAAATGCCAAGCCAGAAAATCATGCAATAAAATATGTACACGTATTCCAAGAATACGTGATACGAACCACATGCATTACAACTCTACCCACCTTAAAAGAATTCCGTCCTCGGAATTTAATTAAGAGGCTAGAGAGACAAGAATAAGATACACTAATCACAGGCAAGCTATAACTAGGCAGACAATCACTCATGCAAGCAAGGAATCGAAAGTATGAGGCATAAGAAAGACATTATACCTTACGAGTCAAACAAGTCGGGATATCGCGATCGGATATCATCCTCACGCTCTCACGTTGACTCCCCCAAAGAGTGATGACCCCAAGCAACTCGAACTAACTTGATAGTCTTGTTCTTGAGGATCTTCTTTCTCCGGTCCAATATAGACACGGGCCTTTCCTTATACGAAAGGTTGGTACCAACAACCAATTCCGAATGATCCAGGATGTGGCTCGGGTCTGGGATATACCGTCGTAATTGGGATACATGGAACACGTCATGTACCTTGCTTAGCGACGGCGGAAGAGCGAGACGATAGGACACATCTCCTACTCGCTCCAGAATGTCAAATGGCCCTATATACCTAGGACTAAGCTTTCTCCGTATGCCGAAGCGAATGACGCCACGGTTAGGCGAAATCCTCAGGAATACATGGTCACCGACCAAAAACTCGAGAGGGCGCCGATGAGAATCGGCCCAATGGCGCTGGCGATCTTGGGCAACGCGAAGATGATCTCTGACCCTTCTGACCACTTTAACTGTCTGAGCGATCATTTCTGGACCAAGCATCTGTCTCTCTCCAACATCATCCCAGGCTAGCGGAGATCTGCACTTCCTACCATACAGTGCCTCGAACGGTGCCATCTGGATACTGGCCTGGAAACTATTGTTGTACGAGAATTCCACCAGGTACAAGTGATCTTCCCATGAACCACCGAAGTCAAGTGTGCAAGACCGCAACATGTCTTCAAGAGTCTGGATCGTACGCTCCGACTGACCATCTGTCTGTGGATGATACGCTGAACTGAATTGGAGACGAGTTCCCAAACTCTCCTGCAGGCTACGCCAAAAGTGCGACGTAAATCTTGAATCTCGGTCCGAGGTGATACTGACTGGCACTCCGTGCAATCTGACAATCTGCCAGAGATATATCTCTGCTAACTGAGCCGTCGACTGACCAACTCTGAACGGGAGGAAGTGAGCTACCTTCGTGAGCCGATCAACTATAACCCAAATAGCATCTCGACCAGCTGGGGATCTAGGTAATCCAGTCACAAAATCCATGGTCACATGCTCCCACTTCCATTCTGGAATCGGCAAGGGCTGAAGAAGTCCTGCTGGTCTCTGATGTTCAGCCTTGACTTGTTGGCAAACCAAACACCGAGAGACAAACCGAGCTATCTCCCGCTTCATGCCATTCCACCAGAAGTGCTGACGGATATCTCGGTACATCTTCGTACTGCCAGGATGGATGGAATACTGAGAACTGTGCGCCTCTGACATGATCTCCTGCCTGATATCTCCACTAGGTACACAAAGACGCTTCCCATGTCGAAGTGTACCGTCCTCATGAATGCATAACTCTGGCCTTCGTCCTGCCTCACACTCTGCTCTGAGTCGCTGAAGCTTGGAATCTGCTGACTGCGCCATCCGGATCCTCTCGACTATAGTGGATTGAACTTGTATGCTGGCCATCAATGCTACACTGGAAGGGAGAACAACTTCTATATCCATCTTCTGAAGATCAGCTAACAGCTCTGGTTGCGCTGTTAGGAAATAAACTCTGGCTCTCCTGCTCAAAGCATCTGCAACAACGTTGGCCTTCCCAGGATGATACTGCAAATTGACATCATAATCCACAAGAAGCTCCAGCCATCTCCTCTGACGCATGTTAAGATCCTTCTGGGTAAAAACATACTTCAGGCTCTTGTGGTCGGTGAAAATTTCCACCATGTCTCCATACAAGTAGTGCCTCCACAACTTAAGTACAAACACCACTGCTGCCAGCTCCAAGTCATGGGTTGGATAATTCCTCTCATGATCACGAAGTTGTCGTGACGCATAAGCTATTACCTTCCCATGCTGCATCAGAATACATCCTAAACCTCTGCCCGAAGCATCACAATACACTGAAAATCCTCCGGTCCCATCTGGAAGCATGAGAATAGGAGCTGTTATCAAGCCTCGCTTCAACTGCTCAAAAGAACTCTGACACTCTGCTGTCCAAGCAAACTGCGCATCCTTACGAGTCAACTGGGTCAATGGCGCTGATATCCGAGTAAAATCTGATACAAACCGCCGGTAATAGCCGGCCAATCCAAGGAAACTGCGAACTTCTGCAACTGTGCTGGGCACTGGCCATGACTCAATAGCCACAATCTTCTGGGGATCCACTTCCACTCCTCTTCTGGTGATGATATGACCCAAGTACGAAATGCGATCGAGCCAGAACTCGTATTTACTGAACTTAGCATATAACTGGTGCTCTCTGAGAGTCTGAAGAACAACTCTGAGATGCTGCTCATGCTTCGCCTCACTCTTGCTGTAGACCAGGATGTCATCCAAGAACACAATCACAAACTGATCCAAGTAAGGCATGAAAATGCGATTCATGAGATCCATAAATACGGCTGGCGCATTAGTTGCTCCAAAAGGCATAACAAGAAACTCCCAATGCCCATATCTCGATCTAAAAGCTGTCTTCGGGATGTCCTGCTCTCTGACTCTGATCTGGTGATATCCTGAGCGCAAGTCGATCTTCGAGAATACTGATGCCCCCTTGAGTTGATCAAACAAGTCATCTATCCTCGGAAGAGGGTATCTGTTCTTGATTGTCACTGAGTTCAAGGTACGATAATCAACACATAACCTGGACGTACCATCCTTCTTTTTCACAAGAAGCCTCGGGGCTCCCCAAGGCGATCCACTAGCATGAATGAATCCCTTGGTTCTGAGTTCTTCAATCATCTTGTACAATATCTCCAACTCTGACGGCGCCATCCTGTAGACTCTTTCTGACACTGGGGCTGCCCCGGGAATCAAGTCTATAGTGAACTCGATTTCCCGCTCTGGAGGCATACCTGGTAGCTCTTCTGGGAAAACATCTTGGAACTCATCCACTATCCTGGGCAACTGCACTGCTGCTACTGCCATCCGCAATACTGGAGGAGAAGGTTCAACTGCTCCTCTGGAAAAGGAAAACTCCGGCTCGCCTGGAATGCTAAAAACAACCCTACCAATATGGCAGTCTATCCTAGCATACTGGTTCCTCAACCAATCCATCCCTAAGATCACATCATAATCGGCCATCGGGAATTCTATCAATCTAGCGGGGAACTCTCTACCGCTAACTACGATCCGACACGAGGAAAACACTCTATCTACTTCCACAAGTCCGTTACCAGTAAGTATATTGAGCCTTACTGATAATGACTCAGGCTCCAATCCTACCCGTGTCGCGAATCGTGCAGACATAAAAGAATGCGATGCACCAGAATCAAATAAAGCTGAAGCTGGAAAGGAGTTGACGAGAATAGTACCTGCCACTACCTCTTCTGGTGTCAATCCTTCCTCTACGGTCATCACCATAGCCTGACCATGCCCTCGGGGTGCTGGTCCCCTCTGCTGGAATCCTCGCTGCCTGCTCTGACTCAAGGCTTGGGCTTGTGCATGCTGCTGGGGGTTCTGCTGCTGGAACATCTGGGACTGAGGCAGTAAGGGCCTCGACAATGGGTACTGCTGCTGCTGCTGCTGCTGGATTGGTGCTGGTCCTCTCACCGAAGAGCTGGAAAGGTTGGACGATGATGAACCACCCCTATTCGGGCAGGATCCAACCCTATGGTCTGGCGCTCCACAAGCCAGACACAATTCCTGTGCCCTACGACACTCTGCCACTACATGGCCTGGCTTCCCATAATGAGAACATCCCACTGCGGAAGACTGCTTCTGCTTCTGCTGCTGCTGAGGGTACGTCGGGGTGGAATGCTTAACCGACGTTACTGAGGTCGCTCGCCTCGGAGCTCCAATAGTCAAGGCCCTGGCTGCCGGGGCTGGTGCTGAAGACTGATTCATCTGGCCGTAGGATCTCTTTCGACCTCCGGCCCTATCCACAATCCTCTGGGAGGTATACTCATGCCTCCGGGCTGCTCTCAAGACTGCATCAAAAGTCTGATGCTCAAACTGCTCGACTGCCAACAAGATCTCCAGGTGAAGCCCCTGCTGGAATCGCTGGGCTCTATCATACTCGGTTGCCACCAAGGTGGGAGCAAACCGACTGAGTCTGGAAAACTCGGTCGCATATCCATCGACCGTCCTGCCTCCTTGCTTCAGATTGGTAAACCTCGTCTGTAGATCATACCGAGCCACGGCATCGAAATACTTGGTCTGGAATCTCTCTCTGAATACTGCCCAAGCAATGGGTGTTGCTAATCCAACGGCCTGAGCTGCCCACCAGCTGCGGGCAAGATCTAACAACTGCAGGCGTACAACCGCCACCTTTTCGTTCTCTGGAGTCCTGGCTGCGTCGAGAATCACTTCAGTATCCTGAAGCCATGCATCTGCCGCGATAGCATCTTCACTACCGTCAAAGAAAGGAGGGTTCAAGCGCTTGAAGCTGTTGGCCGCGCTGTTACCCTGATGACCTCCTCTGGTCAAAGCATCCGTCACTGCCTGTTGCAAGGCATCTCCACGACGATCTTGAGAAGCTATCAAGGTCCTGACGAGTCCTACTAATGTGTCATCATCAGGTTCGGCAGGCTGAACTGGCTGAACTGGGGGTTCTTCTCCAATAGGCTCGACTCTGGAGGCTACTCCGGAGTGCTGGACTTGATCTCCGGGTTGCTGCTGGTCCGCGGGAGGTGCTCCGCCTTGCTGGCCGACGGGTCCAGGAATAATGCCGCTGAAGAAGACGACATAGGGAACAATAAGGAAGGACCAGAACAGATCAACGATACAAGCATATGATCAGGACAAGAATCCAGGGATTCAGAAGATACGAGCAGAGATCAAGGACGAATACTGATTGAGACATCTATTCGGTAAACCCTCACATATCTTGATTCACAAGACCTGCATGGGCCACCACTTAAACCATGTCACGCCCCAGAACCAGAATACTAGAGAGCGGGGGCAGACATAGCCAGCTACGTATATTGAAATGAATTCCATCTCGCTATACGGTCACGGCTGTCTAGATACATGAGGGTTTACTACAAGCCAACAGTCTCTTAAGGTCATGAACAAGCCTAGTGTCTCAATCACAAGCAAGTAAGTAAAGCTACAAGATGTATGATCATTAAATATACAATAGTAAGGCGTCCCAAACATTACATATTCAGCTGATCATGAAGCTAGTCGTTACAAAATGTTAGGACTAGCAAGAGTTTAGTCATACATGATCAACCCTAGGATCTGTTAATCATGTTACAGCCCGTAGGCAGACAGTAAGTAAGTGCAATCGAGCTAAACAGGTGCTCGTCGGCTAAGCCCCTCAAAAGAATATTTTTACACTAGAGCGGGAGAGCAAAAATAAACCCACTCGTTGCCAGGGTTCCGTCTAGTGGTCACCATCTGGCTGGAAGGTCGGTAGATCCTCTGGAGCTGCTCCGAAATCTGGCCACACAAAACCAGCTGGGTCAGATCCCAGAAAGAGCAAGTGCCACAAAGGAAGCTTCACTTAGGAACTAAAACCAGCAATCAGCACAAGATATAAATAAAAGTAAGAACTGGAAATAAAGAAAATACATCTGGATGATATACGACGAGATAACCATGGAACTATTCAGATAACCAGGTTACAACCCGTAAACCAAACAAGGACCGGGGTTGTAACCCTTCGTCTGAACAGAACTTGGAATTCTCACCATTTATCGGCAAGATAATATAAAAATCAGGATATGTAACAGGATCAAGACAAGACTAGACTTGGTTAGACTCCATCCAATTATTTCACGGCCAAGCAAGAATTACGGCTTGATACTTTAACTAACTAGGGTTATCACAGGCCTAATTACTAGCAAGATGCAGTGAGATTATTCCACAGCCACAAGCCCTGCAGACCATCCAGGTTACCCAGGTCGAAATTAGGGGTTGAATTCAGGTGGGTACATCGTCCAGGAAACGCATGTACCCTTAGGTAGCTTGAAAGGTGCAACACATGACAGTGTGCTGGAAATGTGCCCTACTCGACGGCAGGCTACAGATCCCAGGCGCGCCCAGGTAACGGGATTGCCTGTAGCTGAGAAATCTCTTCATGACTAATGTGTTAATCTAGTTATTAACTTTAGTCCATTTCAATAGGTACTCCTGACCGTGGTACTCAGGAGCTCCCTCCCTAGACATGATGCAAAACAGGACTGGTTTATTTGTACAAGCACAATCGCCCACGGTGTCCATGTTATTATACAGGTCATGTCATGTCAGGTAGCCGTCGCAACAGCTTATCAGATAAATCATGTCAGGTTATCATGTCAAGTGTTCTTGTCAGGAGTGTGCCACGACGGGCCACTATCAGGTCATGTCAGGTTTTTTTGTCAAGAGTGCACCACTACGGGTCACTATCGTGTCATGCTCAGGTATCATTTCCAAACATATTAAACATATCTAATAAAATATCAATATTCAGGGCTATAGAAGAGCCATGCGACTAAGTCATATGCGGTCAGGAAAGGGTAGACTCATACGGCCCAATTAGAAGAGCGCATGCGGCCAGGGTCACTGGATCCCATGCGGCTAAGACAAGGGGGCGCATGCGGTCAGGAAGATAGGAAACTCATGCGGCTGGAGGAATGGATCTCATGCGGCTAGCTGGCCAATCAGGTACATGCGGCCGGGGGGAAGGGAGTGTGGTTCCATGCGGCTCGAGAAGCAGCAGCCCATGCGGCTGCGGGGGAGGGAAACCATATGCGGCTCAGAAGGGAAGAGTACTCATGCGGCTGCGGGGAGCAATGCCTATGCAGCTGGAAGCAAGTGTACGTATGCGGCTCGCGAGTGTTGAGTTCATGCGGCTCCGGGTGAAGTCCTCATACGGCTAGCGGGAATGGCGCATGCGGCTGCAGAGTTCAGAACTTATGCGGCTGGGAATTGAGCGAGTTATGCGGCTAAGTGAGTCCGACTCTCATGCGGCTCAAGAACTTCCAGTCATGCGGCTGGATAGAACACTTGCCGCATGAATATTCATGCGGTCAAGTCAAGCACTGTTCATCTTCTCCAAAATTTCAGAGAAGAAGAACACCATGAGAGCCAAGTCCTCAAGCTCCATAACTCCATCATCCGGAGCCTAAATCCGAACTTCCATAGGTCAAAATAGGGTAGAACAAAATTCTCTACAACATGGAACCATCAGAACTCGAAAATAACCAGATTTAGTAGATCAAAACCCACAAAATCTGAAAATAATGCAAACTTAGATCTACAAGAATCTAGCCATGGAAATTAGAAAAGCCAAGTACTAAAGTGTTTTATAATGTAGTAAAGAAAAGAATGGAGCAATAAAATTGGAGTTCCTCCATGAAGCAAGTTGCACTTGCCTAGACCTCTCTCTTCTCTCTCTGGTAGGCAAGGAAGTAATGGGGAAGAAGAAGATGATAAATGAAGAGAGAGAATAAAGAGGGCAAATAAATACAAAATGGTGGTGGTAGGTAGGGGTTCACCTTGGGTTCATCATGAACCCAATCAAAACCAAGCCAAGCCGAACCAACCAACCCGAACCAGAAATAGACCAAGCCAAGAAGGAAATGCCAAGCCAGGAAATCATGCAATAAAATATGTACACGTATTCCAAGAATACGTGATACGAACCACAAGCATTACACAGATGTTTTCCAGAAGAGCTTCCAGGGATGCCGCCAGAGCGAGAGATCGAGTTTACCATCGACTTGATTCTCGGGACAGCCCCAGTGTCAGAAAGAGTCTACAGGATGGCGTCGTCAGAGCTAGACATATTGTACAAGATGATTGAAGAACTCAGAACCAAGGAATTCATTCGTGCTAGTGGATCGCCTTGGGGAGCCCCGATGCTTCTTGTGAAAAAGAAGGATGGTACGTCCAGATTGTGTGTTGATTATCGTACCTTAAACTCAGTGACAATCAAGAACAGATACCCTCTCCCGAGGATAGATGACTTGTTTGATCAACTCCAAGGGGCAGCAGTGTTCTCGAAGATTGACTTGCGGTCAGGATACCATCAGATTAGAGTCAGAAAGCAGGACATCCCGAAGACAGCTTTTAGATCAAGATATGGACATTAGGAGTTCCTTGTGATGCCATTTGGAGCAACTAATGCGCCGGCTGTATTCATGGACCTCATGAATCGCATCTTCATGCCCTATTTAGATCAGTTCGTGATTGTGTTCCTAGATGACATCCTGGTCTACAGTAAGAGTGAAGCGGAGCATGAGCAGCATCTCCGAGTTGTCCTCCAGATTCTCAGAGAGCACCAGTTATATGCCAAGTTCAGTAAATGCGAGTTCTGGCTCGATCGCATTTCATACTTGGGTCATATCATCACCCGAGGAGGAGTTGAAGTGGATCCCCAGAAGATCGTAGCCATTAAAACATGGCCAGTACCTAGCACAGTGGCAGAAGTCCGTAGTTTTCTTGGATTGGCCGGTTACTACCGGCGATTTGTTTCAGACTTTGCTCGAATTTCTGCGCCATTGACCCAGTTGACCCGCAAGGATGTGCAGTTTACTTGGACAGCAGAATGCCAGAATTCTTTTGAGAGGTTGAAGCGAGGCTTGATGACGGCTCCTATTCTCACGCTTCCAGATGGAACTGAAGGATTCTCAGTATATTGTGATGCTTCGGGCAGAGGTTTAGGATGTGTTCTGATGCAGCATGGGAAGGTAATAGCTTATGCGTCACGGCAACTTCGTGATCATGAGAGAAATTACCCAACCCATGACTTGGAGCTGGCAGCAGTAGTGTTTGCACTTAAGTTGTGGAGGCACTACTTGTACGGAGATAGGGTGGAGATCTTCACCGATCACAAGAGCCTGAAGTATGTTTTCACCCAGAAGGATCTTAACATGCGTCAGAGAAGATGGCTAGAGCTGCTTGTGGATTATGATGTCAACTTGCAGTATCATCCAGGAAAGGCCAATGTTGTTGCGGATGCATTGAGCAGGAGAGCCGGAATTTATTTCCTAACAGCGCAACCAGAGCTGTTAGCCGATCTTCAGAAGATGGGAATAGAAGTTATCCTCCCTACCAGTGTGGCATTGATGGCCAGCATACAAGTCCAGTCCACTATAGTCGAGAGGATCCGGATGGCGCAGTCAGCAGATTCCAAGCTTCAGCGACTCAGAGCAGAGTGTGAGGCAGGACGAAGACCAGAGTTATGCATTCATGAAGACGGTACACTTCGACATGGTAAGCGTCTTTGTGTATCCAGTGGAGATATCAGACAGGAGATCATGGCAGAGTCCCACAGTTCGCAGTATTCCATTCATCCTGGTGGTACGAAGATGTACCGTGATATCCGCCAGCACTTTTGGTGGAATGGCATGAAGAGGGAGATAGCCCGATTTGTCTCTCGTTGTTTAGTCTGCCAACAAGTTAAGGCTGAACATCAGAGACCAGCTGGACTACTTCAACCGTTGCCGATTCCAGAGTGGAAATGGGAGCATGTAACAATGGATTTTGTAACTGGATTGCCTAGAACCCCGGCTGGCAGAGACGCTATTTGGGTTATTATAGACAGGCTCACGAAGGTGGCTCACTTTCTCCCGTTCAGAGTTGGTCAGTCGACGGCTCAGCTAGCGGAGATGTATCTCCGGCAGATTGTCAGGTTGCACGGTGTACCAGTCAGTATCACTTCAGACAGAGATTCAAGATTTACGTTGCACTTTTGGCGTAGCTTGCAAGAAAGTTTGGGAACTCACCTCCAGTTCAGTTCAGCTTATCACCCGCAGACAGATGGTCAGTCGGAGCGTACGATCCAGACTCTAAAAGATATGTTGCGGTCATGTACACTCGACTTCGGTGGTTCGTGGGAAGATCACGTGCACCTGGTGGAGTTCTCGTACAACAACAGTTTCCAGGCCAGTATCCAGATGGCACCGTTCGAGGCACTGTATGGTAGGAAGTGTCGATCCCCGCTAGCCTGGGACGATGTTGGAGAGAGGCAGATGCTTGGTCCGGAAATGATTGCTCAGACCGTTAAAGTGGTTAGAAAAGACAGAGATTATCTTCGAGTTGCCCAAGATCGCCAGCGTCATTGGGCCGATTCTCATCGGCGCCCTCTTGAGTTTTCTGTCGGTGATCATGTATTCCTGAGGATTTTGCCTAACCGCGGCGTCATTCATTTCGGCGTACGGGGAAAGCTTAGTCCTAGGTATATAGGGCCGTTCGGTATTCTGGAGCGAGTAGGTGATGTATCCTATCGTCTCGCTCTTCCACCGTCGCTACGTGAGGTGCATGACGTATTCCATGTATCCCAACTGCGACGGTATATCCCGAACCCGAGCCACATCCTGGATCATTCGGAATTGGTTGTTGGTACTAACCTTTCGTATGAGAAGAGGCCCGTGTCTATATTGGACCGAAGAGAGAAGACACTCAAGAACAAGACTATCAAGTTAGTCCGAGTTGCTTGGGGTCATCACTCTTTGGGTGAGTCGACGTGGGAGCGTGAGGATGATATCCGATCGCGATATCCCGACCTGTTTGACTCGTAAGGTATAATGTCTTCCTTATGCCTTATGTTTTCAATTCCTTGCTTGAATAAATGACTGCATGATAGACTGCTTGTTATAGCTTACGATTAATATAGCCTGTCCTTACAATTCTAGCCTCTTGATTAAATTCCAAGGACGGAATTCTTCTAAGGTGGGTAGAGTTGTAATGCCTGTGGTTCGTATTACGTATTTTGGTATATGTGTACGTATTCTTGACTCGTATTGCGTATTTTCTTGCATGGTTATTTTGGCATGTTATTGGATATGGCTTAGCTTGGTTCGGCTTAGCTTGGTTTGGTTTGCTTTTGGGTTCATCATGAACCAAAAGAAAACCCCCACCTACCACCACCACCCTCATTTATATTTCCATCTAACTCTCTCTCTTCATTTATTCTTCTCCTTCACTTCTTCTTATCCACCATTTACTCTTCCACCTACCAGGAAAGAGAGCTAGGCAAGTACAAACTTGCTTCATGATGGATCTCAAGTTTTATTGTTCCATTCTCTTCCTTACTTGATTCTAAGCCTCTTTAGAACTTGACATTTTTGGATTTGATGGATGGATTCTTGTAGATCTAAGTTTGTAAACTTTTCGGTTTTTCTTGGTTTTGATCTTTAAAACTTGGTTATTTTTGAAACTAGTGTTTCTATGTTGTAGAGAATTCAATTTCATGCAGTTTTGGCTTTTGTTTCACTTGATTTCGGCTTCGGATGAGGAAGTTATGGCCAAAACAATTTCTGGTCATTTCTAGGTTCATCTGCAACATAATCAGCATGTCGCAGAAGGCGCATGTCGCAGAAGGCGCATGTTGCAATGAAGCGCATGTCGCGGTAGCCGCATATCATGTCGCAGAAGGCGCATGTCGCAGAAGGCGCATGTTGCAATGAAGCGCATGTCGCGGTAGCCGCATATCATGTCGCAGAAGGCGCATGTCGCAGAAGGCGCATGTTGCAATGAAGTGCATGTCGCGGTAGCCGTATATCATGTCGCAGTAGGTGCATGTTGCATTAAGGCGCATGTCGCAGTAGGCGCATGTTGCATTAAGGCGCATGTCGCAGTAGGCGCATGCCACATGAGGTGCATGTCGCGGTAGGCGCATATCATGTCGCAGTTGAGCCGCATGAGGCGCATATCGCGATAGACGCATATCATGTCGCAGTAGGCGCATATGGTGTCGCAGTTGCATGCATGTCGCCGAATAGGCCGCAAAATGCATATTTTGACTGTTACTAACTGTTATATGCCCTAATTGACTGAATTATTGCTCTAATTTCTCCCAACTCCCAACGTGGAAGTTGTAGATCTTTTCCTTAGCAGCAAGAATATGTCTCTAGTTATTTCATGCAAGTTTCTCTCATTCATAATATTGTAAGAATAGAACACGATAGTGGCCCGCTGTGGCGCACTCTTGACAAGTAAACTGACATAATATATCTCGGCATGCTGTTACGACAGCTAGCCAGACATGACAAGTATGAAAGACTTGGACACCGTGGACGATTGTGTTTGTAGAAATAAACTAGTAGTGTCTTGCATCATGTCTAGGATGGGGACCCCTGAGTACCACGGTCAGGGGTACCTACTAAAATTGACTAAGGCTAATTAACTAGAATGATTCAGTAGTCATGAAGAGATTCCCAGCTACAGGCAATCCCGTTATCTGGGTGCATTCAGTGGACTTGTAGCCTACCGACGAGTAGGGCACATTTCCAGCACACAGTCATGTGTTGCATTCTTCCTAAACGGACATTCGACCCGGATAACCGGATGGTCTGCAGGGCTTGTGGCTGTTGGGATAATCTCATTGTATCTTGCTAGTAACTAGGCCTGTGATAACCCTAGTTAGTTAAAAGTATTAAGCCGTACTCTTGATTGGCCGTGATTGATTGGATGAAGTTTATTCCAGCTTAGTCTTATCCTGATCCTGTACAAGATTGTATCAGGACATAAATTCTTGTATCGATAAATGATGGGATACTAAGTTCTGTTCAGATGAAGGGTGTAGAAGCATGGAATTTCACAACCAGAAAGCCCATGCGCCAGACACTACATGCGCCAGAACTCAGACGAAGAACTTCACAGCAAAGTCAATAACTATAGACATTTGAAGAAGGACTCTTCATTTATATATAAAAGTCTATTACATGTCTAGAAAAGGCTGTACAAAGGAGAATTTCTACAAAGAAAAGAGCCTAAGACTACAGCCAGCGGCCATCATGCGCCTTCAGATAAGGGCAGCGGCCACCATGCGTCTCCAGATAGGCGCAGCATCACTATGCGCCACCAGTAAGGCGCAGCAGATATCATGCGCCTCCATCCAGGCGCATCCCATCATCTCTCCAGCAGTTCAGTTATGTGCATCCCTTCAGCCAAATTCTTCCAGCCAGGCTCACCTGGCCGAGCAGAGCCCAGTTATGTGCCGCTCTTCCAACCAGGCTCGCCCGATAAATGCTTCGACACAAAGCATTTAACCCTCTGGCTGGAACCAAGGAAGAGAAGAGCACCGCAAATGCTGTGGCCAGGGGAGGCTTCGAAAGAGCCTCCAAAGCTGAAGGAAGACCGTGATCGAAACCACGGCTAAAGGAGCAGCTTTCGACACGATCAAAGTGGGGAAACCCCACTTTGCAGGAAGAAAGAGCCTTGCACCGCCATTCCGATCTACGGCTCTTCCGGAATAACGGGGACAAGGCCCGAGCATCCCTATCTTTGGATGCAACGGGCACCTTCCGCCTGCCTCGGAAGCCCTCGACTCCGTCTTTTGGATGTAACAGTCACCTTCAAGTGCATCGAAGATAACACAGCATCTCATCTTCACCCTCGGGAGCACTTCGTCAACAGAATGCACCCGCATGTTCAAGTTCATATTGGAAGTACGTGAGGGAATGAGAAGCAAATCTTCTCTCCATGCCACTATTTATAGGCCGGGCAGATCAAACCCACGCGCCAAGTGGATGGCCCTCCGAATTCTGCGCAATGAATTTACATTAAATGGATGAACCGGACGCCTCGAATTCAGCCAAACGGCTATTTATAGCACTCGAAGAGCGAGACAGCCGCATTATTAAAAGACATGTCCGATGCGCCAGCCAGACAGCGTATCACACGGACGCGCCCTTCGGCATCAGGCGCATCACACAGACGCGCCCTACAGTATTCGGCGTATTATAGAGGGTGCGCCCCCACACATCTCCATACCGAGTGGAACGCCAACCGACGCGCCCACTCAGCTGTCCATCGAACGTCACCAACATTAAATGCTGAACTGACATAGTTGGCAGCACGCCTCCCAAAGTCTGAACAGTTGACAGCTTTATTCAGAAAACGAAGCGTCGGCAACGTCAGCATCATCATGACTTCCGACGGCTACTGCCACGTGGCCACCCGCATGCGCCTCTACGACCATGCGTCAACACCCGCATGCGCCTCTACGACCATGCGTCCAAACCAGCATGCGCCTCAAAAGCCATGCGCCTCAGACCCTTCACTGATCCCTAAAGACAGATGAAGAGTCTCCGGTTGAAGTTTTGCATGCGCCTCAAAAGCCATGCGCCCCAGACTGATCTCTGATCCCGAAAGACAGAAGGAAAGTCGCCTGCATGCGCCTCAAAAGCCATGCGCCCCAAATGGTTTGTAACTCCTAAAGGTTATGAGCCGCAGCCTCCTCCTGCGCCCAATCCAAGGCGCAGCCCACCAGATCACTCCTCTCCACCAAATCCGAGATCTTCGAACCATGAGTCGACGACACGTGTCTTTTGACTCAACTCATCCAAGATTTCAGCAACGGAAAGATCTTCTCCCTACTACGTGCCGGCTCACAACAGCAGTATGAAGAGTTCTCCCCCTCGATCAGGGTGCAGCATCCATGCGCCTCCATCAGCAACCTCCACGTGGCGTTCCCACACCGGCGCATCCTACATGCGCGCATGAGCAGCCAGCCTGCAAAACTATAAATAGAAGGATCATCTCCTTCACACACACACAGAGACTCAGAACAGAAGACTCACAGAGAATCCACAACAGAGAATCACCGGAGAGGCAGTTCTAGACACTCAACGTCTTCCTCCTCTCAGCAAGCTCCAGCACCCAGAGCAATCAATACCTTCAGAGAACCGATAACCGCCGTCAGCCGGTCAACGGAGTCAACGCATTACCATTCGCTCCATTGGCACTAAGGACCCAGCTTAAACAAAAGTGTACTCCTAGGACTACATCTAAGTCCTATATTGTATCACTGTTCTGTTTGTATTAAGATTTCAATCAAAATAATTTTAATGGCAAACAAGCTGGCGACTCTGCTGGGGACCTCTTTCTCCTCTACCGAGAAAGTCGTGTCACAGGCCGACGACGTGAAGGTGGGCTCCTCCCACAAGACGCTGGTAGTGCGCCTCAATCAACAGGCGTACGAGGAGTTCATTTCTGAAGGAAGTGCGAGTCCTTCGAAGCGGCTGTCGAAGCCGAAGAAGACCCGCGCAGTCTGGGTGCGCAAAGTCGACGCCTCGGGCACCACCGTTGAAGGGGATGCGCCAGTCCAGCCTTCCCTTCCTGCTGACGTCCTCAGCAGTCAAGGTGCGCCCGCTGATGCAGCGTATCTCTCGGGGAAGCGTGCGGCTGACCACGTTCCCCAGCCATCTTCCTCTCAGGCGAGGAAGATACGTCGACGGAGCAGGGGCGCAGCCAATGCCCCGCGCATTATTTCTGATGCGCCACAAAGAGCCTCTGTCTTTGACAGACTCACTCGCTGTAATGGCGAGGAGAATTTGGATGCTGAGTACTATACGCCCCAGCGGGCTGGTACGAAGAAATCTAAGGCGGCACGGGCCATGCGCCACAAACGTGCTATGCCAGCAGCCGGCCAGAGGCACGCGCTTACAATCACGCGCGCTGCCGATGGCAAGCTGTACAAGGTTGACTCAGGTGCTCCCGTACCGACAACGAGTCGACCTTCAAAGTCCTCATCTCACTTGGGCGCATTCACTGCGTGCACAACCAAGTCGAGAGAGGCAAACTCAGTGGTCTTGAACTCCCGTGCCTCCTCTGGTTGTGCGTTTGAGGTCCGTTCAAGTCACTTCAAATGCTGTGGTTCCCCCACTACTGATCGTGATGCCTGCTTGGTATTAGATCAGGGGGCGCAGCACTCACCCGACCACCCCGGCGCTTGGCTCTGCCATGCACCTGAGAGGGGTGTGAGGGTAACACTCTCCTCCAACGACTTGCGCAACGTGATCACTCACAAGCGCCGGTCAGGAGAGTTGACCAACAAGCACGATGCGCCTCTCACGAGGCACACTTGTGCAGTGGTCACCATCAACTGCTGTTGCAAGACGGCAGTACCGCCAAAGCAGTCGGTCTTCCAACGACTACAATCATCGACACCCCTCCGACATCGCCTTGGGACGAAGGTGTCAGCAGAAGAGGAACTAAAGATTGCGTCATGCAACGTGATCTCCAATTCCTCATCTGTCCGGAAGACGACTGCCAATTCCTCGTCTTCATCCAAAAGCCAGTCGAGGAAAACCAAGGCAGCTGTCACGACCTCTGGAGTGTTCGAAGGCACTCGGTCGAGGAAGAAGTCCTTGGAGGAAGCTGGGGGTAGCCAGACCCTTGTCGAGCCTCCTTCCGAAGACGAAGATGTCTAAAGCACAGCTGCGGCGGATCTTCATCAAGGCGATGGCCTCCCTGAAGCCCCTCAAAATGACGATGTCCTCCAGGACACCGCCGGGGGTAGTGCTGAAAACGAAGAGGCCCTTCAAGACAGAGCTGAGGGCAGTCAGGCCCTTGCAGATGCGCCTGTTGAAGACGAACTCCAGAATATGGCTGGGGGTGGCCAAACACCAGGAGAAGTAACTCCCCCACATGAGAGCGAGGCTGAGAGCGAAGCCTCAACTAATCCATCCACTTCCGGCCGTGTCATGACAGTATACATGACCGGGGGTGATCTTGAGGCTGATGCGCCGCCACAGGACATTGTCCAGCGTATAGACTCGCTAGAGGGAGGACTCAAAACCCTCTCTGCCTCAATGCAAGCACTGACTCAAGCAGTGTTTGAGATGCGGTCGGCCTTGATCAGGACACCTTCAAATGGTCCCGACCCAGGAGCCAATGGAGAGTCGAGTGTGCCCCTCCAGCGGACACCCTCAGACACAAAAGCACCCCGGACATCGGAGCCCTCAAACGCTCCACTCCAGGTAGTACCTCCTTCCCCAGCTCCTAGCTCCACGGAGGACGTGGTCGAAATGATCAAAGATCTGCGGGAGCGCTTCGAGTCCAAGAACAGGCATGAGGAACGCCAGAAGATGGGCATTCCCCAGCCTTATCCCCTTGAGTGGAACAAGGTGGTTTATCCCCCAAAGTATAAACCACAAACACTCACGCCGTATGACGGGAAGGACTCTCCACGACGGTACCTGACGTACTTCCAGTCGCAGACAGGGCATCTTCCGAAGGAGGACGCACTCCTCACTAGCATCTTTGTTGGGGCCCTGAAAGGGGTGGCGTATGACTGGTACTGCAGCCTCCCCGATAATTCCATATCATCCTTCGACGACCTGACACGTCTCTTCCTCGACCGCTTCTACGACGGTGGAAAGGACATGACGATGGCGTCTCTCATTGAGATACGCCAGAAGGACAAGGAAACGGTTCGGGCATTCATCGAACGCTTCCGTCAGGCCTGCTTCAGGTTACCTCCAGGCATGCCAGAACATGCGCTTCTCTCTGCTTGCAGTATGAACATGCTGCCTGCAGTAAAGCTCTGGCTTAACTCTACTCCCCCTTCCGACTGGAGCTCCCTAATCATTGAAGCTGAAGCTGCAGAGAAGAAGGCGGCCAATGCACGTCTTCTGGGTGTTAGCTTCCCCGCCTTTGACGATAAGGGGAAAAAGTCCGCAACCAACAACTCCGGACGAGAAACAAAGGGGAAACAGGCATTGACTGTTAATGCCTCGAAGGGCGCATCTGCGCCTACTCAAAAGCCTCCACTGGTACCAAGACCCAAGGAGGTTTATTCATTCAATGATGACGACACCCTGCAACTCTTTGAGATACTGAAGCAGGGTGACAAGATCAAGCTTCCGGACCCGAAGCGGCCCGATGAAGTCGGGAAGGTGGACAACCCAAGGTACTGTCACTACCATCGGTTTGTCGGACACCCGACTAAGGACTGCTACGTCCTCAAAAATTACATCCAGCGCATGATCAATGCGGATGTAATCTCCGTCGATTACGAAGAGAAGACGGTGTCAGCTAATGTGGTGTCACTTCAGTTCGGCACCTTGCCGCCGACTACCGCACAAGATGGCGTCGTCCCCATCCCTAAGGCGACAATGGAGGTGGTGAATTTGCCACCCACCCGTGACAATGTGAGTGGACTTGTCCCACTCACCACATCTCGAGGAGAGGTCCTCTGGGTTCACCCCGACCTCGTCTCCGAGGTAACTCAACCGGAGGTACGCCCTACCTCCAAAGCAAAAGGCAGGAAGATCAAGTCTTGCCGCACGGTCTCTTCTTCAACGGAAGAGGCGCTTCCTGTGCAGACGCGTGCACAACAGAACTCCCAGCCCGGTGAAGCTGCCGCCGAAGTGGTGCCTCCTGGCACCATCCCTGAGGAGGGTCCATCCAAGCCCTCAGCAGCCAATAAACAAAAGCAAGTGGAGGCCCGTTTCGACAGACCTCTGCGGAAAGAAAATGCTTCGGGGGTAGCCAAGCCCCACAATTTTGACATTCTGGCACAACTGGCCAGTACTCCTGCACGCTTGTCTTTGTTCGAGCTCCTGCGTCTCTTCAAGGACTCCCGAGAAGCTCTCTGCGAAGCTCTGAAGGATGCCGAATCCTTTCTCAGTCAGGTCAAGCAACCTGAAGACCTACCGACTACTTGTGCACACTGTCATTATGCGGATGAAGTTATCCCAAACATAACCTTCACCCAACAAGACATGCTGCTCAAGCATCACCGACATAACCGACCGTTATATTACACAGGGTACATCGGTTCGGTAAAGGTGAGCAGGATTCAGATCGATCCGGGGTCTTCCCTAAGCATCATTCCAAAGGCGCTGCTATCAAAGCTGGGGATCCCAATGTACCGGCTAGCGCCCTCCAATACGACCATCAGCGGCTTCAACGCCAGCAAGAGCGAGCCACTGGGCAAGATCCGGCTGAAGTGTCACATCGGCAGCCTCAAAACTGAGGTGACTTGTTATGTGGTGGATGTCGAGGTCAACTACAACATCTTACTCGGACGACCATGGTTACATGAGTACATGGTGGTGCCCTCCACGCTCTACCAATGCATGAAATATATATCCACCAACGGCGTCATCCGGACGGAGTTTGCAGATATCGATCCCTTCAAAGGGATTGAGGCCTACTTCACCGATTCCGACTTGTACAAGCCACTTGACGAGGAGGAAGCCAACGACGCCGATGATGAAGCAGAAACGGCAACAGAGCCGGACTTGGAGCCCGAAGCGACTCCTGACGCCCCCTTGAAAATCCGTCTGAAAGGGAGACCACCCCAGAAGGCGCCTCCAATGAGCATCAAGCTATCAGGAAAAGCGCCAGCTCGCGAAGCTCCCCTGAAGATACGCCTCAAGGGGAAGCCACCACAAACAGCGGCTCCCCTGGTGGTAAAATTACAAGGGAAGGCGCCACTCATCGAAGGCGCAACCGAGGCACCCCTCAAGGTGCGTCTTAAAGACAAGCCGCCGCAGTCATCCAAGATGCCGGAGAGGGCTCACATAACCCTCTCAGACCCCAAAGTCAGAGCGGTGGAGGACTCTCCTGATCCGGCCCCAGTGCTTACAGGCGAGGAGCTTGGCGAATATATCTCTGCTGATGTAGACGCACCCTCCTTCGACAATGTAATCCCACAGGATAAAATCTCGTACTTTATCAATAATAGAGTGTATTTCAATTATTCTTGTCTTCCACACTGGAATGCCATGTATACATTAGACAACGCTCTACGGTCGTTGCAAACACAAGTAACGACCGTCTACCACAATCAAATAGTCCCGTCTCAAGGAGTCTTCATAGTGCCTCTACGAAGCCGAGACGAAGGCACCATCATCTCGGGCAAAATTGAGCGTCGTCAGAACCTCCCGTCAATCGAGCCCGAACCTGATACCGGCAGAGTACAAGTCTATCGGTACACAGATG
The DNA here is from genome assembly GCA_029216955.1 of Iris pallida. Taxonomy (NCBI): domain Eukaryota; kingdom Viridiplantae; phylum Streptophyta; class Magnoliopsida; order Asparagales; family Iridaceae; genus Iris; species Iris pallida. The sequence goes on along the minus strand of JANAVB010031417.1, from coordinate 19,041,825 downwards.
CGGCTAAGCACATCATCCAAAAGATGGGCTACGACCTGAAAAGCAATAAAGGCCTAAACTACGGCAAGGGTCGGCATCTCCCTGTCCGGCTTTCGATGCCCAATGGAAAGCCACAGGATTACTATAATCGGACTCGATGGGGGTTAGGCTATGTCACGCCGCCATCAACTCCAGAGAGTTCAGACGCAGAAGACATAGAACATTCCCACTCGTCGGAAGCATCAACGTGGGATTCCGATACCAGTATCGGATCAGTCTTCAGGAAAGTGCTGTCAGCTAACATGACATCGGCGTAACCTCAAAAAGATGAAGGCGAAGACCAACCGCCGGAACCCTTCGAAGAGGAACCCTGGGCTCAACGCCTAGGAGAACAATGGGAGTCTCGTTTTGAGTTACGAGAACCTCCCACCGAAGACGAAGTCGAGCAAATCGACCTCGGGGATGGGTCTTCTTCTAAACCCATCTTTATCAGCAAAAGCTTGGAAGGAGAAGACCGAGAATCTTTAGTCCAACTCGCTAAGGAATATATCGACGTCTTCGCCTGGAGCTACGAAGACATGCCGGGTCTCGATCCACAGATCGCGATGCATAGGTTGAACATCTTACCAGATGCCAAACCTATCAAACAACAACAGCGACGCTTCCGCCCGGACATCATGAACGCCATCGATCAGGAGGTGGACAAACTCTTGACCAGTGGCTTCATCCGTGAGGAACAACACCCGGACTGGGTAGCCAACATCGTCCCTGTCACCAAGAAGAACGGGAAGATACGAGTCTGTATCGACTTCTGGGATCTCAACTCTGTTTGCCCGAAGGATGAATTCCCGCTCCCAATCACCGATGTAATGATTGACAACACATGTGGCTTTGAACGCATGTCCTTCATGGACGGGTATTCAGGCTACAATCAAATCAAGATGTTCCCCGATGACGCAAAACACACGTCATTCAGGACTCCAAAGGGTATTTTCTGCTACACAGTAATGCCCTTCGGCTTGAAGAACGCCGGTGCAACGTACCAGCGAGCTATGAGCACCATCTTCCGTCAACATCTTCGCAAGACAGTTGAGTGCTATGTTGACGACATCGCAGTCAAAAGCCGCCTCAAAAGAGATCACCTACAGGACCTAAAGACGGTCTTCGATCTCATGCGGGCACATCAACTCAAAATGAACCCCGCTAAATCCTTCCTGGGGGTTTCTAGCGGCAAATTCTTGGGCTTTGTCATCACGGCAAAAGGCATTCATGTCGATCCCGAGAAGACTAAAGCCATCCTTAACATGGACCCTCCGAAGAACCTTCGAGAACTTCGGGGCTTACAAGGACGTTTGGCATACATCCGGAGGTTCATAGCAAACCTCTCCGGTAAATGTCAACCCTTTACTCAGCTCATGAAGAAGGGAGTCTCTTATGTCTGGACAGAGGAGTGCCAAAAGGCTTTCGACGACATCAAGGCTTACTTAACAAGCCCGCCAGTCCTAGTGGCACCTGTCGCCGGCAAACCATTCCTCCTCTAGGTCCGTGCCATGGATCATTCCCTCGGCGCTTTGCTGGCTCAAAACAGCGATGCAGGCTACGAGCAAGCAATCTACTACCTCAGTCGAACACTCATCGGGGCCGAACATCGGTACAATCCCGTTGAAAAGGAGTGCTTGGCTTTGGTGTTTGCCATTCAGAAGACTCGTCATTACGTCTCGGGCCAGACAATTCACGTCATCTCCCGAGTCAATCCGCTCAGAGTTCTCATGACGAAGCCAGGGTCATTAAACTCCCGGCTGGCTACATGGGCGATCCTACTAACACCATACAACATGGTGTTTGTCCCGCAGAAGGCAGTCAAGGGTCAAGCTCTGGCTGACTTTTTAGCTGCACACCCCATCCCAGAATCTTCAAAACTCTATGAAGACATCCCGGATGAAGTCCAAGAATCAAACGTCACTGAAGGAAGCCCTGTTTGGCGGATGTTCTTCGATGGCGCTTCAAGAATGGGCCCCAATGGCCAAATCATCGCAGGAGTGGGGGTAGTCTTAGTCTCCCCCGATCAGCTGGTCATCCAGCGCGCATACTCCCTTTCGAAGCCGTGCTCCAACAATGTTGCTGAGTACAATGCACTCGTCATGGGACTCCAGCTAGCACAACAGCTGGGGGTGGATCATCTGGAAGCCTACGGTGACTCGAAACTCGTCGTAAACCAGATTCGGGGGCAATACGAGGTTCGCCATGAAGATTTGATCCCTTACCATGAAGTTGCATTGAACATCATTTCAACCTTCACTGGGTTCTTCATCGAACATGTACCCCGTCTACAAAACTTGGAGGCTGACGCTCTAGCTGGCCTCGCAGCCTCATTGGCCGCGCCCCTTGGGACTCAACACTATGTCACGGTAACTGGCCGAGACTTGATTTGTCCCAGAAACAACCTATGTTTGCAAATAGCTCACGCCATGCCGACAAATACTGGGGTTAATGTCCGAGACTGGAGGTTCCCGTTCATCGACTTCGCTGTCTACGGAATCCTTCCAGAGGACCCGAAGGAAGCCGTCTCAGTCAGGAGACGCTCTCTTCGATTCTACTACGATATAGCCACTAAAACGCTGTACCGACGCTCCTTCGACGGGCTTCTCCTTCGATGCCTGTCTAACGAAGAAGCGGCCGAAGCTCTTCGAGAAGCTCATGACGGAACTTGCGGCGCTCACCAACCAGGGCCTAAGTTGCAAGATCGACTGCGACGTATGGGCTACTACTGGCCAACCATGGTTGCCGACGCAGTGGAATATGCTAAGAAGTGCCATGCATGCCAACTTCATGCAGACTTCATACATACACCATCTGAACCTCTACATCCTACAGTCGCCTCTTGGCCATTCGAAGCCTGGGGCATGAACATTGTAGGGCCAATCACCCCTCCTTCATCGAGAGGACACCGCTTCATCCTGGCCATCACCGATTACTTCTCCAAATGGGCGGAAGCAGTCCCACTAGCAGAAGTAAAAAGCTCCAGGGTGGTCAGCTTTATCAAACACCATGTCATTTACCGTTTCGGGGTACCCCGGCGAATCATCCATGACAATGGTCCTCAGTTTATCAGCCACATTTTCAGCAGGTTCTGTGACAAGAATCGCATTCAAAACGTGGCCTCAACCGCCTACAATCCGGCAGCAAACGGATTGGCCGAGGCATTCAACAAAACTATCGTCAGGCTACTCAAAAAGGTCGTGTCATCCAACAAACGCGACTGGGACGAAAAGCTTGGCGAATGCCTTTGGGCCTACCGCACAACGGTACGGACCCCAACAGGCAACACTCCATTCTCCCTGGTCTACGGGAGCGAAGCAGTACTGTCTCTCGAGATACAGATACCTTCGCTCCGCGTGGCAATCACAAACGATCTCACAGAAGAAGACAATCAACGTCGTCGTCTGCGGGAATTGGAGGCACTTGACGAAAAGCGTCTCCTAGCTCAACAACGCATCGAACTTTACCAAGCCCGTATATCACAGGCTTTCAACAAGAAGGTCAAGCAAAGAACTTTCCAAGTTGGCGACCTAGTTTTAGCAGTCAGAAGGCCAATGGTGTTAACTCACAAGACACCAGGGAAGTTCGAGCCCAAATGGGAATGACCCTTCATCATTGAGACGGTATACTCAAACGGTGCTTACCGGCTCGCCAAACCCAATGGGGACTTGTTCATGATGCCCATCAACGGCAAGTTCCTAAAGAAGTACTACTCTTGACATCCTCCAAGACATGTATTTCTCCAAACAACCTCTTTTCACAAAATCAATCGCTTCCGGAACCCAGCTGTTCCGTGGCATCCTTCCGTAGAAAGATGACCACGTCCACATTACCTCTGAGTTGTCTCTCTACATCCTACAAAGCGCAACCTTACACTTCGTGAGCTTACGCTATCCTTCATGTTTACCACGTCCACATTACCTCTGAGTAAACATCCCGTACAAACAACTCCTACGTTGTCGTACATTAATCGCAGAACTTCCACGTCCACATTACCTCTGAGTTGTTCAGCGTATCCCCCAAGATCATTCCTACCACGTCCATAAACACCTCTGAGTAGGAAGATTCTATCATTTGAACCTAATGATTGCCATGTCCACATTACCTCTGAGCAAACAGGTTGGTTCCTTTATACTTATTATCTGTACCTAAAACCAAGGTGCGCAAAAGATAATAGGTCCACATAAATCATCAAGTTCATGAAATCAAAAATGAACATATCAAAGAGATAGTGTATTTCTTTATTTTTTAAAAAGGGAGTACAGAAATACGCTATTTCTCCAGCAAGAGTTGCAAAAAAAAAATGACATAAAAAAGAAGAGAAGCTACAATCCCCGATCCTCCCCAGGGTGGGACGAGAGTTCTCTGACTCGACGTCTCAGGTCGGCAGTGCAAGTTTCCACAGTCGCCTGGACTCGCAGCTCGGCTTCTTGACGCATTAACCCGACAGCCTCAGCGGAAGTTTTACTCTCATACTTCTCATCAAGCTGTCGTCGCTGCTGAGCCAAAGTAAGGGTCCGCTGAGTAAGAGTCGTTTCCTCCTGCTTGAATGCCACGTGTTCAGCCAGGACACGCTCAGCCTCTAGGTGAAGTTGGGCCCGCTGGTCTTCAAGACGACGCATCTGAGCATCAACCTCTGCGATGTTGGCATCCACCGCAGCCCGCTTCTCCGTCGTCTTCTTCATAGATTGAGACAGCTGCTCCGCCGCAGCCTCAGTCCCAGCCACTTCACGCTCCCAACTGCTCACCTCGGCTCGATGGGAAGCCTCGATCTCAGCCATCGACTTTCCTATCTCTGCATCTATCAAGACCGAGAGGTCATTTCGTTGGATGCGCTGCAGTTCTGCGAGCCGCTCGTCCAGCTCCATCACCGAAACCTCCAGAATTTCAGCCATATGGTCATGGCCCTGGTGAGTGCGGATTAGCTCGATACAAGGCATTGCCAAAGCTTTTGCTGTCGCAAAGCTCCCCTTGCCATCCATCACTGCAGATACTCCTTTCTTCAGCATTTTGTACACTCCCTCGACGAGGAACTTCACATACTCGTCGGCATCCGCCAGCACCTGCGGCGTCATAGCAGGAGTTGGAGGAGCTACTACAGTTTGCGGACCGGAGGAAGATCCGCCAACCTCGATCTGAGAGGTTTGAACCTCGGCAGCAATAGGCTCTTCATCAGCAGGGGCCAGACTGCTAGCCCGAGGTGCCGAAGGAAAAGAAGGAGCCGGCACATGCGTCGTGATAGTACCCCAAGTAGAAGGAGCAACAGAGGGTTCCACACCCTTACCCTTCTCAAGCCCGGAGACATCACCGACGTCAACGGCCACCTCTTCTACCCCCGACGTTCTATCAGCATCAGCTACCTCCCCCGGCAAAATGGGAAGATCAACATTTATCTCCTGGCCAGCCCCAGGAGACAAGACCGGCAGAAGGGTCTCACTCTTCTCAAATCCCTCTACAGGGACAAAATCTGTCGCTACCGCCTGATCGGTAGCCATCTCTATGTCCATGGTTGAAGCCAATGAAGGATTCGGCAATGATTCAGCCGACCTCCCTTCACCATGACAAGGAGGGGAATCAACCCTCTCCTCTATCCTCACTGCTTCTGCTGCCCCCACAACGGACCCTTACAACGCTGGAGGGACGTCACCAGAAGGCGACGAACTCCAATCCACTTCATCATCAGGATGCCTCGAGTCTATAAGACCCTCAGCGTCCAAGGCCTCCACGGCAGATGGTACTATCCCAGAAGTTGTTGCGACTTCAAAGTCAGGAGATACTAAAACCTCCGCGGGAACATCTTCGGGACCCTCCTCCACAGGAGACATCATCATTGGTGGAATGCGCTCCTCAGAAGAGCCTGCCACCTCCTTCGGCTTACTGGTGCCCGATTTCGAAGCACGAGACTTCTTCTTCAATCCCTACAAGAAGAAGAGCATAAGTCGCAACAATGACATAAAAAAAACTGGAATTATGAAGCACTCCTTACCTCAGCGGGAGCTAAGCCCGTTGGCGTTACAAGTGGCGTTTCCGTAATCTTCGGGGTCGACGTCCTTCTCGACCTTTTCAGTACGGAAGAACCAGCTTCTGGGTCAGCCCGCCTTTTTCCGACAGACGGGTCTCTCACTGGTGCCATAGCAGCAGCCCGATACCCCGCCAATTCTGGCGGACGATATGACCGAGCCGCCACCAACATATTCGTTGTTGCCTCCAACTGGGTTCCAATGATGAAACTAGTCTCCCTGTCATAACCAGGAGACGTAGTATTCATAGTACAATACAGCTTGGCGGTCGGATATAAGATCGGCGGCCGAGGATTGTGAACTGGTGTGGTAAACTTAACGCTAGTGCATCCAGCGTTATAATACTGCCAGCCCCGGGCTCCATCCAGCAAACTCCCGATGAAGCCTAGACTGCTACTGGGATTCCGTAGCATTAGCTGAGTGTAGCCAAATTGACGAGCAAATCGGCTTGGCAAGTACGGTTCCAGATAACACCTGTTCTGATTTCGGTAGACCAGATGCGAAGGCCGGATACTCTGCAACCAACGAAAACTCCATTTCGGCAAAGTAACCGCATCCTCGCCAGAATCAACCAAATCCTGGTCGGCCTCGAAATTCTTGAAGATCGGGCCAACCTTCACGATTTCCCACCCCTGAAGGAAGGACAAAACCCTCCTACAAACGGGGACGCCAGTGTAAGACCACTTCCTCTTGTAGAAGCGGCGAATGAAGGCATCTCCTTCAACATGGTCCTCCTCAGGACCAGGACTCATCACATTCGGATGATGTAAGATCAGCCAACCCATAAGATAATGGAAAGGCAGCTCGGCCCGGGGAAAGTTGTCATTATTACCTTTCTCGTGGATCACATCATCCGCAAAAGACCTCAAACCGCGCAGCAGGTTGCACACCATCGCGGGGAGGAGAGCCAGAGGTCGTCCAAAGGCCAACTTCACGGCAGGCAAAATGAGATTCCGATGTACCCTCTCAACAGCACCGGATCCCCCTGCAAATATGCAATCCCGGAGCCATATCATCAAGTAGGCCGTCAACACTGCCTTAGATGACATCCGGTGCTCGCAGTGCCAGAAACAGCTGTACGTGTTCTTGCCGCTCTCATTTGAATGTGGGGTCCTCTCGTCCAGCCGGGTTATTTCAGAACTCACTTCCGCGGGTGTCAAACCCTGCAGAGTCGCAAACCGGATCCTCGAAGGATCCGTCAAATCCTGTCTGAAAACATAGTCCCTCCAAGCAGTCACGTGAGGTTGGGTCTTACCCTTGTCCCCCCGGTGCATCAGATAATGATGGCTCGTCACCTCCTTGAAAACGGCCATCATCTCCGGGTCCTTATCTTCCAAGACCTGGATCTCTTCATTCGATGGAAAATATTCCTCGTACGGTTCTGAGCCCCAAGGAAGCTTGGACACTTCGTACATCTCATGAAGGGCCAATCCCAACTCCCCCACTGGAGTAAAGAAGCTGCCAGTCTGGGCGTTGAAAAGCTCCAACAGCGCAAGGAACATCGGCTTATTGAGGTCCACGCCTGCCTGCGTGGCCCGAATGGCGGCAGTCAGCCCTATCTCTTTAAGCTCAACTTTGAACCTGGAAAGCACCCAGGAGGTCAACTCATCCCACTTTGGGATGTAGTGACACCAACCTTTGACTCTAAAACCAGCTGTCGGATACGTGACCTTCGATGTCAGCATCCGATTTGCAAAAGTCGGGGCACTGAAGGGAAACGTGTCATTTGGGACTTCACTATAGATGCTCCCGGGACGCAAAGCTCGGTAACTGAACGAAGAACCGGTTCGTGAGGCGGTCAAGGTATCTCGCTGGTTCGAGGTGGTGTCAATCGAAAGGGAACCCCCCAAGGCACCTCCTTGAGAAGGAGTAAGTTCCCAATCCATCCTTCTCTTCGAAGCTAGACGGTAAAAGGCTGTCAGTGGCAACTGGCGGTCAACCTGCCGCATGTATAACATCATGCCCTTAGCTGCAAAGAACCAGTCTTCTCTGATCTTCAATATCTTCGCTTCGGAAGAGACTAATCGGTCGCCAAACAGAAAGGCAGGCTTTAAGAAAGTCACACCTTCAGAATCAGCAGACTTCAGTTTACCGCTCTCCATCATACTCTGGAGGAAAAGCGGCAACTGGACCTGGATTTGTAGCATCCTCTCACGAGGTTGGTCCTGAAGGATAGCATCCTTTGCAGGGTTGATCACCGCCTCATCAAAATCAACTCCCATCTGACAAAGAGAAGCGTCCAGGAGGACCTCATTCAACAAAGGGATCGTCATCGACACTGGCACAACAAAAGTGGAAGTCAGGCAAAAAAGACAAAATATGTCAAGCAGACTGGCGCATTGCCAGGATATGAACCCAAGCGCATCTGCTTCGGCGCATCATCAGGGCGTAAGCCCATGCGCGTTGGCATTGGAGCTTCGGCGCATCTTCAGGGAATAAAACCCATACGCGTCAGCCATTAAAACCTCGGTACATGATAAAGGTATAAACCTATGCACGTCGGCAGGATAGAACCTCGGCGTATCATTAAAGACCGAAGTCTATACGCATCGGCAGTTAGGGCACAGAGCCCAAAGCAGAGACGAAACCCACCTGTCACCTCAGGACGAACGTCGGCAAGAGGCGCAAGAGTGATAGGTACATCCTCATCCGCAGATTCCTTCGCTTTCTCCTTCCCCTTGCTGGCAGCGCCGCGAGGAGTCTTGGGATCCATTCTCTCGAAGAAGGAGAAGTTAGGGTTTTTGAAGAAGAAACTCTAAAGAAGCAGAGGCACAGAGAAGAAGAACTCTTTCTCTCTCCAACTCTTACCTATTTATAGGGCTTGGTCGCACGCGTGAACAGATGACGTATGATCTCAGCCGTCGCCTCGGGTTCTGCAAGGATAGCAGCAAATAAAACCAAAAGATCATCATTAATCTTTTCGGTTACCGAGGCACCATCATCACTAACTGAGAAGAGCATGCGCCCGAACAAGCATGCGCCCAGAAATCATGCGCCCTGACCTCCATGCTTCTTATTTCAAAGTATTCCAAAACTTATTCAAAAGTTTTGAAAACTTTGAAGGGGGTCTTGTAGAAGCATGGAATTTCACAACCAGAAAGCCCATGCGCCAGACACTACATGCGCCAGAACTTAGACGAAGAACTTCACAGCAAAGTCAATAACTATAGACATTTGAAGAAGGACTCTTCATTTATATATAAAAGTCTATTACATGTCTAGAAAAGGCTGTACAAAGGAGAATTTCTACAAAGGAAAGAGCCTAAGACTACAGCCAGCGGCCATCATGCGCCTTCAGATAAGGGCAGCGGCCACCATGCGTCTCCAGATAGGCGCAGCATCACTATGCGCCACCAGTAAGGCGCAGCAGATATCATGCGCCTCCATCCAGGCGCATCCCATCATCTCTCCAGCAGTTCAGTTATGTGCATCCCTTCAGCCAAATTCTTCCAGCCAGGCTCACCTGGCCGAGCAGAGCCCAGTTATGTGCCGCTCTTCCAACCAGGCTCGCCCGATAAATGCTTCGACACAAAGTATTTAACCCTCTGGCTGGAACCAAGGAAGAGAAGAGCACCGCAAATGCTGTGGCCAGGGGAGGCTTCGAAAGAGCCTCCAAAGCCGAAGGAAGACCGTGATCGAAACCACGGCTAAAGGAGCAGCTTTCGACACGATCAAAGTGGGGAAACCCCACTTTGCAGGAAGAAAGAGCCTTGCATCGCCATTCCGATCTACGGCTCTTCCGGAATAACGGGGACAAGGCCCGAGCATCCCTATCTTTGGATGCAACAGGCACCTTCCGCCTGCCTCGGAAGCCCTCGACTCCGTCTTTTGGATGTAACAGTCACCTTCAAGTGCATCGAAGACAACACAGCGTCTCATCTTCACCCTCGGGAGCACTTCGTCAACAGAATGCACCCGCATGTTCAAGTTCATATTGGAAGTACGTGAGGGAATGAGAAGCAAATCTTCTCTCCATGCCACTATTTATAGGCCGGGCAGATCAAACCCACGCGCCAAGTGGATGGCCCTCCGAATTCCGTGCAATGAATTTACATTAAATGGATGAACCGGATGCCTCGAATTCAGCCAAACGGCTATTTATAGCACTCGAAGAGCGAGACAGCCGCATCATTAAAAGACATATCCGATGCGCCAGCCAGACAGCGCATCACACGGACGCGCCCTTCGGCATCAGGCGCATCACACAGACGCGCCCTACAGTATTCGGCGCATTATAGAGGGTGCGCCCCCACACATCTCCATACCGAGTGGAACGCCAACCGACGTGCCCACTCAGCTGTCCATCGAACATCACCAACATTAAATGCTGAACTGACAGAGTTGGCAGCACGCCTCCCAAAGTCTGAACAGTTGACAGCTTTATTCAGAAAACGAAGCGTCGGCAACGTCAGCATCATCATGACTTCCGACGGCTACTGCCACGTGGCCACCCGCATGCGCCTCTACGACCATGCGTCAACACCCGCATGCGCCTCTACGGCCATGCGTCCAAACCAGCATGCGCCTCAAAAGCCATGCGCCTCAGACCCTTCACTGATCCCTAAAGACAGATGAAGAGTCTCCGGTTGAAGTTTTGCATGCGCCTCAAAAGCCATGCGCCCCAGACTGATCTCTGATCCCGAAAGACAGAAGGAAAGTCGCCTGCATGCGCCTCAAAAGCCATGCGCCCCAAATGGTTTGTAACTCCTAAAGGTTATGAGCCGCAGCCTCCTCCTGCGCCCAATCCAAGGTGCAGCCCACCAGATCACTCCTCTCCACCAAATCCGAGATCTTCAAACCATGAGTCGACGACACGTGTCTTTTGACTCAACTCATCCAAGATTTCAGCAACGGAAAGATCTTCTCCCTGCTACGTGCCGGCTCACAACAGCAGTATGAAGAGTTCTCCCCCTCGATCAGGGCACAGCATCCATGCGCCTCCATCAGCAACCTCCACGTGGCGTTCCCACACCGGCGCATCCTACATGCGCGCATGAGCAGCCAGCCTGCAAAACTATAAATAGAAGGATCATCTCCTTCACACACACATAGAGACTCAGAACAGAAGACTCACAGAGAATCCACAACAGAGAATCACCGGAGAGGCAGTTCTAGACACTCAACGTCTTCCTCTTCTCAGCAAGCTCCAGCACCCAGAGCAATCAATACCTTCAGAGAACCGATAACCGCCGTCAGCCGGTCAACGGAGTCAACGCATTACCACTCGCTCCATTGGCACTAAGGACCCAGCTTAAACAAAAGTGTACTCCTAGGACTACATCTAAGTCCTATATTGTATCACTGTTCTGTTTGTATTAAGATTTCAATCAAAACAATTTTAATGGCAAACAAAGGGTTACAACCCCGGTCCTTGTTTGGTTTAAGGGTTGTAACTTGGCTATCTGAATAGTTCCATGGTTATCTTATCATATATCGTCATGCTTATTGTGCCCGCCTTAACAATAAAGATCAGGGGTCCAGTTCTGTTCAGGCGAAGGGTTACAACCCCGGTCCTTGTTTGGTTTAAGGGTTGTAACCTGGCTCCCGGAGCAGTTCTGTGTCCTCTCTTCGTTTATTGTCTTATGGTAATCCCCTGTCATGCTCGTCATGTTTTACCTTTGCTTCAATACCATGATTATTTATACTGGCCTTAACAATAAAGATCAGGGGTCCAGTTCTGTTCAGGCGAAGGGTTACAACCCCGGTCCTTGTTTGGTTTAAGGGTTGTAACCTGGCTTTCGAAGCAGTTCTGTGTCCTCTCTTCGTTTATTGTCTTGTTACCTTATCAATAGTAATTGAGGCGGGTTTCTATTCAGGCGAAGGATTGCAACCCCGGTCCTTGTTTGGTTTAAGGGTTGCAGTCTGGCTACTTGAATGGTTTCTCCGTACTCAATATATTATTGTTATCTCAGTTATTATCAGTATCTTTTAATTACCTTAACTATTTATTTGTGATATGCTGGTTTTAGTTCCTAAGTGAAGCCTCCTTTGTGGCACTTGCTCTTTCTAAGGTCTGACCCAGCTGGTTTTGTGTGGCCAGATATCGGAGCAGCACCAGAGGATCCACCTGTCTTTCAGCCAGATGGTGACCACCAGGCGTAACCCTGGCAACGAGTGGGTCTATTTTTGTCCTCCCACTTTATTGTAAAATTATTCTTTTGAGGCGTTTAGCCGGCGAGCACGTGTTAGCTCGTATTGCACTTTTATTTACTGTCTGCCTACGGGCTGTAACATGATTGACAAATCCTAGGGTTGATCATGTATTGACTAAAACTCTTGCTAGTCCTGACATTTTGTACGACTAGCTTCATGATCATCCAATATGTAATATATGGGACACCTTACTATTGTATATTTGGTGCTCTGACATCTTGTAACTGTTACTACTTGCTTGTGATTGAGACAATAGGCTTGTTCATGACCATAGGAGACTGTTGGCTTGTAGTAAACCCTCGTGTATCTAGACAGCCGTGACCGTATAGTGACGTGGATTCCATTTCATTATACGTAGCTGGCTATGTCTGCCCCCGCTCTCCAGTATTCTGGTTCTGGGGCGTGACACTGTGGCTTGGGACGATTTCACAGCAAGATTCAAGACCAAGTACTATGGAGTTGTGGCGCAGTTTGAGCTACAACAGAAGTTTATCAACCTCAGGCAGGCCGGCAAGACTGTAGATGCTTATGCAGCGGAGTTCTGCAGATTGAGTAGATTCGCCCCAGAGATGGTAGCAACAGAGCGCCAAAGGGCCATGAGGTTTCAGCAAGGGTTTCATCTTGAGCTCTTGCAATTGATAGAGGGGCACAATTACCAGACTTTTGATGAGATATTGACAGCGACTCGAAGGCATGAGCTCACCATTCAGAGGCTTGTGACTAGGACTGGGGGTCAGAAGAGATCCCACAGTCAGATTGAAGGAGGAGGGGGAGCGGCGCCCCGAACAACAGTACCATCTACTGGCATTCGTATCCACGATGTAGCGATACGAGGACCAGCACCACCCAGGCAGCAGCAGCAACAGCAACAGAGGAAGAACCAGCAACCCCCGTCGGGCTGCACTTATTGTAGGAAGATGGGACACACAAGAGATGTGTGTCGGACATTGAATGGACTGTGTCTGATATGTAGAAATCCAGACCATCGGGTTACCACATGTCCCATGAATTCGAGGTCAGGAGGGCCAGGGCAGCAGTTTCCTGCTCTGCCAGCACCAGGGGCAGGCCAGTATCGGGGACCCGCAGTGGCAGTGAGACCGTTGGCACAGCGCACGTTCATGCCACAGGCTCAGATGTTTCGGCAGCAGGGACCGCCGACGCAGCAACACCAGCATAGACCACCCCAGCATCACCAAGGCAGGGGCCAGCGACAGCACCAGGCTAGGCCGCAGCATGGAAACCAGCAAGGAGGTCGAGGGCAGGCATTCACTCTGTCCTTAGAAGAGGCATTGGCATCGGGAGATGTTGTGGCAGGTAACATTCTCGTCGCCTCTTATCCCACAGTAGCATTGTTTGATTCGGGAGCATCACACTCATTTATATCTGCACAATTTGCGACACGGCTAGGAATGGAGTTCGAGGCATTGCCAGGGAGGTTGAATATACTCACTGGCAATGGGCTCGTAGGAGTTAGTAGAGTTATTCTAGCGTGTAGCGTTGTAGTTTGCGGGCATTCCATACCCGTTCGGTTGATAGAATTTCCTGTTGGAAATTTTGACGTTATCTTAGGCATGGACTGGCTGAAAGACAGTCATGCGACAATAGATTGTCGTAGAGGGAGTGTATCTTTTGATATTCCAGGCATGAAGAGATTCACCTTAGTCAGATCAGAGGCAACTCAACAAGAGCAGGGAGTAATAACGGCAATGAAAGAAGTTCAAGTTCCAAAGGTAGTTAAAGAATTTTTGGACGTATTTTCCGAAGAATTTCCAGGTCTACCACCAGTTAGAGATATTGAGTTCAGTATAGAATTGGCACCAGGAACTAAACTGATATCAGATCGAGTTTATAGAATGGCGGATTCCGAACAGGCCAAGGTATATCAGCACATAGAGGAATTGAAGGAGAAGAAGTTCATCCAAGCTAGTGTATCACCGTGGGCAGCACCAGTGGTACTTGTGGGAAAGAAGGATGGGTCATCCAGATTGTGCATCGATTACAGGAAGCTTAACGCGGCAACAGTGAAGAACAAGTACCCACTACCCAGGATCGACGACTTATTTGATCAGTTGAGCAAAGCTAGAGTTTTCTCCAAGATAGATCTTCGTTCAGGGTATCATCAAGTGAGGGTTCGGAAGGAGGACATTCCCAAGATAGCATTCAGGTCGAAGTATGGGCATTATGAATTCTTAGTAATGCCGTTTGGTTTGACCAATGCTCCAGCAATATTTATGGATTTGATGAATCACATCTTTATGCCATACTTGGATCAATTTGTCGTTGTGTTTCTCGACGACATTCTTGTATATTCTGCCAGTGAAGAGGAGCATGAAGACCACCTCAGGAAAGTGTTACAGGTTCTGAGAGAGAACCATTTGTATGCTAAGCTCAGCAAGTGTGAGTTCTGGACGAATCATATTTTATTTTTAGGTCATATCATATCAGGAGCTGGAGTAGCAGTAGATCCCAAGAAGGTTGAAGCTGTAGAGAGTTGGCCAGTACCCAAGACCGTAGCTGATGTACGGAGTTTCTTGGGATTGGCAGGATATTACAGAAGGTTCGTATCAGACTTTGCGAGGCTTTCAGCACCCATGACCCGCTTGACACGGAAGGATGTACCATTCGTCTGGTCGGCAGAATGCCAGGCATCATTTGAGAATCTAAAGCAGAAGTTGATATCAGCGCCTATTCTTACATTGCCAGTTGGACCAGGAGGTTTTACAGTTTATTGTGATGCGTCAGGTAAGGGACTTGGATGTGTCCTCATGCAACATGGGAAGGTGATAGCTTACGCATCTAGGCAACTTCGGGACCACGAGAAGAATTACCCAACTCATGATTTGGAGTTAGCAGTAATAGTGTTTGCTCTGAAGCTATGGAGGCATTACCTATATGGTGACCGGGTGGAGATGTACACAGATCATAAAAGTCTGAAGTACATCTTTACTCAGAAGGAGCTAAACATGAGGCGGAGATGATGGCTGGAGTTGATTAAGGATTATGATGTGGAGCTTCAGTATCATCCAGGCAAGGCTAATGTAGTGGCAGACGCTCTCAGCAGAAGAGGCAGCGCATTTATGTTGACAACGCAGAGGCATATCTTAGAAGACCTTCAGGAGATGGGCATTGAAGTTATATTTCCTAGTGATGTAGGAGTTCTAACTAGTCTGCAAGTTCAATCTGACTTGGTAGACAGGATCAAGGTAGCTCAGGCACAAGACCCAAGGATTCAGAAGCTTAGGGCAGAATGTGAGTCAGGACTCAGGAAAGAGATGAGGATTCATGAAGATGGTACACTTAGGTTTGGATCACGTCTATGTGTGCCTAGTGGAGATATCAGACAGGAGATTATGGCAGAAGCTCACAGTTCTCAGTATTCTATTCACCCTGGAGGGACCAAGATGTACCAAGATATCAAGCAGCACTTCTGGTGGAACGGAATGAAGAGGGAGATAGCTAGATTTGTTTCCCGTTGCTTGGTATGTCAGCAAGTGAAGGCAGAACAGCAGAGGCCAGCTGGGTTATTGCAATCGCTTCCTATCCCGGAATGGAAATGGGAGCATATTACCATGGACTTTGTAACCGGTTTACTGAGATCACCAAGTGGTAAAGATGCTATTTGGGTGATAGTAGATCGGCTTACTAAGGTGGCACACTTTCTTCCTTTCAGAGTAGGACAATCTACAGAAAAGTTGGCAGAGTTGTATATGCAACAGATAGTCAGGCAGCATGGAGTCCCTGTTAGTATTGTGTCAGATCGAGATACCCACTTTACATCACATTTCTGGAAGAGCTTACATCATAGTCTGGGTACCAAGTTAAGGTTTAGCACGGCCTACCATCCGCAGACAGATGGACAATCAGAAAGAACGATTCAGACTTTAGAAGACATATTGCGAGCTTGCACTCTAGATTTTGGAGGGTCTTGGGAGAGTCACCTGCACTTGGTCGAGTTCTCATACAACAATAGTTATCAGGCCAGTATCCAGATGGCGTCATTCGAAGCATTATATGGTAAGAAGTGCAGGTCACCACTTGCATAGGATGATATCGGGGAGAGGAAGATGTTAGACCCAGAAATGATTGTTCAGACGGTTGAAGTGGTTAAGGGAATTAGAAAGCGACTTCGAGTTGCACAGGACCGGCATCGTCATTGGGCTGATCAGCATCGTAGGCCGTTAGAGTTCTCTGTTGGAGACCACGTGTTCTTGCGGATCTTACCTACTCGTGGGGTCATTAGATTTGGCGTTCGCGGGAAATTGAGTCCGCGGTACGTGGGCCCATTTGTTATCCTTAATCGGATAGGCGATGTTGCTTATCGTTTATCACTCCCACCTTCGTTACGAGAGGTGCATGACGTGTTTCATGTATCTCAATTACGTAGGTACGTATCGGACCCAAGCCATGTCCTCGATCACTCTGAGCTGGTTGTTGGTACCAACCTGTCTTACGAGGAACAGCCTGTGTCCATTTTAGACCGAAGAGAGAAGATACTCAAGAACCGAACAATTAGTCTTATCCGTGTTGCTTGGGGTCATCACTCCTTGGAAGAGTCAACATGGGAACGTGAGGATGATATCCGATCACGGTATCCACACCTGTTTGACTCACAAGGTATATCTCTTCCTGTATACCTTGATTGTCTTGATTTCTCATGCTTATCACTTTATGGGTAGAGCTACTTGATATCGTTGATTGATGGATTTACATATATAGTACTTGCTTTTGATATGATAAAAACAATTGCTTGTTCACTAGAATTGCTTGATCACTAGAATTGTTTGTATTAGTTTAGCCCCGATGTTTCTATCCTGCATAGATTTGAAATTCTGAGGACGGAATTTTCTAAGGTGGGTAGAGATGTCACTTCCCGTTCCCGGAATGCGTATTTTTGTATATGTACAACTCATGTGTATTTAGTTAGTATTTATCATGTATTATTCTGTATTTAAATTCCTTTAGTTTCATGTTAATTAATTATCTGCTCTTTAAATTTTTATGTTAATTTTATTTCTGCAATTATATTTCTGCAATTTATTACCTGCATTTTATTTGCTGCTTTAGTGTTATTGGGTTTCGGTTTGCTGTACCCCCTTAAACCCGGCCCAACACTCCAACCTACCACCACTCCTTCATTTAAAGCCCTAAACCCTTTCTCTCTCTTCATTACTTCTTCTCATTTCTCTTCTTCTTCCTCATAACTCTCCTACCAACCTAGAAGAGCTAGGCAAGTGCCAACTTACTTCTTGATGGATCCCCATTTTTATTGTTCCATCATCTTCCTTATTTGATTCTAAGTCTCTTTAGTACTTAGCATTTTCAATTTCCATGGCTTATTTGTTGTAGATCTAAGTTTGATACATTTTCAGATTTCTTAGATTTTGATCTAGTAAACTTTGTTATCTTCAAGTTTTGATGGTTCCATGTTGTAGAGAATTTCGTTCTACCCAATTTTGACCTATGGAAGTCCATATTTGGGCTTGGAATGAAGGATTTATGGAGCTTGGAAGCAATGGCTTCCATGGTTTACATGGTTCTGTTCTCAAAAAATTCAGAGAAGAAGAACAGTCCCAGCCGCATGAAATCTTCATTCCTCAGCGCATGGAATCATTTCCCACAGCGCATCAAATCTTCATTCCTCAGCGCATGGAATCATTTTCCACAGCGCATCAAATCTTCATTCCTCAGCGCATGGAATCATTTCCCACAGCGCATTAAATCTTCATTTCTCAGCGCATGGAATCTTTATTCCCACAGCGCATCAAATCTTCATTCCTCAGGCGCATGAGATTATTTATTTCCCAATCATTTTCCTCAGGCGCATGATATTATTTATTTCCCAATCATTTCCCAGGCGCATGAGATTATTTATTTTCCAATCATTTTCCTCAGCGCATGATATTATTTATTTCCCAATCATTCTCCAGGCGCATGATATTATTTATTTTCCAACCTTTTCCTCAGGAGCATGATATTATTTATTTCCCAATCATTTCCCAGGCGCATGATATTATTTATTTCCCAACATTTTCCTCAGGCGCATGATATTATTTATTTCCCAATCATTCTCCAGGCGCATGATATTATTTATTTCCCAACCTTTCCTACAGCGCATGATATTATTTATTTTCCAATCATTCCCCAGGCGCATGAGATTACTTATTTTCCAACCTTTCCCACAGCGCATGAGATTATTTATTTCTCAATCATTATTTATTTCCCAATATTTATTTCCCGAATTTGGCATTAATTAACATTGATTGTTATCTTGATTAATTATTGATCATGCGTTCCTAGATGGAACTAAGAGACTGGCTAGTCGTCTTATTGAAATGAATGAATGAGACACGTTCATATTAAGTATGAACTACTATAATCGATTGGCCGATCCCGAATATTGACATACAGGCACACATGCAGGCTTCAATTTATTTATTTATTTATTTTACTATAAAAGAAGCATGTGTACTTTATGGTCAAGGCATGATTGTTCCGTGGTTAGTTGGATTGTTGCATTACGCTATGTAAGACCTACAACCTAACCGCACGGGCATCGTTGTAGAGTTGTGCATATCGTACCCCGTACGAAAGTACTCATTCCGAATGACCATGATCCACGGCATGGGATTTCACTCAACGTAGAGACTATTAAGTTAAATAAAAATAATGATTGCATGGAGAGAATGGATTTCCGAGTTCTTACATGGCAGCCCTCTTGGGACTAGTAGTGCCCGACAGGCCGGCTGGTCCCCACAGATACTGCAAACCTGCCACACGGGCATGGAGCGGTATCTGGTTATACTATTTATTGTATATTGTATATTGATGACGGGCGTCCTGCTGGGACTCGTCTAATTCATGATTGGCGCAATTGATTGATTGGATCGACTAGCCTTGCTTTTCCATAGTAAGAACTGAGAAATCCTTATCGCATAATTTCAGGATAACTTGGGACTCACAGTAGCAAGCCGTAGTAGTTGCATGGCCGGTTAAACTGATTTGTTTGTGTACTGTACCTACTCTGTTAACTAACTAAGATGATCAGAGTGTCGAGACATGACGGGCCAACCTCTGTCCTTGTTTGGTTGGGAGGTTGGTTCGAAGCGTCGTGACATTATGTGAATCCTAGTAGCAAGCAGAGATCTATATATCATATTCTCTATTACTGGTTTTAATCCCTCATATCGTGCTTCCTTGCGGTACTTGCTATTAGAGGTCTAACCTCTCTGGTTTTGTATGGCCAGATTTAGAGCCGGTTCCCGAGGACTCAGCTTACTTCTACCTCCAAGATGGTCAATACTAGAGGAATGATCGCAGGAGGACTCGAGTGGGTTCCTTACTTCCCCGCTCGTTTTGTTACTTACTTTATATTTTGCCGTTTGGCACCGACATGTTAGTCGGATTGTCTTGCACTTACTTTTACATAATTGTAATTAAGTCAGACTGCAGCTGATAACAATTATGTATATGTTGCTATATAATCTGGCTATATTTTGTAAAGCCAGATCTCAAGAACATTTTGACTAAGCGTTTGGGACGCATTATTGCTTATTCTTAAATGTTCTCTATTATTGCTTCTTGTTTGAATGATTGAGACAATAGATGTGAAGTAACCATAGCGAGACTTTCATGTAGTATGCACCCCCTTGTCTTTTACACATCATTGATCGTATTATACGGTATTTATCTACCCGTAATACGTAGCTGGCTGAGTCATTCCCCCGCTCTCCAGTATTCTGGTTCTGGGGCGTGACACTAACTGTTTCTACGACTTTGTTTGTGGCTTGGATATGACTGTGGGTCTTGGTGCGCCCTGCGTGGCGATTCTTGCTGCATGTGTTGGTTTGGCGCCCAGTACGCATCGTAGTGCTGCTGGAGGCCGAGACTTAGTGTTCTCGACTAGGGATTGGTGCCCAGTACGCATCGTAGTGCTACTGGAGGTCGAGACTTAGTGTTCTCGAAATACGATTCTGCGGCGGGTTGTGCCGAGTGGATTTAGCCCCAATTCGCAGGGAGCTCCCGTTTAGAAATACAGAGGAGACTCTGCCGAATTTTTCCAGAATTCCTGGTCAGGAATTTGGTTCGAAGAGTTGGGCAGAACCGTTCTTTTGGTTTGCTGAACCAGCCTCCTGCAAGTTTATCGTAGTATAGTATGCCTGATCCCAGTACCTGCTAGGTAGACTCATAACTAGATTAGTCGCCTAGCTCTCGACCTGTCTTGTCCGACGGATAGCGTAAGGAGCACGGTTCTACTCGGGAGACGGTCTGCAACCCTGGTCCTTGTTTGGTTTAAGGGTTGTGGATCTGCTCCAGAGTGGTTCATGCAATCCTTGCCACTTTTCTGGCGGCCTTTAATCATTATATTTTTGTCCCATGACCATTCATTCTAGGAGCTATCCTAGTCTAGCCAGCTAGGACTGATAGTTGTCCTGTGTGTCGGGATTTGTGATTTTAGATATATCTGAGGATTGAGTATTATGGAGAGTATGATCTCGAGAATATTGATTGATAGACTCATGTGGACTCTTGGATAATATTGTTATTCCTTTTGAGGATGTTGTAATTCGATCAGACATGACTGTGGATTCTTGGATTTTGATGATCGTGAACATTTCGCGGAACGAGGAGAATACCGAGGATTTTGATATATAATTTTTACTCGACTTCCCAAGCGCCCAAAACCTGGTACCTTTGCTGTATCCCGGTAGTTGGGAGACTTAGTTGCTGATAGCCTGTGATCAATGACTCGGAGGATTCTTGTGAGCCAGAGGGCCTAGCATTGTCTTTAGTGATTAGCCTAGTACCAAGTGATCGTATTTTCCTGATATGATATTTATCCCATCGGGGATGGGAAGACTATTGATAGATTGATCCGGTGGGTAGACCGACTTGATGATTAGAGCTGTAGACCCCATGTGTACTTGAGATGCTACTATAGTAGAGATTCTGACCACGTACCTAACCTGGTATCCATGCCACGATGTAGGCAGAGGACTCCATGTGATTGACCGAATGACCATGTTCCTGACTTGACTACTTGTACCCGTACTGTTACCATTCTATGTATGCACCGAGGTGCTATCCTACGTGTGCACTGAGGTGCTATTCTATGCGTGCACTGAGGTGCTACATGATTCTATGTGTTATATGGCAGTGCATTCATCTTCCTGCACGGACATGGTAGTTGGCCTGTAGTTTTAGCGTGGTTAAGACTGATTGACTGCTTGCTGCATTACACTAAGAATGAATCCAGATTTGAGACTTTGGGTGTCGAGGTGGATTCGTACTTAGTGTACCCGTACTGAGGTACTCATCTAGGAGGATGAGCATGTGACCACGGTATGTGATTCCAAATAAATGTAGGGTTAATCTAGGCAACTAAAGATGGTAGAAGCATTGGAAGGGAGCAGAATCTTGAGATCGTGCATGCCAGCCGCCACAGGTGCTATGATTACCTGTCTAGCGCAAGGCTGACCGCCCCGGATATTGTTATCGTCCGCTATAGCGGATGGCAGTATCCGACTACTATATGTACTACCATATGATTGATCTGTTTCGCATGGTTGCCTTTGAGGGACCAGTGCTTATCTATGTGCTATGCGTTATTATTTGGCCTCGTTAGCCCTGCTGGACATAGCACGATCTAAGGATTCTTATATTGCATTGTTGGGGTAACCCAACCTCCACATAGATAGCCGTAGACATTTGAGTGGCCGCTTATTCACCTAAATTGTATGGCTTGTTGCTTACTAAGCTGGCTGGCACGTAACGCTGTCCCGGCGCGATAATTCACTCCCTTGTTCTTGTTTGATGTAGGGATGAGTTACTGTTCCGATGTCAGACTACGAGTTCCAGTTGGCGATGCAAGTATTAGTGGATGTTAGGATGATTGTGATGATTGTTGGTTACTTACGTATTAGTTGGATTGCTGCCTTATATTCTGTAATCGTGCGTTGGTACCGCACGATCCTTTACCCTCATTACCGTCGTTTATATATGTTATTTCTGTCATATATTATATCATGCTGGTTTTCTTCGCCCGTCCTTGAGCCTTCCTTTCTGGTACTTGCTACGGTTGGCCTGACCAACCCTGGATTGTTCCCAGATTGCCTGTGACCGACCATGTGGATCTTCCAGACTTGACTTGGAGGACGTGCTTCAGTTCCTGACCATGAAGGAACTGTGTGGAAAGGTATTCTTGTCTACATTATTTCTTATTGTAGACTCTCTGATTATCATATGAGTATTTCATGTTTTTCATATGATTATCTCTCTTGTCGTTATTTCATTGATTATTGCCTGTGGATATGAGATTAGATTTAGGCCATAGACTGCTTGCATGCTAGGATACCCAACAAGATTGACAGCCACGATCGCCGTATAACGTCTTTATACCTTATACGGTGTAGCTGGCCTACGTCCGTCCCCGTATTCCTGTACTGGGGCGTGACACAACTGGTCAACTATGGTCAACTTTAGGTCAACCCTAGGTCAATCCTAGGTCAAGGGTGACTAATAGTTGACTTTTGGTCAACTGCCCAAGTTTAATAGAATTTGGGACTAAATTGGGTAAAGTGTTGACCCATAGTTGACTTTTGGTCTAAAAAGTCAACCGTGGTCAACCGGGGTCAAGACTAGGTCTAGGCGACTATTTCTAATCATTACCAACCTCTACAACCCATATCCAAGTCCATCTTGGACTTCGAAACTCAAATCTTGGCCGTAGGCCAATTACCTAATTTACCCCTTTCTAAGGTAAATTTCTAGCCTAGGTGGAAACCTAGTTAGCCTACCTACGCTTGGTATTTTGACCCGTGCTCCCTAGGGTAGTAAGATACTAGCCTATACATATATTATCTACCAAGATACCTAGGTAGAGTGGACGTCTAGTCCATCTTACGGCCCATTGCCGATATCTTGAATATTTCAAGATACGCAATGGTACGACGCGATACCGACGCCCTACAACCCCGATTTCAACTCGGGAGCCTACCCGCAAAATCTAATTCGCGTATTCTAGGTCCACGCCAAGTTTCATCTCAATCCGACACTCGGGGCTCAAATTCACCCTCTAACTCGATCTCCTCTAAAATCCTATTCTTCTAATTCTTCCCATTCTAATTCTTCTAACTTCTTCCCATTCTAATTCTTCTAACTTCTTCTAATTCTCTTCTTCTCCTCCTTACTAATTCCTATTCTCCTTCCCTATTCTCTTCTAATCTTCTTCTCATTCTTTTCCTAACTTCTTCTATTCTTTCCTTCTACTTCTCTTCTAACTTCTTCTAATTCTTCCATTTCCTCTTAACCTTTCTTCTTCTAATTTTCTTAAACTTGTTCTTGTTCTTCTATATATATATATATATATATATATATATATATATATATATATATATATATATATACATTGGGGGGGGGTTTAAAGGGTTAAAGGGGTTAAAATGGGGGGGGGGGAACTGGCAGCTTGCTGCTGCCAGTGCTACTGCTGCTACTGCAGCTGTATGCTGCTGCCATTGCTGGTCTTCTTCTTCTTCATCTCTTCCACTCTCTCTCTCTCTCTCTCTCTCTCTATATATATATATATATATATATATATATATATATATATATATATATTAAAAAAAAAAAATATATATATATATATATATATATATATATATATATATATATATATATATATATATATATATATATATATATATATATATATATATTTTTATATATATCCACCTATCTATCTATATATGTATATCTATATATATATATGCCTATACACAACACACACACATCTATCTACATATATATAAATACACACACACATATATCTACATATATATAAATACACCCACACACACACACACATATATATATATATATATATATATATATATATATATATATATATATATATATATATATATATATATAGACACACACACACACACATATAGATATATTTATATATACATACACACTCACACAAACACTCACACACTCACAAACACACACTCTCACCACCATCTCATGACACTCATTCCCACCACCACTCTCACACACCATCACCACTACCATTTCTCTACACACACATATATACCTATAATTACACACACACACACACACACACACACACACACACACACACACACACACACACACACACACACACACACACACACACACACACACACACACACACACACATATATATATATATATATATATATATATATATATATATACCACTCAAAATAGAAAACCCCTAATAATTCTCTAACCTAGATTTCTAGGGAACCTTATAAAATTTTTGGGCAAAAGGTGGAGAATGAGCTCCTCTCCATTTATTGTGAAGGAATTAAATGCAAAAGAGTAATAAATTGAGAATTAAAAGCATACCTAGAATAGATTTCTTGGAGGAAGAAAAGAGCTTGAAAGAAAATGATTTTTTGAAAGAGAGAGAGAGTGTTTTAGTGGAGAAGAAAGAGGGGGGGTGTTCACCTTGTGGCCGGCCATGTGGGGGGGGGGGGGTTATTGGGTTTTGGCTGAGATCCAATAACCCTCCAAACCCATTAGACTTAGGTTGGGTTCGGTTTGTTTCGGTTTGGTTCGATTTGTTTCTAATTAATCAATTAAGTCTCTAAAATGACTAATTAAGTCATGGAAGTTGGGTTTATTGTTTCTAACCTAATTAGGATGGTATGTGGGCCAAGCCCATCTAGTATGTGGGTCCCACTAGTGTCCAGGCTACCCGGGTCTCCAACTTAAGTCCGAATTGGATAAAATCCAAACCAACCCAAATAAATCCCTAAAAATCGTATAAAATCAATTAAAATTCCTAAAATTATAA
Organism: Iris pallida; assembly: GCA_029216955.1. Classification (NCBI taxonomy): domain Eukaryota; kingdom Viridiplantae; phylum Streptophyta; class Magnoliopsida; order Asparagales; family Iridaceae; genus Iris; species Iris pallida. Next base: position 19,016,793 of record JANAVB010031417.1, on the reverse strand, counting down.
AACTTGAAAAATAATGAAAATACCCCTAATTTAAAACTAGGGGTGACAAGTCGGTATAACGAATTGAATCATTGATTGGAAGACGTATTCGATGATAGCGCGATACTTGGTCTCGAAACGGACGGGAATTACTTAGACTTGGTCGACCCCGCTAAGAAGAAATCATACTAATTTCGTGGACAAGAACGCTTGAGAAGCGAATTGGGTCATCTCGATGACCGAGATAAACGATAGTAAGATGCACACAAGTTCGGTTTTTAATCGAAGTTAGCAAAACGATCGGCAAATCAAAACTATCACGAGTAGCTTGTCCGACTTCGCTAATCGCTAAGCTTGGTTGAAATGTACGTATTCGGGGGACGCCTTGAATGCGAGCACGATCCAAACTCAGCGATACGATGAACTCGGATGCAGCTGCAAGTGGGTGTTGCGATGCGCATGAACGAATGAGTGAGTTTGCCTCAGCCTACGACTCTCGTGATTGATGAATTACAATGTGCCTCGTGTGACCACTACAGCCCCACAATAGGGCGCAATAGCAACCAAGTCGAAGAAACCCGTTAATTGAATAAGTACCAACAACTCTAAAATGAAATGAAAATCATTCAATAAAAATCGAACAAACGTATGCGGCACGGAACTTGGAAAGGTATCGAGTGTAGTTCGATGCCATCGAGCGATAAAGCTATTCGATAGAAATTGTCTAAGATACGTACACGTCATGAGTTAAGGAATGGTAGGATGACCTGCACTCAGGAAGTCTCGAGGACGAGACTTATTTTGAGTGGTGTATTATGTAATGACCCGCTCCGTCCTAGCGGAACGCAGATTCAAATGGCAAGTGCAACGACTCAAACGAGTCGTCGACCCGAAGAGTTGGCATCGACCTGAAGAAGAATCGATGCAAGTCTTACATTGGACCGTCAAGAGGAATCCAGACGTAGACTTTCAAGGCGCGCTCGAAGTATCGCTCGGCCGATGTGAACATCGCTAAGGTGGGTGGCTCCGATGAACCCGTCTTTGCTTAGCCTAGACACATAACAATACGGACACTATTGCTAGAATCACTAGGCGACAACACCGCATGCTAATAAATGACTCAACGCACCAAGCTAAGGGAATAATCCCATCTTGTATGCTTGTATAGAATATAGAAAAGAACATGGAAAATGTGAGAACTCTTGCACCGCGCTCCACGCTCGTGCTACGGCACAAGTTTACATTTAAGTTTCTTATGCGTTCAACAATGAAACAATGAATGGGTTACAACAATAAAACGGGAATACTATCAACATAGTCGTTCCGAGTAGAGTATAGCAACATTGAAAGACTATGGGACCAATGGGTCGCCAAGGCGACTCCCGCACAGGGAGTTGCAAAATGTATGAATGAATGAATGAACGAATAAGTGAATGAATGAATCAACGAATGAAAGAATGAATACGTGAATGAATTGATGAACGAACGAACAAGTGAAAGAAAGAAAGAATGAATGAAAGATAAGAAAGGAAAGAATGGTTAGCGACAGGTATGACGGGCACATACAACGGGGCTCGCTACCCGTGCTGCACGGACGCCAACCTGGTCGATAACGTATTATGGCTCAGAGACAGCCTATGGCTCAAAGACAGCCGTTAAGTTAAAATGACAATAAATTACGAAATGGTCGTGGAAGGACTCGTGCACGAGTGAAAGGGATTCCAAGGGCAACGAACGTCGATTTTGTGGCCGACCTAGGCGGAATCATGGCCTACGAGCGGATAGGTGTGCGGGCTTGGGCACATAACCAAACGTAGGGCCGGTACTTCAATAGTTTATCAAGGTGTACCAGCCATCACGCTTGATAGATGAGAATGCCAAAGGAAAAAATGTCCAAAATGGCTGACATGCCAGCGATCGGTGCATATAAATTTAAGTGGGCTTTGCTGGTGGCAATCCACGTGCAAGTCCTTGTATTGAAATCAAAGTAGTCTAAGTTAACTGAACAAAGTACCTTCTGAATAGGCTTGAATATAACACACAAAATGATCGAGAGTACTTCGAGCAAACGAGTTAGAAAATACGCTACGACGCGCTAGGACCTGAGGCAGGGACACGCACTTGATATTGAAAATTTATATGAATTATTGACTAACTTGGTTTACTTTGGACAGGGAAGGCCGGACGGTAAGTATGGGTAAGTCGTGCATGCATTTCCATGCATGCATTTCCATGCAAACACTTGAATTTGGCAATACGGGATAGGTTATAAAATATACCATGAAACTGATCCTAAGGCAAGATTAGAAAGATAATGAATGATAGACGGAGCACAAAAGTAAATAGAACGTGTTTGATAATGATGGCATTGTGGGCAAGCTAGCCTCCCCACCAGTGCATAACAATGTACTGATAACCCCACAGATTTCTTGCAGGACGCAGGAGATGTCGTCGGTGCGGAGCTTCCCTAGAACGTGCTAAGGCGCGGAGCTATCTCTGGGACCTTGGAGCGTTGCAAGGAGCTGAAGCACCCTATACAGGACATAATGTATCGGAACATCGCCATGAATCATTCCATCTTGTAAGCCACTTGGCACGCCTTTTATGTTTCAGAGAGGGAGAGCTTGAGCGATTTGTAATCTCAGCCTAGCGCCACTTGTAAACTTCTTGAATGTCAATAAAGAGTTTGAATTCGCTTCAATTTGTATTCATTTACTTTTTGCTGCAAATGGGAACACTCTGTGCGACTCTGTGGCCTAGCTCAAATCGGTCGTTTCCAGACTTAGCCTTGCACGGGCGCAACCCAGGCCCGTGCGGCATCACGCCTTAGCGAGGACGATCGCTCCTGCGGGAGCGGGACGTGACAACTATGACCCGGTATTATATCCTGTGGTGTTGCCAGAGTCTCCCTTGGAGGACGCAGAACCAGAGGCTGATGAACCGACCGTTTAGCTAGTTGTTTTCCTCGTTATCTAGTTTATTTGTGTTGGAGTTGTAGATTTTGGTTTCAATATTTTATTTCAGTACTTTCAGTTTCAGTTTGTACTTTTCAATTGTTGAATAAAAAGTTTTTAAATATTCGTAAATTCGTGTTGTGACAAAATGCAAATGAATGTTGTTGTGAATACCTGCAAATAGAACAACTTACTGCCGCCGTCTCACAACGGTGCAGGCTGGACATGATTCGATTCGACCCAACAATTTGGGATCAGATCGTGACATGTTTTGACAGTTAATTACAAATTTTCTACAGTCGACTTAAAAAAGTTATATACTTTTCATATAATAAAGATAAAGAATCCCAAACTAGGTATGAGTTGCAATGATAAAAGAACTTTGCTATGCCTATAACCAAATGCTTACAACTCTCTTACAACTGCCACGTGTCAGACTTCGATTGGAGGAGGAAGAGAAGTGGTAGGGTCGGATGGAGCCCATGTAGCGGAGGGGGTGAGTGGGGAGGTGGGACCCATGTGTAAGGAAATATGAGAGAGATGTTGTAAGAATTTGGTAGTAAACTTAGCATTTTCCATGGTAAAAACAAGAATACAAAATAACATAAAAATGACTTTTTTTTCTATTTCTTTTTGGGTGTATTTGGTAGGAGGAAAAAGTGGAAGGAAAATAGAGGAGGAAAAAGTGAAGGAAAAGATCCATTTTCTCTTGTTTGGTATGGAAGGAAAATAGGAATGAAGGAAAAGTAGAGGGATTACTTTTTCCCTCATAACCTAAGAAATCCAACCCCCCCCCCCCCCAAAGTGGAAGAAAAAGTGGAGGCTTGTATTAATTAACAATTATACCCTCCATATAAATGTATTATTTAAAAATTATTTATGAAGTCAAATAGTAAATAAGTATTTTTAGTTGATGATAGAATTGGTAAACCCTATATTTTTTTACTTTCTTTCCTTCTACTTTTTCTTTCATAAAAAAAAAATGTATCTCTTATCTTTTCTATCCTTGCTACCAAACACAAAAAAAGAAATAATCTTTTATTTTTATATAGAAGAAAAATGTATCTTTTTCTTTTTCTTTTCTTCTACTTTTTCATCATTTCTACCAAACACAGCCTTACATCGTAAATCAGTTCAATCCAATCCAATCATAATTTATAACTTGGCTCCACGAAATTCCAAAAACAAATCACATCCCCGCCCCCATGTGTAAAGCACATGCAGTAGACAATCTAGATCCCAATTATTCTCAAGCACATATTATTATTAGATTCGATTTTATTAATTTATAAGTGACAAAGAATTCAATTGTGCATGCATCTCTTTATTTGGTGGTGAGAAGTGAGAACCAATGAGTGTTCATTCGCCATACGTTTATGACATTATGTTTATAATTTTTTAGCAATATTTAGCAATAGGGTCTCATATATTATTAGTGAATATTAAAATTTAGTTTTTAAAATTGTCCAACATTATTATTTGGATTTAAAAATCACTGTTCTATACAATTTGGATGAATAACCATTTTTAAAAACCCATTCTTATTTTAATTAAAATATTAGATAGGACATGTTACCTTAACTATTTCTATATTTTATACATATTATACTAAGCAACTCTACTTTAAAACTAACAAGGACCGATCTTGGGCTCATGGGCCGAGACGAAGATCTAAAATAGCCTCCCCACACATAATGTAAAAGTACAAAAAAAAAAAAAAAATCGTCATTAACAAAACTTGAAATAAGGACTTCATATAGGAAAGCATAACATAGTAACCACTAACTACACCATAATGGTCTTATGTTAAATGAGGCCAATAAAACATACTAGATCAATTTTAGTTAAAAAATATTAATATATTTATATTTAAACTAATTATTTTGACCCTCCGGATCGTTGGCCTTGGATGGTTGTCCTAGTTGCCCTGGATCAAAATTGGCCCTGAAACTAATTACATGGACCACCCTATGTCTATATTTTATGTAGACAGTTATAACACTAACAACCCCTATGTTTTATTATTTGTAAATGAGAGGAGTAGTCCGCCTAATTAATTTTAAAAATGGGAATAGTGTATGTAATACTCGTAAAACATAGAAAAATTATATTAGGTACCTAGTATATTATTAACCGAGACACTTATTTTTATGAATTATTTTGTGTGAGGGTACCAGGTTTAGACGTAATTAGACTTTGAGTATTAGATTTGTCCGTTTTAGACTTTGGGTACTCGAATTTTTTAGCGACACATTTTACTGACGAAATGAGCCTTTTATGACGAATGTTCGTTCTAAAACGGATAAACCTATTATCCAAAGTCTAATTAGATTATAAACCTGCTATTTTTATACAAAAATAATTATATTTTTGTTCTTGCTAATGAGATATGACGCTGTGATAAATGTCTCGGTCTACCTTTATACAAAAATAATTATATTTTTGTTCCTGCTAACGAGATATGACACTGTGATAAATGTCTCGGTCTAAGGATTTAGACTGTTCAGCAACTAAATTAACATAGGCAAGGCCGGCCCTGGCCCAGGGCGGCCAGGGCGGCCAGGACGACCGCCCAGGCCCCATAAAATTTGGGGGCCCAAAAAAATTAATTTAAATGTATATATATTAGTAATCTTATATTGAAAATAGAACTAATATATAATATGATCCTCTTTTATCATAAATATTTGTGGTGTAGTGGTAGTTTTTTTTTTTTTTTTTTTTTAGTGGTAGTTTGTTATACTTGTACACAAGAGGTCCTAGGTTCTAGTCTTGGCTGTATTATTTTTTAGTTCAATTTTTTTATATTATATATGGATCCCATTTTAAAAATTTGTCTAGAACTTCCATTAACTCAGGACCGGCCCTGAACATAAAAAAACTATATATAATGCATGGGACACCGGCTGCATGCTTTATTTAAATCACTGTATCTTTTGCTACAATCTCAGTAGTTAAAATTGATATGGACAGTTTAGATTATCTTATAATAATTTTCTCTTTTCAAACGTTCTTGGAAAAAAAAAAAAGGGAAAGAAGAAAAAGGAATGGATAAGATGTGACCATCCAACTAATATCCCAGAATCAGCCAATGGATGGAAAATGAATAAACCTCTATATTCTCTCAAAGAATAATAACTATATTTTCGAAACGATCTTAGTATATGATCACATTTTTTGTAAACAATTTTGCTAGGGTGTTGTTATTAACATTTCTAAAGTATCATCATAAGCAATTTATGAAATGTCCAAAAATTTAAAAAGTTTTATGAAAAAACCCACCCCAAAATAAACTTTCATCGCGTGCCCAGCATTAACTTAAAAATATATAAAAGGGCACGGCATGACCCTTTTGCCCTTCTAATTTATTAAGAATATCAACAAACCCAGCAACTCTTCAGAAAAACGGTTCGATTCCAGAAGATACAAAACCAAGAGACTCTTCAAAAAAGTGTTTCTATCGCTCCCTCCTCTTCCATACTCTGTTCGCTTGCGATTTTAGGTCATCTCCTCCAAAAATCTTAGAAATTTCTTACAAGAAATCGCCAGCGAATCTCCATCACAATGTCGCAATCATCAGCAATGGATGTAGACCAAGTTAGAGAAGAAGGAGAAGAAATAGTTGTTGGAAAGCAAACGAAAGGAGGGATGAAAGTTAAGAAGGTTGCTCGTAGACGAAATGCTCCAAAAGAAAAAGAAGTGCAAGAAGCAGTAGAAGAACAAGAACAACAAGAACAAGAAGTAGCAGGGGAGGAAGAAGAAGATCAAGAAGAAGGGAAGAAAAAAGGTAAAACTTTGAGACCTGTTCATTCTCCGTTTATATTGACGCGGCAAATGAAAATGATCATTCTCTCCGTCTATAAAATACACGGAGGATGCCCTTTCTGTGTCATTTGAACTAGAAATGGCCATTCTCCGTCTATTTTGAGACGGAGAATGGCATTCTCCGTGTTTAAACACACGAAGAATGGCATTTTCTGTGTTTTTGACCTAAAGAACGAGCATTCTCCGCCTAATATGAGACGGAGAATGTCATTCTCCGTGTCAAAATAGACGGAGAATGACCTTTCTTCTTGCATTAACCTAGAGAAATGAACATTCTCCGTCTCACTGACACGGAGAATGCCATTCTCCGTCTATTTTATAACGGAGAATGGCATTCTCCGTCTATTTCGACACGGAGAATGACATTCTTCTTGTATTTTGACCTAGAGAATGAGCATTCTCCGTCTTATTGAGACGGATAATGTCATTCTCTGGGTCAAAATAAAGGGAGAATGTCATTTTCCGTGTTAATACAAAACGGAGAATGCCATTCGCCGTCTATTTTAATACGGAGAATGTCATTCTCCGTTTTGTATTAACACGGAGAATAGCATTCTCCCTTTATTTTGATCTAAAGAACGAGCATTCTCCACCTAATATGAGACGGAGAATGGCATTCTCCGTATTAAAACACGCGGAGAATGGCATTCTCCTTGTATTTTGACCTAAAGAATGAGCATTCTCCGCCTTATTGAGACGGAGAATGTCATTCTCTTTGTCAAAATAAAGGGAGAATGCCATTCCCCGTGTTAATACAAAACGGAGAATGAGATTCTCCGTCTATTTTAAAACGGAGAATCACATTCTCCGTCTATTTTGATACGGAGAATGGCATTCTCCCTTTATTTTGATCTAATGAACGAGCATTCTCCGTCTAATATGAGACGGAGAATCCCATTCTCCGCCTTACTGAGACGGAGAATGCTCATTCTCCGGGACAAAATAAAGGGAGAATGCCATTCTCCTTGTATTTTGACCTACAGAATGAGCATTCTCCGTCTTTCTGAAGCGGAGAATGAGCATTCTCCGTCTTGCTAACGCGGAGAATGGCATTCTCCGTTTTAAAACACGCGGAGAATGCCATTTCCCGTGTTAATACAAAACGGAGAATGCCATTCTCCGTGTCAAAATAGACGGAGAATGATATTCTCCGTCTATTTTGACACGGAGAATGGCATTCTCCGTGTGAATACAAAACGGAGAATGCTCATTCTCCGTCTAATATTAGACGGAGAATGGCTTTCTCCTTGTTATAATAAAGAAGAATGTTGACGTAAACCTAATTGTTGTTGTTTTTAGGAAAAAAAACTGTCAGGAACAAAGAAGAAAGGCTTTTCCGTGCAACATTCACCCCAATACTCTCTCTCATGGATGAGGTGAAGGAAAAGTTTCGCCATTTACCTGAAGCAGTTGTTGAAAGCTTGAAGAATGTAGGATTCTACAACTTCGTAGATGTATTCTACAGAACTAAGGTGAAAAAATCAGAACTATCTAAAGTCATCCAAGGTTTGAAGAACTTGATGGGGACTTATTTGGAAGAAGATGGAATTGGATATTTCCAATTGAGCAGCAGTGTCAAGGTAGCACCAACTGCTGATGAGATGGCAACCATTTTCGGTCTGCCAATGAATGATGACACTGAAGTTGATGAGAAGTATTTGAAGATCATCACTGAAAAGCATAAGACCCCCCCACCAGCAGACTCATTCAGCATGTGTACAAAACACTTCACAAGATTGCTGAAAAATTTCAAGGGCAAAAATGCTGAAGTCTCAAACGCAGAAGTTAGGAAAAGGATATTAGAGCTGCTGGGGGGCAAAAATGCAAGTCCTGATGAATTGGCCAAGTTAATAGTATTCAACTTGTGCCAAACAGCATTCTTTACCAGAATGGGGGGGTCGAACTTGCCATACAAGTTCTTCGCTCTGGTGGAGAGCACAGATGTTATAAAAAGCATCTGTTGGCCTCGGATTATACTGGGGTACGTCATGGACAGCATAAAGAGGGCTGTCACAAAATCTGAAGATGGTGATGTTGATATATCGTACAAGAAGATTGAAGGTTGTACGATATACTTCTTGTATTGGTTTGCAGAGCACAATCGAATGATAGAGAGGAAGTGCAAACCAACAGTCGCATCTCCGAGATTCGATACATGGGATGGGAATAGAATCTCGATATTCCTAAAAAATGAATATCAAGGTGCTCAAATGGATTCGGATTTGATATTCAATAATCTTGTTGCATTGAATGTTGATGAACTTGAAGAAGTCCCAGCAGAGCAGCAATGTATAGAAGGTGGAGATAATTCTGTTGATGAAGAAGAACCACAAACTGAAGCTCAAGCACCAGCACCCTCTACAGCTGACAATGTAGATATGTTGCGTGTCTTACAGGAAAAATCTCAGCTTATCGCTGAGAATGAGCAACTCCAGGAAAGAGCCCAGCAACTAGCGGCAGATGTAGCCCAACAACGTGCTGTGGGGCTCGTTGCTGATGGCTTGGAGAAGGAGTTAGACTCTTTAAGGAACGAGAAATCGCTCCTTATTGATGATAATAAGAAACTCCATGAGCGAGTTGAAGAACTGGAGGCACAGGGGTCGGAACTAGACTCCCTGAGAAAGCAGAAGTCTGAGCTTACTGCTGATAATGAGAAGCTTCGTCAACGTGTTGAGGAGCTACTTCTAAAAGGTAAGATTTTATATTTTTTGTCTATTTTAATCTGTAATTACCTGTATCTAACAAGGAGAATGACCATTCTCCGTGTCAAAGTACACGGAGAATGAAGTTTTCTGTGTGTTTTGACCTATAAAATGTCATTCTTCATGTCAAAATAGACGGAGAATGTCATTCTCCGTATTAAAACACACTTAGAATGACATTCTCCGTCTATTTTGACACGGAGAATGACATTCTCCGCTAGTATTTTAACACGGAGAATGACATTTTCTGTATTTTGACATAGAAATGACATTCTCCGTCTGTTTTGACACATAGAATGTCATTCTCCGTGTCAATTTAGACGAAGAATGTCATTCTTCGTCTAAATTGACACGGAGAATGACATTCCCCGTCTATTTGGAAACGGAGAATGCCATTCTCCGTCTATTTTGACACGGAGAATGACATTCTCCGTCTCTTTTGACACGGAGAATGACATTTTCCGTCTAAATTGACACGGAGAATGACATTCTCCGTCTATTTTTTACGCGGAGAATGACATTCTCCGTCTATTTTGACACGGAGAATGACTATTCTCCAGATTAAAGTAAACGGATAATAATATTTTTCATTATTTTTAAAAAAAAAGATTATATAATATTGACATCATACCTCTTGTTGTTGTTTGTTTTTATATCAGTGAAAATGACAGAGGATCTCAAAAAAGAGAATGAAAAGCTCAATGATGATAACAACAAACTTCTAGAGAAAGTTGCATCGTTGAAAGACGAAATCACACAGAAGAATGATACAATTGTTAACCTTGAAGCAATGGCTAAAGCATTGCAAAGTGGGGAGACTCAAGCAGTTCCCCAAAAGCATTACACAAGAGCAAATGAACCTGCTGGAACTAAAAAACAATCAAATGCTGCAGATGAGGATGATTTTACTATATTGCAAAAGAAGAAAACATCCGATGCTACAACAAGTAAGAAGGCAGGTCCTGGTCGGAAAAGAAAAGATCCTTCCAGTCCCAGAAAGAAAGTAGCTTCTGCTGGGAAAAAAAAGCTCCTTCCAGCCCCGAGAAGGTAGACAATAAAAAGGAGATGTCAGCTCCTGAAGAACTTGAGGAAGAATCTCCTCAAACAGCAAAGCTTGTTAAAGAGGGGAAAATGCTGATGCAATGTCCGAAGCTCAGACTTTGGAACCTTGCAGACGATGAGCTGAAGCAAATATACAGGAGCATCGTATACCAAAGAAGGATGTCTCCAACGTAAGTATTCTAAACTTGAACCAATTTCTGTACAATTCACAAGGAAGAATGATCATTCTCCGTCTCATTTAAAACGGAGAATGACATTCTCCGTTTATATTGACGCGGCAAATGAAAATGATCATTCTCCGTCTATAAAATACACGGAGGATGCCCTTTCTGTGTCATTTGAACTAGAAATGGCCATTCTCCGTCTATTTTGAGACGGAGAATGGCATTCTCCGTGTTTAAACACACGGAGAATGGCATTTTCTGTGTTTTTGACCTAAAGAACGAGCATTCTCCGCCTAATATGAGACGGAGAATGTCATTCTTCGTGTCAAAATAGACGGAGAATGACCTTTCTTCTTGCATTAACCTAGAGAAATGAACATTCTCCGTCTCACTGACACGGAGAATGCCATTCTCCGTCTATTTTATAACGGAGAATGACATTCTCCTTATATTTTGACCTAGAGAATGAGCATTCTCCGCCTTATTGAGACGGAGAATGTCATTCTCTGGGTCAAATTAAAGGGAGAATGCCATTCCCCGTGTTAATACAAAACGGAGAATATCATTCGCCGTCTATTTTGAATACGGAGAATGACATTCTCCGTCTATTTTAACACGGAAAATGACGGAGAATGACATTCTCCGTCTATTTTAAAACGGAGAATGATCATTCTCCGTCCGGAGAATGACATTCTCCGTCCAATTCATAACGGAGAATGACATTCTCCGTCCATTTCATAACGGAGAATGATCATTCTCTATTGGAGTTATTTTTATGCAATTTTATCATTAGCCTATATTATTATCATAATCGAAACTAAATTTATGTGCAGTGATTATGTATACATGTACATTCCAAATGCTCCAGAAGAATGTAAAATAAGAAGAAGAAACAATGATGTCAGCATGTTGTTAAATGCTAAAGATTTTCAAGACATACTAAATGAGGCGGATATATAAGCCGGTGTTATGAACTACTTAATAAAGCTTATGAACGAAGTTCAAGCCGAATTAAGGCAGAACATGCAGTCAAGCTCGCAGGGTGCACAATGTAAATGGTTTGCAATCATGATGCCCCATTCATTGGTAAGAATCGAAACTGAAAAATAAATATTAATGTGTACAGCTACTAATAGTGTTGTAAAAAACTAACTCATGATATTATTTTTTGTTTTTTTTCTTCTGGAAAACAGAGTACTGCCCAGTATGTCGATGAAAAAAATCCAACACCTGGAGCAGTGTACAATTTCAAAGTTGATATAGAAGATTTTATCATGGAGCTGGAAGATGACATTGAATGGCTATTCGTGCCACTCTTCCGCGAGAAGAATAAACACTATACGCTGCTGGCATTCAACTTCAGCTCCTATGTTTGGACGCACTACAACTCATTGCGGAAAAATACGGGCGCTAAGGAAATCCAGGATGCAAAATATATGAAGAATAAAATCGAGCCAATTGTAATGAAGAAGATTGCATTGATGAGGAATAAAAGCCCAGCAATCCAGGAATACGAAACAACAGAGCTCAAGGTTTGCAAAGAATGCCCACAGCAACTATCACCCAGCTGCCTGCTGTATGTTTCATATTATATTGAAAAGTTGTCGAGAGCTCCATTTGATTTACAGAAGAAAACAAACAAAATAGTTCACAATACTATTGTAAAGAGAAGGCTAAATTTGGCTAAGGCTTTGCTTATGAGTGAATGTGCAGTTCCTTTTGTACAATAAAAGAAAATGACAATGTAAATTGGCTAACAAATTCCTTGTATATATTCTGTTTGTCAGGTTTCTTTTGTAATGTATTTGTTTTCCTTTGTAATGAAATTCAATTTTTCGACTAATTTACATTGTTCTATATACGTAAATCTGTTTTGTTAAAGTTCTGTTGTTTGATTCAAACCTATAATGTCATTATCTGTGTTAATACAAACCTATAATGTGTGCATTTGGAACTTAGAAATGGCCATTCTCCGTGTCAAAATAGACGGAGAATGTCATTCTCCGGGTCAAAAGAGACGGAGAATGTCATTCTCCTTGTATTTTGACCTAGGGAATGAGCATTCTCCGTCTTACTGATGCGGAGAATGGCATTCTCCGTTTTAAAACACGCGGAGAATGGCATTCTTTGTATATTTGACTTAGAAAGGAACATTGTCCGTCTTAGTGACGCGGAAAATGACCATTTTCCGTGTCAAAATAGACGAAGAATGTCATTTTCCGGGTCAAAAGAGACGGAGAATGCCATTCTCCTTGTATTTTGACCTAGGGAATGAGCATTCTCCGTCTTACTGATGCGGAGAATGGCATTCTCCGTTTTAAAACACGCGGAGAATGATTATTCTTTGTATATTTGACTTAGAAAGGAACATTGTCCGTCTTAGTGACGCGGAGAATGGCCATTCTCCGTGTCAAAATAGACGGAGAATGTCATTCTCCGGGTCAAAAGAGACGGAGAATGCCATTCTCCTTGTATTTGACCTAGAGAATGAGCATTCTCCGTCTTACTGACGCGGAGAATGGCATTCTTTGTATATTTGACTTAGAAAGAAATATTATCCGTCTTAGGGACGCGGAGAATGCCATTCTCCGTGTCAAAATAGACGAAGAATGTCATTCTCCGGGTCAAAAGAGACGGAGAATGCCATTCTCCTTGTATTTTGACCTAGGGAATGAGCATTCTCCGTCTTACTGATGCGGAGAATGGCATTCTCCGTTTTAAAACACGCGGAGAATGATTATTCTTTGTATTTTTGACCTAGAAAGGAATATTATCCGTCTTAGGGACGCGGAGAATGCCATTCTCCGTGTCAAAATAGACGGAGAATGTCATTCTCCGGGTCAAAAGAGACGGAGAATGCCATTCTCCTTGTATTTGGACCTAGGGAATGAGCATTCTCCGTCTTACTGATGCGGAGAATGACATTCTCCGTTTTAAAACACGCGGAGAATGGCATTCTTTGTATATTTGACTTAGAAAGGAACATTGTCCGTCTTAGTGACGCGGAGAATGGCCATTCTCCGTGTCAAAATAGACGGAGAATGTCATTCTCCGGGTCAAAAGAGACGGAGAATGTCATTCTCCTTGTATTTTGACCTAGAGAATGAGAATTCTCCGTCTTACTGACGCGGAGAATGGCATTCTCCGTTTTAAAATACGCGGAGAATGATTATTCTTTGTATATTTGACTTAGAAAGGAACATTGTCCGTCTAGTGACGCGGAGAATGGCCATTCTCCGTTTCGTATGAGACGGAGAATGTCATTCTCCGGGTCAAAAGAGACGGAGAATGTCATTCTCCTTGTATTTTGACCTAGAGAATGAGAATTCTCCGTCTTACTGACGCGGAGAATGGCATTCTCCGTTTTAAAACACGCGGAGAATGATTATTCTCCTTGTATTTTTGACTTATAAATGGCCATTCTCCGTGTATCTAAAACGGAGAATGATTATTCTCCGTGTTAAAACACACGGAGAATGGTTATTCAATACATTATAAAGTCAGAGAGTATAAAGGAGAATAAGTTCTTATGCTGTTAATATATATGTGAAACATCAAATATGCAGAATTCAAACTATTACCATTGATATAAAAAATGTAAGATATGTATTCAAAAAACAATTTCCAGTTATATAAAAGAAGGAATATATGTGTATGTATTAACGAGGGGGCGCTGCCCCCTTGACCACCGTAGCAGCATGTGGAGGCAGAGGACAAGTGCTGCGATTGTGATTGCATAATTCAAAACAATTCTGGCACCTTATCTTTCTCTTCTTTTTTCCCTTGTTCTCATATTTGCTCTTGTAACGGTCCGCTTTTGGTCGTCCAGGACCCCGTTTCGGAACAGGGGGTAGAACAACATCAGTGGGATTATTTTCAAACTGTTTTTTCGCAATCTGGAACTGGACGAATGGCACATGAATATAACTTCTGGTAATAATTTGATGTCCAATACTGCTCCACAAAGTCGTAAACAGATTTATCTGAACCAACTCTGATGCATTGTATTGCATGGCTGCATGGGAATCCATATACCTTCCATCTACGACAACTACAATGACAATCAAGAAGATTCACCATATGGGAGGAAGTATCTGCGATCACCTCAAATTCGAAATCACCGGACCGATATACCCTATAACACATGCCATCATCTGTAAGCTGCTTCAGCATATCCTCAGCGTATGGAGTCAATTTGCTATTCAAACCAATTGCATCCTTGTGGCGATCCGAAATCATCTTCATCATCTTCACACGGATGACATTTACAATTGCTGATATAGGCAATTTTTTCTCAGCCTTTATCCATGCATTGAATGACTCTGCACAACTAGAAGCAACCTCACCGTATCTACATCCCGGGAAGAATACGTTTGACCAGTGTTCAAGTTTTTGTTTATTCATCCAATTCACAACATGACCACAATTCAGATCATAAATCTTCTTGATTGCTTGTCTATACCCACCTTTATACAGAAAAATAAATAAGTAATAAAGAATTAGGTCAATTCACAAAATTATGAAAAAATAAGTGCATTCTCATAAGGATAATAGTCATTCTCCGTTCAAAAGCTAACGGAGAATGATATTCTCCGTTCTATGCAAGACGGAGAATAGTCATTCTCCGTTCAAAAGCTAACGGAGAATGACATTCTCCGTTCTATGCAGGACGGAGAATGGCCATTCTCCGTTTTAAAATACACGGAGAATGACTATTCTCCGTCTTACTGACGCGGAGAATGGTCATTTTCCTTGGTAAATTAATGGTAAATGCATAGAAAATGTGCATATATCTGTCTCATTAACACACCTGGAGTTAGAGCATATACTGCTTGCCTCCAAGCTTCAAGTACATGCGGATACACTCTTTCATTTCCTTCTCTTTCAGCGGTATGTTATTCTTCATGTGATAATAGCAATAGCTATGATAATCATTAGGAAACACTTTAGGGACTTCAGAAACTAGACCGGTGCCTTGATCCGAAAGAAAAATAATACGTCTACTACATCCAACAACATTCTTTAGATTTCTAAGGAACCATTCCCAATTATCGCCATCTTCGCCTGAGACTATACCGTATGCAATAGGGTAGAACTGTTGGTTACCATTCTTCGCTGTAGCAGACATCAAACATCCTCTAAACCTCCCTGTAAGGAAAGTGGCATCCAAATATAGCATCGGACGACAATATTGAAAGCCTTCTACGCAAGCCCCATATAAAAGAAAAAACCGCTCAAACCTCATTGATGAATCATCTTTCTGGAAGTCGATAACGGAACCATTATTGGTTTCTTTACCTTGTTCACATACCAACACAAGTCACTGTAAGATCTAACATCATCTCCGTACATTTCCTGGTGCACCAGCCTAATTCCGTGGTATGCCTGTCCATATGTAACAGATAAGCCGTAGTCGACCTTGAAATCATCGACAACAGATTTTGCGGACTTTTAGGATGCATCCGAACAATGTCACTAACCAAACTTTTCACAAACTTTGCTGGAACAACCAGATTACCTTTATTCATATAGCCAGCTCCACAATTATGTTCTTCCACATACCTCCTCACCTCAAAAATTTGATTATCTTTCGAAATAGATATAGCATAGAAGCTCCACAAACAAGCATGTGTCTTGTAATTCTTGCAACAAACAGTATACCTCCCCGGCTCAGATTTCAAAATGTGGAATGGATGACGAGATTCAAAATATACATTTCTAACAACATTCCTAACTTCTTCAACACCATTTAGAAAAATCTGACCAACACCAGTAATTGATCCAGGCCACATATCCGATTTCCTCTTCTTCACTGTCTCAGTTGAGCCCTCATAAAATTGTACTACTCGTTTGTCCTTTACAGTAGGAGAACATCTACTCAAAGAACTAGAAGAGGAAGACGAAGGTCTCATGTGAAAGCTTTGACAAGGAAAAGATGTTGATGAAGAACATGGAGAGTGTATTTGCTCCACATATAGATCAACACTCACATCATGAGTACCGTTAAAACCACCAACCAATGAGCGAAGCCAAAAATCACTTTCAACATACAGTTCAGTCCCATCAGAGTGCAAAAACCTGAAACGGAAGGAAAGTGGATCCAAAGAAGTCCATCGATCGCACACTTTATTCTTTAAAAAATCCACGGTACTTTCATGTGTGACACGGCAGGAAACTATGTCTCCCTTGAAACAAATGTTAACTAAATAACTTGATTCCATATCTCCCCCCCTGATAACATAAAAACATAAGAGGCCACAAATAGAACAATAAAATTCTCATCTAATAATGATTATTCTCCGTCTAAAAATAACGGAGAATAAATATCCTCAGTTGGAACTAACTTATAATGATCATTCTCCGTCTAAAGTAAAACAGAGAATGTTATTCTCCGTCCTAATTAAGACGGAGAATGTCATTCTCCGTCCTAACTAAGACGGATAATGTCATTCTCCGTTCAAATTAAGACGGAGAATGGCATTCTCCGTCCTAATTAAGACGGAGAATTCCATTCTCCGTCCTAAAAACATACGGATAATGATCTTTATAAGAAGTAATTGTCATTCTCCTTTAAAATATAACGGAGAATGCTATTCGCATAAAATAACAAGATTAAATATCTCACTAACATTTTCTAAGTTAATAATCTTCATAACAAAATCAAATTCAGCATAAATTTCGAGATATACGAAGCTGATGGATGAATTTCTACAGATCTGAACTCTCACCTTGTTTTAAGATCTATAAAAAGAAAAGAAGAAGATCTTCTATCCACAATTGACCTAATCGCCGGAAACCACGAAGATGATGTTGATGATGATGATGATCGATGATGATGAAGGATGATCGACGTTCGACTGACGAAAACCACAGTGAACTACGAACGATTCTGCGATCTCTAATAAAGATTATATCAATGGATTTCAAATTTCTCGTGAAGAAGAAGAAGAATACGAATTTCTCAATCCAAATCTGAGTTTGCGAATTCATAATTATATATAGATGTCCAAATTTACGCGAAGGGGTATTTTTGGAATTATGATAATGGCAAATTTTGTAAATACATAGCAACTAGAGAGAATCTTGAAATATTTAACGTGTAAAAACTTAATTCTGGACATTTCATAAAAATAATCCAGCGGGTGGGCATTTCATAAAAGCCCACCCCGAAATTGGGCTTCTCAGCAATTTTCAGTTAATTTTTATCATTCAAATTTTAAATATATTCATGCATTAAATATGATATTAATTTATACATGCATGGAAGGAGTAGCGTATGATGATATTTTAGGAACACCAATAGTGTTAATATAAAAAATTATTGGAATTTAAATGTTAGAAAATAAAAAAGAAGTGAAAAATGACATTTTATGAGTGCAAATAAGACATCCTTTTGCTAATGATAAAAATATTTCAACCTACTCATTTAGTAAACATTAAGCTCGTCAATCTATTTTTAATAAGATATAACTAGTGATTTATTTTGGCTCATGACACCAATCCAGTACCCAAAAAACTAACAGAAGACTATTTTTGAACCTATTTATCTATATTAAAATAGAATATTGTTATTGACACTCCTAAAATATTATATTGTACTATTTTTTAGTTTTCTAACATTCAAATTTTAAATTTGTTCCTGTATTAACACTGTTGACATTCCTAAAATGTCATACTACACTCCCCCCTCCATGTATGCACAAATTAATGTCACATTTAATGTATATATATATTTAGAATTAGAATGATATAAAATTAAAGATTAATGCAGAATTACAGTTTAGGAGTGTCAATAACAATACTCTTTAAAAATAGATATGGAAGGTTAATATGTTTTGAATCTTTTGATGGACCTTGTAATTTTTTTCATTTAGACTGTGTTTCATAATTTTTTCCAAACTAACTTATACAACCCATAGAAAAATATTATTTTCTATGAAAAAGTAACTATTTTTCATAGGAAAAAACTAGTTTTTATAGAAATAATGACAATTAAATATCCAAATTAAATTTTTCATAAAAAATATTTAATTTTTTTTAAAATAATTGCAATCAAACAATGGCATTATGATTTTTTTTTAATTCAATAATTCTTTTTCTGTATTAAAAACAATTATGTATAATTAAAATTATTTTCCACATATTTTAAATGCTTAACTTTTTTTTGTAATATATTTAAATGACGTATAAAAGAAAATATTTAAAATGAAATTAAGATTTTTTTTAAATTAATGTGTATAAAAGAACAATGTCGGACTGGCTTTCATATATGGGTTATTTAGTAGTAGAGTTTTACATAACAGTGAATATTAAAATTTATGTTTCGAAATTGTCTAATATTAGAATTTAAATCTCAAATTTGTTATTATATTAGTCTTAGTGAACAGTAATTTTAAAATCCAAAGTTTCATATTTAACAATTTGGAGATCAAAATTCTAACATTCACTGTTGTGTGAGAAGTAGAACCTATTACTAAATATCCCTTGTTATATAGCCAACGGCAAGAAATAATCACACAATCCAAGGGGGCGACCAGACCTTCATACTGCATCCAACGGTCTACTTCGTCATTTAATAGCGTCCAGAGAGCGACAGCTGTGAGAATTCATTCAGGGGCATTCCAGGAATAAAAAATGTACAATATAGCGGGGGCATATCGGGAATAATACTGGTTTATAAGTGAAAGAAAGTGGCCGGCCGTTCTAGCGAATAAAAACTTTTCTCGCTACACTTTCACGTCTATTCCCTCTCCTCTCCTCCACTCCATCCAATATTCCAAAGAAAAAAAGGAAGATAAGAAAAAAAGAAGAGATTTTTGGAGAGAGAAAGAAGAAGAAGAGGGATGCGCAGGTTAAGGCCAAGCACGGTCTCCCGGCTCCGTTGGCTGCTAACGTGCGCCATCGCGGCGATCGCCCTGACGGCGCTGCTGGCCGTACACGTGTCCCCTCCCTCCGCAGCGCTCAAGCTCTCTAAGGTCTCTCTCGTTTTCTTTTTGAAAAAAGAAAGAAAGAATATATAACGATTTTTTTTTGTGTTTCTTGCATATTTTTGGTGGTTTCTTGCTGGAGAAACTGACGACTATTTTTTTTTTTCTAATTTAGAGAGTATTTAGTCATTTAAGTAGCTATTTTCAGAAGGTGCTCATTTATATTTGCTACCATTTTGAGTAAGATTTTTTTTGTTACTAAATTTACTGTTGAATTTTTTTTTCTCGAAGGAAAAAATAACTTTTACTAATTTACTGTTTTCCTAATTTAGAGAGTATTCAATCATTTAAGTAGAGCTATTTTCAGAAGGTGCTCATTTATTTTTGCGTAAGATTTTCTTTATTACCAAATTTATTGTTGCAGATTTTTTTTTTTTGGTTCTATTAACTACTTATGATTGAGAAAATTAAATTACTTGGTCAGTTTCTTGATAAAAGAACTGTTATTGCCGGGAACGCCGGGGCAACGCTTTTCGATGGAAAATACAGAAACTGAAACAGTTGGAAAGACAATGTTTCAAATGCAATTCCTTAAAGAAGGTTTTGCAACAGAGATCCAGAAGGATTCTGCAAATTACGAGATCTAAAAAGATATCGTAATTCATGAATAATCTAAAGAGATTTTCGTAATCGTAGCAAACTGACAGTAGTGCCTTCTAAAAAGAAGATACTGACAGAACTGCTAAAGGCAACAGAAGGGTGACAGGCGAGAGATGGAATTGCTGGGGTGAATGTTTACCGTTGCTCAAAGCTTTATTCGCCCTCTGCGAACAGCTTCCAGGAACCAGCAAGGTTGACGGAAAATCTTGGAACACTCCTGCTCTTCTGACTCCTCGGAAGACGGCGAACTCCTCTGGCAATGGCTCTACTCTTCTCTCTCTATTTCTGAAGTAACAGAACCCACGCGTACTAAAAAGTACTAGTGTTTGTGTTAAAAAACACGCTCACTACTCTGTTGTGTTAAAGAACACTTAGAGTTTTCTCTCTGGAATTCTGATTTCTCTAACACTGAGAGAGAGGAGAGAACCTGCATATATAGCCCACGGGACGGTTGCCAAGCAGTTGCCTGAACTTCAGGGTAGTGGCTGAACCACTCCTGAAAGTGCAGCAACTGCTGCAACCGTTCCCGCTCTAATATGCAGCCAGCCATACGCACATACGCACTCTACGCACACTGCGTACGCTGCGCACACTGCGCACTCTACGCACGCTGCGTACGCTGCGCACACTGCGCGTACTGGGCGTACTGGGCTGCGTACTGGGCTGCGTAACTGGGCTGCGTAACTGGGCTCGCGTAACGGGCCGCGCAACGTGGTCGCGCAAGTGGCTCGCGCAACGAGCGCAACTTAAGCGCACTATGCGCCTAGCGACGATGCTGACGTGCTAAGTGCAAAGTGCGCCAACAAAACGTCACATTACGCCTCATGAGCCCTTGAGCCCGAGTCCGAGCCCGAGTCCGAGTCCGAGTCGCTAAGCTCTTACGGAGCTTAGCTCCATGGAAATAAATTTTCAAGAGCAAAAAGCTTACAGCTTCTTAATTGTTGATTAAGCCTTTATACCATTAATAATTAATCCCACATGGCACACACCCATGTGCACTACATGTGCATCTCCATAAAGAGCAAAGACTCATATATATGGAGATACACATTCCTTTCTAGCCGATGTGGGACTAAAAACCAAAACTAAAGGCTAAAAACCCAACAATCCCCCACATATCTCTATATATATGAGTACGAGTGTTCCCCACAGTAACTGTCCATTATGCTTTTAGGATAGATGCCACTTAAGACTTGAATCTTTCCACGTGAGTCAAAAATCAAACTATAATACAAGAATGGATTAAGCCTTGAATTCTGCATCATAGCTGAAATTCTTTCCACTCACATAATGTAGTTACATGTGCTTCTGGCTGCACATTTAAGGCCGTGTGCCAGCCTGGTTTCAGTGTATAATATTGGGCGTCTACAAGTTTACCCTCAAGAGACGGCCTGATATCTCTTTGTCCATACACTATAGGTGAGTTCTTTATTAAAGAGACATGGCATGAAGCGTCCAACGCTTCCTTTGCGGTGCTACGCCGCTATGACATGGCCTTAAGCCGAGGACCTTACCCCGAATCACCGGGAACCTCATCGTAGTGTCATACTACCCGTAGCATGAGGTCTAGCCCCTTTGTAGTGCCAAACTACCCAGCATGAAGTCTTACGCTTCTGTGCGGTGTTACGCCGCTACGACATGGCTTGCAAGGCCGAGGCTTTATCCCTAGCCGGGTTTACCTCATTGTGGTGTCGTGCCACCCGTAACATGAGGAACACCTCCTCTTTGTAGTGCTGACTACATCCCTCTTTAATTCAATATACAGCATTAGGCCAACTGCCTATTTGCGGTGCTACGCCGCTGTGACTTGGCTAACATAGCCGAGGCTTTACCTCCTTCGAGAACCTCATGGTGGAGTCACCGCCACACATAGCATGGAGTCACACTCCTTGTAGTGCTGTGCTACCATACTTCCTGTAAAGCATACCAGACATTCCAAATGCCTGAGAACTCATTAAGGCATTTAAGCCAACCTCCCACAGGACCTGTTTTCCGCAGAAAACAACAGTAGACAACAGTGGTTATAGGTCCGTAACCTCTCCATGCCAAATAGAACATGTACCCACCGTTCCTGATATTCTTCCGATTAGTGGTCCTCCCTTGAACCAAAAGCTAGATGCGCCTAGTAGATAAATCTTTGAACTAATAGCATAAAACTTTATGGTAGGAATACAATAATACAATATCAGAATGCCTTCAAGTCTATTTTACAAGCTGTGTCATCGACCAGCTGGCGCTTGAGGCCCTTGGTGAACGGATCCGCCAGGTTCTCCTGACTCCGAACATCAATTACTGCAATAACACCTCTCTTGATAAGATCGTGTACTGCCCTGTGCTTCAACCGCACTGTCCTCTTCTTCCCGTTGAAAAGGTCATTTGATGCCACCGCCGCAGTCGCCTGGTTGTCGCAGTATATCGGTATCGCCGGTATTTGCGCCCCAACCACTGGAAGATCATACATGAGCTCCCGAAGCCATTCTGCTTCCTCGGCTGCGGTATCAAGTGCAAAGAACTCAGATTCCATGGATGACCGCGAGAGCATAGTCTGCTTCTTCGACTTCCACGATATAGCAGCTCCACCCATTGTGAAAATGTATCCACCTGTGGACCTCTCGCTCTCCACCTCTGAGCACCAACTGGCATCACTGAAGCCTTCCACTACCGGAGGATCTTCGCTGTAGTACAGTGCATATGTCTGAGTCTTCTTGAGATATCTCATAACCCGTTTCACAGCTTTCCAGTGTTCAACACCTGGATTGCTCGTAAAACGACTCAGCATTCCCACGGCGAAAGCTATGTCAGGCCTTGTGGCAGTAGTAGCATACATCAAACTTTCCATTACGCTTGCATACTCCAGCTGTCTGATGCTTTTCCCTGAATTAGGCTTCAGCTTCAGATCACACCTGTACGGCGTATCGATTCCTGGAAGATCCCGATACCCATAACGAGTGATCATTTTCTCAATATAATGAGACTGTGACAGCGCTAGTCCAGTGT
This sequence comes from Iris pallida, assembly GCA_029216955.1. NCBI lineage: Eukaryota > Viridiplantae > Streptophyta > Magnoliopsida > Asparagales > Iridaceae > Iris > Iris pallida. The sequence continues at coordinate 18,993,523 of JANAVB010031417.1, read as the reverse complement.
CTGTCCGGATGATCTTGATCCCTAAGATCACATCAGCTTCCCCCAAGTCCTTCATACTGAACTTGCTTGAGATGAATTTCTTTGTCTCCTTGACACATCTAATATCCGTACCTAGGATAAGCATGTCGTCCACGTACAGACAAACGATCACACCTCTTCCATCAGCGAACTTCGTGTAAACACACTTGTCCGTATCGCTGACCATGTAGCCATTTGACCTTATAACTTTGTCAAATTTCTCATGCCACATCTTGGGAGCCTGTTTAAGACCGTACAAGGATTTCACCAACTTGCAGATTTTGTCTTCAAGACCTCTGATGACAAATCCCTCTGGCTGTTGCATGTAAATCTCTTCGGTCAGCTCGTCATTTAGGAAAGCCGTATTCACATCCATCTGATGTATCACCATCTTATTTATTGCTGCGAGAGCAATCAACATTCTGATGGTGGTCATCCGGGCTACTGGAGCATATGTGTCAAAGTAGTCAATCCCCTGCTTCTGAGAAAACCCCTTGGCTACCAACCTAGCCTTGAACTTGTCAATAGTTCCGTCGCTTAGCTGACGGCTCAGCTTGTTCTGGTTCAACCGTTGTTTCAACAACAACATCTTCTTGGACCACATCTTCATTGAAGACTTCAGTCTCTTGTGCACCCTCATTATTCTCCGGAACATCCGGAAGAACAATATTCTTGTACCTTGCAAACTTATCTTCAAAATATTCTGCATCGCGAGATTCAATGATATGATTTGACTCAATATCAAGAAATCTCCGAGCATCACTCTTCTCTCGGCATACCCCAAGAAGATCGTCTTTGTAGTCCTTGTCCCAAGTTTCTGAATCTTTAGATCTGGAAGCTTGACATACGCCAGACACCCCCACACTCGAATGACATTCAAGTTAGGTCTGACCTTGAACCAGAGTTCATGAGGAGTAACGTCTGAAGTTGCATGAGGCACTCTATTTAGAATATAAGTGGCCGTCAACGCAGCTTCTCCCCAGTAGCACTTAGGAAGGCCAGCAGTCAACAACATTGAATTTATCATTTCTGTCAACGTCCTGTTCTTCCTCTCAGCTACTCCGTTTGATTGAGGAGAGTACGGAGCCGTAGTCTCATTGACAATTCCATGTTCCTTACAGAACGATACGAATTCATGAGACCTGTACTCCCCACCTCGATCACTTCTTATCCTTTTGAGTTGTTGTCCAGTCTGCCGCTCAGCTTCGGCTCTGAACTCCTTGAACTTCTCGAATGCTTCGTCTTTAGCCTTCAGCAAGTAGACGAACGCATACTTTGAGAAGTCGTCGATGAAGGTTATGAAATACTTCATCCCGGCCTTTGTAGAGAACTGTTTGAAGTCACAGATATCTGAGTGTACCAACTCCAGAAGATCTGTACTTCGATTAACCCGAGGAAAGGGTTTCCTTGTGATCTTCGTTTGAGCACAAACTTCACATTTCTCTACCTTACCCCCACACTTGGAGATAAGTCCTAGACTAGACATTCTGTTTATTCGTTTACAATGAACATGTCCTAGCCTATTATGCCACAACTCAAGAGTATAAGCAGAAGGAGTGATTTCATTAATTACATTGGACTGATTTACAAGCTGAATCTTGAACATTCCTTCGGTATAAAAAGCTTTTCCGAAATATGTTCCCTTGATAGACATCACCATCTGGCCAGCATTGATGTCCATTCTGAGGCCTGCATTGCAGAATAAGCCTCCCGAGATCAGGTTCTTGGCGATAGCAGGTACGTGCTTTACGCCTTGAAGCGTCAGAGACTTGCCAGAAGTCAGCTTCAGAATAACCGTCCCGATCCCTAGAACTTCAGCTTGTGCTTGGTTCGCCATCATAACCGCTTCAGAAGTGGGTGTGTAGGTGGTGAACCACTCCTTACTGGAGCAGACATGGCAGGTGGCTCCAGTATCTACCCACCAGTCTGAATCAGATCCTACAGCATCAACCTGTCCAATCATAGCAATTACATCAGTAATCATTGAGACTTTGCTAGGCTCACCTTGCTCTGATTTCTTGGCCGGTGCTGTGCATTCACTTTTGAAATGGCCCAACTGGCCACACTTGAAACAAGGCATCTTTGCCTTAGATTTCTTTGACTTGAAAGAAGTTCCCTTAACATTCAAGTTGTTAGGGTTCTTCTTCTTCTTCTGGAAATCTACACGCTTTCCCTTTCCCTTTGGTTCCTTGGTCTGAACCAGATTGGCGTTAGCCAATTGCTTGGACAGTGTGTCCACCTTCAGTTGAGCCCGCATCTGGTCCTCAACATAGATTTCCTGTAGGAGATCTTCAAGAGTGATCTCCAACTTCTTCCTATGCATGTTTGCATAGAACTTGCTCCATCCAGCGGGGAGCTTTGAGACAATCCCTCCAACAACAAACTTGTCGGGGAGGGGCATAGCCTCATCTTCCAATTTCTGTCGCAACTTCAGAAATTCTTTGACCTGCGGCAGCATGGACTTCTCGTCCTCAAAGAGCCATTTGTGATATTTTTTAACCACAAATATTTTGCTCCTGTTCTTGTCTTCTTCGTACAGTTTTTCCAGAGACTCCCATATGTCTCTGGCAATTGGTTTCTTACTGTAGGATTCTGCTAGAGAATCCTCCATAGCATTCAGGATAAGCAACCTGCAAATGCTATTTTCCCTTCTCCACTTGGCCTGAAGTTAAGTAGCCGCAGAGATTGCGGCAGCAGACCCAGTATCTGGAACAGTAGGTTCCTCTTCAAGCAATACGTGATCAACGTCTCTAAGTTGAAGAGTGAGATAAACCTTCCTCTTCCAGACTTGATAATGCTCTCCATCAAACTTTTCTAATTTGCAAAAGTCAGTGTTTAGGAGTGAAACATTAATATTTTCTATCGTAGCAATAAAGCTTTGAGATTGTTATTGCCGGAAACGCCGGGGCACGCTTTTCGATGGAAAATACAGAAACTGAAACAATTGTAAAGACAATGTTTCAAATGCAATTCCTTAAAGAAGGTTTTGCAACAGAGATCCAGAAGGATTCTGCAAATTACGAGATCTAAAAAGATATCGTAATTCACGAATAATCTAAAGAGAGTTTCGTGATCGTAGCAAACTGACAGTAGTGCCTTCTAAAAAGAAGATACTGACAGAACTGCTAAAGGCAACAGAAGTTTGACAGGCGAGAGATGGAATTGCTGGGGTGAATGATCACCGTTGCTCAAAGCTTTGTTCGCCCTCTGCGAACAGCTTCCAGGAACCAGCAAGGTTGACGGAAAACCTTGGAACACTCCTGCTCTTCTGACTCCTCGGAAGACGACGAACTCCTCTGGCAATGGCTCTACTCTTCTCTCTCTGTTTCTGAAGTAACAGAACCCACGCGTACTAAAAAGTACTAGTGTTTGTGTCAAAAAACACGCTCACTACTCTGTTGTGTTAAAGAACACTTAGAGTTTTCTCTCTGGAATTCTGATTTCTCTAACACTGAGAGAGAGGAGAGAACCTGCATATATAGCCCACGGGGCGGTTGCCAAACAGTTGCCTGAACTTCAGGGTAGTGGCTGAACCACTCCTGAAAGTGCAGCAACTGCTGCAACCGTTCCCGCTCTAATATGCAGCCAGCCATACGCACATACGCACTCTACGCACACTGCGTACGCTGCGTACGCTGCGCACACTGCGCACTCTACGCACGCTGCGTACGCTGCGCACACTGCGCGTACTGGGCTGCGTACTGGGCTGCGTACTGGGCTGCGTAACTGGGCTACGTAACTGGGCTCGCGTAACGGGCCGCGCAAAGTGGTCGCGCAACGAGCGCAACTTAAGCTTACTATGCGCCTAGCTGACGATGCTGACGTGCTAAGTGCAAAGTGCGCCAACAAAACGCCACATTACGCCTCATGAGCCCTTGAGCCCGAGTCCGAGCCCGAGCCCGAGCCCGAGTCCGAGTCCGAGTCCGAGTCCGAGTAGCTCCATGGAAATAAATTTCCAAGAGCAAAAAGCTTACAGCTTCTTAATTGTTGTTTAAGCCTTTATACCATTAATAATTAATCCCACATGGCACACACCCATGTGCACTACATGTGCATCTCCATAAAGAGCAAAGACTCATATATATATGGAGATACACATTCCTTTCTAGCCGATGTGGGACTAAAAACCAAAACTAAAGACTAAAAACCCAACAAGAACAACTTTGGGGTGTACTCTATGGATTTATTATTATTATTATTGTTATTTAAGTAGAAGCTCTTAGCTATTATAATTTGGAATATTGCATTAAGCAAGGAATGTTTGTTTTTCATGGCAGAAATTATATTTTAATCTTTAATACGAACCAACAGCTATTTATTTTTCTACCGTTTTATGTAAAAATTAAGCAATCATGTTTACTCATGTTCAAGACATGTTATATATATTTTTATGATTTCATTTATTCAGTCAGCTCATGTTCAAGAAATTATTTTGATCTTCTTTATAATAAAAAAGCACAATTTTTGGGAGGCATTTTATGGTAATTGTTAAATTTAGGTTTAAATTGGAAGTTTCTAATTTAGGAAATAATTTATTGCAGCAAAGGGAGATTGGGTTCCGAGGTTGGAGTGCAGAGCTAAGTTGGACTCAGGAATCTGCCCCTCCCCAACTTTCAAAACTTCCATTCTCCTCAGAGAAGGTGATCCAAAAGTTTTTGTGTATAAAAAGTACTCTATTCCCCCCCCCCCCCCCCCCCCTCCCCCCCCCCCCCCCCCCCCCCCCTTCCCCTTTTTTTTTATGCTTGAATGATCAGTATCGGTAAAGGTTATCATGGGTTAGAATCTAGTAAACAATATTGAATTCTAGAAGTAGTCATGTTCATCTCTTTCACTGTGTTCACTACTCTAGAATTGAACAGTTGGGTGGCAAGAACGGGACCTCGGCGCTTGCGAAGCTGTGGAAGCAACCGTCGAGCCGAGATTTCGTTCCATGTGTGGCACCAAGCTCAAACTATTCTTGTAAGCGGGGATTCTATTAAATTGTGTACTATTTCCCTCTTTACATTGGTTTCTTGGTGTTACGATTTATGGGGCTGGTTGGTTTTTTTTGTTGTTCTTCAGCTGCAGGTGAATCGAGAGGTTACCTTGTAGTTAACACCAATGGCGGGTTGAATCAAATGCGCACTGGGGTAAGTTAGGCATTATCTTCTCTCTCTTTTTGGGTAGTCTTAGAGGCTATGTTATGTTGCTCAGACACGAACAGTAAGGACACAGCGACCTGGACACGACAAATATTTTGGTGTCCTAGTGTATTCTGGAGTATATGTGCGTCTTTGCATACATGTACGACATGGAACTGATTTTTGGAATGTTCGTGCTTCCTTGCTTATAGGTTATTTTGAACAAAATGGCTCTATTCGTGGCTATTTTCACTGTATCCATGGGTGGAGAACAACAAGATAAATATCATTCGTTCCTTTAATTTTGTTGCCATTTGCGGAAGTTTCAGGTCACTGGAAGGAAAAAAAAAAAGCCCAATGTTTCTGCTAGCAAATAGTATTTCTCTCCCCCGCTGGGCATCCTTCTAACTTATTAGCATTATGGGGTATCAGGCTGAAAGTTTCAGTTACAGAGCTGATTGTTTCTTTCAAGATCCTAGTTGCTGTTTGGGGACTCGTGCTAACATTCCAAGTCTTGATGTGTGGATACAAGCTAGAAAAGCCCTTACTCTTATGGTTGACTTTAGCTTACTCAACCATGTTAGTTGTTCTTATAACTTATAAATATACTTGTTTAACGCATTATGTTTATTGTGTTAAACTATACAGATGAAGATAGTTGTTATAAAGCGACTCTTTATTGTGTTAACAAATAAGGAAAATATTGAGGGAGTCAATCCTTTTGACTGTTAGAATCTAGTAAACAATTAGTAGTTGCACATTTTTATTCATTTGAGTACGCACCTTGATTATACTTCGAGGAAACATTTTGGTTCATCGGTTAAATACAAGTTATCAAGCACGGATGATCCTATTTTGGGAGGTTACCTAATCCAACTGATCATGTTTTGTCGATACAGACTAGTTGCATATTTATCCTTTGGCTAAAAGTTACTGTTTCTTATGAATATGCTTTATTGATGCTTAAAATATGTGAGGAGCTATGCACAGGTAGGTATACTTGTTTCAACTTCATGGCCTACCTAATCCACCATTGTCAATCCCTGCTAATATATAATCTCCTTAACATTAGAGCTATCTTTTATGGTTTATTGTATCTAGTTTAGTCATTTGTTCCTTGAGTTAATTGGGCATCTTTTTCGACTTGCAGATATGTGACATGGTAGCAGTTGCGCGTATTATAAATGCCACGCTTGTGATCCCAAAACTTGATAAGAGATCATTTTGGCAAGATTCTAGGTAGATGTCATTATCTTTATACTCCTGCTCCCTTCTTGGGCATGTGTTAATTCTGGAATTTTGGGTTACCAGCAATTTTTCAGATGTCTTTGACGAAGAATATTTTATCCAGTCATTGACAAATGATGTTAAAATTGTGAAGAAGCTGCCGAAGGAATTGACAACAGCTACCAAAGCAATAAAGTATTTTACAAGTTGGTCAGGTGTAGAATACTACCAGGGTGAGATATCACACTTGTGGGATGATTATCAGGTGGGGTAACGTTGTAATTCTTTCTTACACTTCCATCAGTTGGTAAAATTGGGTTGCTATTCCTGATATGCAGCCTGATTTAATTCCTCCTTTTTGATAGGTCATCCGAGCTGCTAAATCAGATTCCCGCCTTGCTAACAACAACTTGCCTCCTGACATTCAAAAGCTTCGTTGTCGTGCTTTCTACGAGGCTCTTCGATTTTCACCACAAATAGAGGCACTTGGAAAGGTTTCCCCAATCTTATAACTTCTATTTTCTGTGCCTGTACCGCTTTTTACTAATGTGAATTATGCAGTTATTGGTTGAGAGAATGAGGTCTTATGGTCCATATATTGCTTTACACTTGCGTTATGAGAAAGACATGCTTGCTTTTAGTGGGTGCACGTACGGCTTGTCTTTTGTGGAAGCAGATGAGTTAACAAGCATAAGGTTATAACTTCTGTAAATAATGGTCTCAACCTTCATTGTTTCTTCACCCTTCCAAGCTAAATTATGTTATGCTGAACCTGCTTTCACTTTTCTAGAGAGAATATTTCTTATTGGAAGGTGAAGGATATTGATCCCTTGGAACAAAGGTCCAAAGGTTATTGCCCTTTAACTCCAAAGGAGGTTGGAATTTTTCTTTCCGCACTAGGCTATCCATCAAATACGCCTATATATGTTGCAGCAGGAGAAATATATGGCGGTGACTCGAGAATGTCAGATTTGGAATCTCGCTTTCCTTTATTAATGAGTAAGGTAAAAGAAGATTACATTGTTAACATTCCATTTACCTTTTACTTTCATCCAATTCTTATATTGAACTTTCAGAGCTTGCCTTCGTTCCATATTATAAACAATGTGGTTTAATGTACTTATAAGTTTCTCCTTGGAGAACTTCATTGTGTACATGCGTGATGAATATAAATCTGCACCTTAAACAATCACGGCAGAAAGCATGTCTATCAAACAAGGCAACTGTTTGTTAAGCTACTAAAAGAGTCTCAGACTCTTGTCACTGACTATAATGGGAAGGATCAAAATAATAGTGGTTCCCCAGATGTGTTCCATTCTTTGGAATACGTAGCACTTCTCTAAGTTGCTCAGCAAAATAAAATCTTTATTTTGACACGCCGGATGGATAAAAAAGGAATCAACAGTTGAGAAACCATAAACATAACTAAAACTCTAGATAGAGAAACAAGTTAAAGAAAAGAAGAATCAGACTTAATGGAATCCAACTCACCAAGCAATGCACTGTTGCCATAAAGAGGTTCAACTATCCAGAGAGTACTTTAGCATAGTCTTAAATCGTAAGAAGGGTTGTCAAGCTAAAAAGCGTAATGATCACTCACTTACGACCTTAGTGGAAATCTGAATCAGGAAAAAGAAGAAGAATATCATGGATAGGATTCCCCACTTTTAAGCACGTGGAAGAAGAATATGTAGCACTTCTCTAAGTTGCTCAGCAAAATAAAATCTTTATTTTGACACGCCGGATAGATAAAAAAGGAATCAACAGTTGAGAAACCATAAACATAACTTAAACTCTAGATAGAGGAGAAACAAGTTAAAGAAAAGAAGAATCAGACTTAATGGAATCCAACTCACAAGCAATGCACTGTTGCCATAAAGAGGTTTAACTATCCATAGAGCACTTTGGCATAACTATCCATAGAGCACTTTAGCATAGTCTTAAATAAATCATAAGAAGGGTTGTCAAGCTAAAAAACGTAATGATCACTCACTTATGACCTTAGTGGAAATCTGAATCAGGGAAAAGAAGAAGAATATCATGGATAGGATTCCCCACTTTTAAGCACTTGGAAGGAGCACCATCTATGAAGTCAACATTACTGCAATGGATCTGAAGAGCAACTTCAGCTAGAAAATGTTGGTGTGCTTAAAAAGTTGGTTCGTGGACAGACAGCCTAGATGGACTTGTTAGGGTAAAATTGTAATTTCAACCATCTATGTCCAACATGGCGCCTTGAAGGCTAGCTCTGCTGAGCAAAAAGCCCAATCAATGCTTCTGTCTGCTCCGCTGCGCACGTCCTGCTTCCGGTTTTGGCCGTTGTGCGCTGTTGATTTGTGTCACACTTACCCAAAAATTTGTAAAAGTTGTAGATTTTCTTCTGAAATTCTGGTGAAGAATTGTAATAGTTTATCTGCATCATTGTTTATATAAGTTTTCATTCTCATGATTTTCACATGAAAACAAAGACATGGTTGGATTCTAAGAGTCCAAGACAATCAATTTTCAATTTTTCTGTAGCGAACTTTCATCATCAATCTTCTCCTGGCAGTTCGAGGTTACATAAGGCTCTCTTTCTTTGTTGCACAAGTTACAACTATTGCATTGTTTTAAATAAATATTCCAGCAAAATTTCCTTTCAAGTAGACTAAAAGACGATGACAAGCTCATGCAGTTCCTAAGTTTACAGTCATGGATCTTGCACCATTTAACTGTGGATTATTATCTGGTTTATACCAGCAACAAAACCTTGTGCATTCCTTGATGAGGCTTCACACTTTGATATGTGCTAACATCCCCTTCCTACTACTTATTGTTCCTTTTTGCTAAGAAATCTAATGATAGTGGATCTTGCACCATCCTGCCATTTGAAGAACTGCTAGCAGACAAATCTAGGCTAGACCTTGTGTGTATGTGGCCCTACTGTTATATTATATCATGTCTGTCCTTGTTGATGAAATGCTTTCTTCCTTTTTCACACCTTTGAGTTGGTTTTACTATTATAACATATTATGTATGTGTTCCTGTTGATGAAATGCTTCCTGCCTTTTTTGACACACCTTTGAATTGATTTTCACAACATCCCTTGTTTATTAAAATTTTCCTACTTCTCCAGGAAAAATTAGCATCGGTAGATGAGCTCGCACCTTTTCTTGATCATGCGTCTCAAATGGCTGCTTTAGACTACATTGTATCAGTAGAGAGTGATGTCTTTATTCCCTCTTACTCTGGGAACATGGCAACGGCTGTTGAAGGCCACCGACGTTTCCTTGGCCACAGAAAAACAATTACTCCTGACAGGTTTGGTAACCCTTGGCTTTAACTTAAAGTGTTAGTCTTGTAAACATTCTTTGTCATACTTATATTTTACTTTGGAGCAGAAAAACTCTTATCCATTTGTTCAACAAAATCGATCAAGGGTCACTGAAAGAAGGGAAGAAACTATCAAGTATTATTTCTGAAGTCCATAGAAGAAGGTAAGAGACATTGGATAATGAATACTCGTGTAACTTACTATTTATATCTATACCATCAGAATGGTTAGAAATCTGCTCAACTGGCCTAACATTTAGGGTGTGTTTGGCACTTATGAAGTACTTTTCCTGGAAACACTTAGGAATGGACCTGAAACATAAGAAACAGAATATGATCTGGAGAAATTAGAAACAAAAAAGTGATTGCAGCTTATGTGGTTCGGAGAAGTTACATTTATTGGCTTATCATGATTGCAGCTTATTGGCTTTTGCTTTAAACGAGTGCTCAAGTATACGTAGACACATCCTCATTTTCAAACAGAATATGATCTGGAGAATTCTTTTTTCATCTGCTGCAAAAACTAGACACATCCCTATTTTAGATTCTTCCAATAATACTTGTGACTGAAGAGTTATGTGGTTCGGAGCTGGAACATAAGGACAGACTACGAGCTGGAGAAATTGGAAACAAAAAAGTGATTTACATCTAATGATTCATACAACCTTTACCACCCCCTCCATTGTAAGCTTACGTGTTTATTGGATTATCATGAATGCAGTTTATTGGCTTTTGCTTTTCCATATGTGCTCTTAAGTTTAGTATAACCAGACATTTATTTTTGGTTAATTACACTGACCCCTCTATGTTTCATGAGTATTACAGGGACTACCCCCTCTTCCGAAAATAATTAACCACAGCCTCTTCCGAAAATAATTACACTTACAACCTCTTTCCTTTATAAATTTTATTAACCACGGGGGTGGTCAGTGTTATTAGTTTCTATAGAAAATAAAACTATATGGGTGGTCCGTGTAATTAGTTTCAAAGTAGGGATGGTCCGTATAATAAGTGTAAAACATAGGGATAGTCAGTGTTAATTGAACTCCATATATTTTCAAACAAGGAATTTCTTTTTTTCATCATAAGCCAGGAAACTTCATCGACTGCAAAACTAGAGGCTTCTTTTTTTAGATTCCTCCAATAATCCTTGTGGCTGAGAGTTTGGTCCAGTATGGAAGCTGATTTTGTTGAGTTACCTCCATCTAATTGTCAACGTTTGTGGTTGTATTGCAATTCATATTTTGCTTTTGTTTCAACATCATTATTTCATTTTGCTATCCATGTGACATAAGAAATCAAAGTGTGTAGTGATATAACTTTTCGAAGTTTGAAAATGTTAATAATGGTATGTTTAATGCTATATACGCAAAATCATCTTTTTTTTCCCCTTTTTATTTGCCTTTTGCCCATCCTGATACTAATTTCAGTCTACTGATCCAATCAGACAAGGGTCGCCTAGGAAGAGAAAAGGCCCCAGTTCTGGTACAAGAGGCAAAGACAGGTTTCGGTCGGAAGAATCATTTTATGAGAACCCAATACCGGATTGTTTGTGCCGCCGAACACATCGATAGCAGCAACAACTCCACTTATTTGACACGAGGGGCCGTCATGCAGCGACAAAGCCTTCCCATCCAAACATCAAGGAAGAAACATCTCGTATCAGCATCAGCTGGCGACGTAGCAGTATTACCAGATAGCAGCTGTGGCTGAAGCTCCAGGGACCTGTAAATCTTGAAGATTTGCATACGAATAGAGGTGAGAGGGAAATCGTAGAAGTTTTGGGAACATGTAATGTAGAGAATAATCACCAATCTGGGTTGTATTCAATTAATTCATTCAGAACGAAGAGAATAAAATTATATGAACATAATCATAAAAATTATATGAATGTACATAATCATAAAAATTTATTAGTGAAAGAACAGCGGTATGTGATGTTATGTGTATTGTCCATGTTCTTTTGCAAGAATTTTTTATTTATTTATTGGAATAATCTTCCCTTCTGAATCGAGTCAGTCCGCTGCTTCTTTGAACGATATGTTTGTCTTATATTATTCTCTTTTGTAAGCTGCAAGCCGGAATTGACACTCGAGTAGGGAGAAGGTTTTTTTTTTTTTCGCTTCCTGCCTACCTTTGGAATTTGCAGTATGCTATTACTTCCTCCTGCGGATTGAGGCTGCAAGCCGGAATTGACACTCGAGTAGGGAGAAGTTTTTTTTTTTTTTTCGCTTCCTGCCTACCTTTGGAATTTGCAGTATGCTATTACTTCCTCCTGCGGATTGAGGTTGTGAAGTTATCAGTGGGGCGAAGTTCGACGGCTCGTTAGCACCCTAGATGTTGATAGCCTTGTTAGCAATTCGGTGAAAGGAAAAAAATTCGGGACGGCAAAAGTAGGAAATATAAATCGACTCGGTGCAAATAAAATATGTTCAAAAATTTAGTCAAATATTTGAAAAATAAGAAATATTGATGTCAGTAACTTTAACATTTTTAAACATGTCAAATTTGGTTAATAAACATGTTCTCACCACTTTTTTTTTTGGTCAAATTTTCAATAACATATATGGAACACTTTTAAAATTTTGCATGTTTAAAATTTACGTACTGATCCGAATCTTTCAAAACTCTGCATGTTTAAAACTTTTAAATTTACGCACGGAACACTTTTAAAACTTTGTATGTTTAAAATTTACGTACTGATTCGAATCTTTCAAAAGTACGCACATTGCCGTACTTTCAGATTTTGAGCCTCGAGGCGAACTCTAATAGTAGTGCCCTCAAAACTTAATTTTTATATTATATATATATTTTTATCGATAATGATATAATAGCATTTTTAACCCAAAATTCAAGAAATAAACACAATAAACAAAATTTAATATCCAGGAGAATATATATGTTATAATAAGATATTAATAAAACTGGAGATGTTCCAAACCCCAAAAATTAAAACTGATGTTCCAATAAAATGGCATTATCATAATTTTTCAATAAATAGTAATAATTAACAAGAACAATCAACGATAAATATAAAAATATTTTATTTCTCGATTTCTGTATTAGTTGATTTCAATCTTAATAGAATAACTATGCAATCAAATGACAAATTTTTTTTTCCCCAATGCATTGGTCTACAACATATAAAGATAATAAAAAAAACAATTTATAAAAAAAATCTATGAGTAAATTATAAATCTAAGATAATGGAAAGTGATTGATTCCGGTAGGTCGAACCCTAGGAGCCAACCACTTGAATTCTTTCTAAAAAAAATGAGAACACACCTGAACATCAACATTGCAAAAAAAATATATAATCAATTATAAAACTCTCCTATAAAAACATAAATTAATAAATAGTGGGTGCTTAGATGATTCATGATATTATTGTTTAGTTATTTTGGATGATAATATTAATGGCTAAGAAGCATTGGAGCATCAAACATAGTTCTTTAAGGTCTGATAGGTTTGTAGCCAAACTTATCAAAAATATATATTAAAAAATATCAAAAACTCACCTGTTGTGTACGGGTGAGCATTATTCGGTTTTGGACCGAAAATCGAACCGAACCGAATAAGAGGTTCGGTTCGGTTTCGGTTTTGAAAATACTAAATTTTCTTATTCGGTTTCGGTCCAAAACCGAAAACCGAATAAAAAATTTTAATTAATTAATTTATATATATATATATATTGTGTGTGTGTGTGTGTGTGTGTGTGTGTGTGTGTGTGTACTATATATATAAGTATTAATATATATAGGTATATACTAAATATATATAGGTATATACTAGATATGTCTATGTATATTTAGTTACTATATATATTAACAAAAAAAGCTAAAAAAAAACAAAAATATATGAATAAACCGAAAACCGAACCGATTTAATTCGGTTCAGTTTGATTCGGTTTTGGGCCAATTCGGTTCGATTTCGATTTTGTTTATTCGGTTTTGGTCCAATTCGATTTTGGATTATTCGGTTCGGTTTAAACCGAATAAAGAGAATGCTCACCCCTAGTGTTGTGTAGGGAAGGGAGTGCTTGTTCCCGTTGTTCGGTTGATCCTTATTTCCTTGCTTCACCCGACAATGAGAGTACTGTTGAGTCTCTTTTGAATATAAAAAATAAAAATAAAGTTAAAACCCAAGTGCATCCGACCACAAACGAGTTCTCTATTGAGTCTCTTTTGATTCGCGAAATCTTCCGGTTGGAAAAGGAAAGTGATTACTTTTCTATGTTTGGGTGTCCAAAGAATTGAGGAGGAAAGGAAAGTGATTCCAATGGAAGAAAAATTATGGGAGAAAGGAATTCCATCCATCCAAGGAAGGAATCACTTTTCCACATTGAAGTATTCACTTTCCTTTCCAAATTTCTTGGCATTGCCAAACATCGGAAAGAAAAATCAATAGGAATTAAAATTTCCCAAAGGAAAGGAAATGACAAGGAATTGATTTCATTCCCTTCCATTCCGCGAACCAAACGAGGTCTAAGGGGACGTTTGGTTCAAGTTTTTGAGGCTCGGGAATAGGATTTGAATTCCTTACCCATGTTTAGTATGTTTAGGATCGAAAATAAGGAGGGAATAGGAGGGGCTTATGTGGAAAAGCTATTCCCATGGATGTGAGAAAGCTATTTCCAAGCCCCCTCTTGGGAATATATTTGCTTTCCTAGGAATGATGTTTGACTATTCTGTTTGGACAATTATACCCTCTCTTTATTTTCAAATTTTCAACTCCTATCCCAAAAATGTGAATCATCATGAAATTAGTGAAAGGACATTAAAGTAAAACTAAATAAATTAAGATTTCTATCCATGTGTGAACCAAACATGAAAATAAATTTTTTTTAAATTTTAAACTACCTATTCCCAACCTAACCAAACATGGGTATGGGAATGTTGAATTCCTTTCCCATGGAAAAGGAATTGAAAATCTATTCCTAGGAATCCAAAAACTTGATCCAAACGAGCCCTAAGAAACTATGCCTTACATGGTGTGATCCGGGCCGAACCGGACCGGCCCGCAGCCAATCCAACCCGGCCCAACCGGGCTTGGTCCGGGCCCAGTCCGGACCGGTTCAAGTAGCGGGCCAGGCCTGGCCCGGCCCGGTTTGCGTGGAGCAGACCCAGCCCGGCCCAGTGACCCGGTCTGGGAGGGCTGGGCCGGTTCGTGGGCGGGCTTGGGCGGGCCGTGTTGGGCAGGTCCGATTTTTGTTGATTTTTTTTTCCATTTTTTCTTTTTTTTGGGATTTTGACATTTTCTTTTAATTTTTATATTCTTTCTAATTATAAGTTTATTTTCTTACTTAATTCTTTTTAAGTTTTAAAGTTTTAAAGTTTTAAGTTTTTTTAAAAGTTTTAAGTTTTAAAGTTTTTAAAGTTTTAAGTTTTTAAATTAATTTATCTTTTTAAGTTTTCTTTTCATTTAATTTAATTTATCTTAATTTATTTAACTTTTTTTTTTACTTTAATTTTGTTTTATTTTTCCCTCCTCTTTTATCCGGGCTTGGGACCGACAACACAAGCTTTGCTTGTCATAGGCAGAGTTAAAAAATTTTATTTTAAGTATAGGAGTTTTAAAGTTTCTTTTTAAAGTTTTATTTTTAAAGTTATATGTTAAGTTTGGAGTTTTAAAGTTTTTTTTTTTAAGTTTAAAGTTTTAAAACTTTTAAGTTTTAAATTTTAAGTTTGAAAGTTTTAAAGTTTTGTTAAAAGTTTAAAGTTTTAACTTTTAAAGTTATATGTTAAGTTTGGAGTTTTAAAGTTTAAAGTTTTTTTTTGAAGTTTGAAAGTTTGATTCACCTTAGACTTGAGTCATTCTTCTTGCTCCTCCTCCTCGGTTGCAGAAGCTTCACCCAATCCAAGTGATATGAGGTCCAAATCATTGATGTCATAAGCTTCATCTCTCTTGTTTTGTGTTCTTTTTTCTGCTAAAATTCAATCCTGAACGCAAACACAAGTTTCCAAGATATCTGGCTTCAACCGGCTCCTCTTTAGGCTCAACATCCTTGATCCTGCACTAAAACAAGACTCCGATGCTACCGTGGACACCGGGACCATTAGTAGATCACGTGCAATTGTAGAACTTAAATACAAAGACAACTCTTGAGTGGGTTGGGAAGATTGTCTCTGTTTCTTCCTTTTTAATAAACGACTGGCGTGGTCCACTATGCCAGAGCTACTACTTGTACCAAGCTGAGTGGGTCGGGTCGGCACAACATTATCTTCATAAAGTAGTACTAATCTTTCTAAAACTAGCTTTACTTCCAATTTCAATTCCATAAAATTAAGTTCCATGTTATCTGCATAGCCATCTAACAAAGCTTCAACACCCTCTAATTTGATGGTAGGATCAAAAATGGAAGACAAACAATATAAAAGAGGTACATCACCCCAATATTTAGTAAATTTAGCTTCCATTCTCTTAACAACATAGTCAAAATTTGGAACATTTCTATATTTAGAAAACAAGTAAGACATGTTACAAAGTTCTCGTAAAGCTAAACAAGAAGTAGGATAATAAACACCAAAAAGAGTGCATATAGCCTTGTAAAAAGTTTTAAAAAATTCACATATTGAAGTAGCAACTACCCAATCATCTTCAGTTA
Source organism: Iris pallida (assembly GCA_029216955.1). Taxonomy (NCBI): domain Eukaryota; kingdom Viridiplantae; phylum Streptophyta; class Magnoliopsida; order Asparagales; family Iridaceae; genus Iris; species Iris pallida. The sequence goes on along the minus strand of JANAVB010031417.1, from coordinate 18,977,242 downwards.
CTGGATATTCAAAATTATGATCCGTGTTACAAAAATATTTAATAGCATCATTAAATGGAAGTGCGGATTTCAACATTAAATATGTCGAATTTCGTCTATGTGTGTCACGACCCGGTCCCAATTTCTTGGGTCGAATTGGATCATGCCCAGCCTGCACCGTTGTTGAGACGGTGGCAGTAAGCTGTATCACTCATGCAGGTAATTAACAACACAGTCTAATTGTCACAACTTTAATAATTCGAATAGTTTAAAACTTTTACAACAAAATGAAAGATACATCTGAAATACATTGTTTTCCATAAACATCAAGAATTATAAAAGAAGAAGAAAATCTAGACAACCAGCTCATTAGTCTTGAGATCATCGTCCTCTAGATTGGGATCTCGGAAAAAGTACCGCAGAACAAAGCATCGTCAGTGATACCTAAAATGTTGGATCTCCAGTCAGGAAGGAGCAAACTACAATTCATGCTAATTTGACAATTGAAATAATAATAGAATCATGCACTTTTTAACAATTTGAAAATAAACAGTTGTTCAGCAGTTAAAACATTGTGATGTGAATAGGCAATGAATATGACCGACTTGGGTTGTACAGTAAATGATATGGCTTATTCCCGTGTGTAAGAGGGGTAAGCTAACACAGTTGTTACAGTAATTTGGATGTGGTCATACTCATTACACTACTCCCCCAGTCCCCAAACAGTTACAGTAGTTACAGTCAGTGCTCTCAAAGAGAGTTTCGTATTGCATCGTGGTTTAAACTTGCATTAAAACGATTACTAAATAATTGTAAACTAACACAAACTGTACTTGTCTCAAATTGATTGGACTGGACGGGTCGATACGTCGGGATGGGAAATCATGTTCTTCCTTGAAATCCTACATTCGGGAAACTTGTCTCAGAAAACCAAAGTCGCCAATGTTACTATACTAGTTGCAATCTCTAGTTGTGTCCTAGTCAATTTTAGTCTTTATTTAGTTAACACAACCAAAACGCGATTATTAGTGCGTTGTAATTAAGAAACATCAATTTATATTTAATTTCGAGAAAAGATTGTATTTATTGGTTTATTTGGAAAAAAACTCGGTATTTTATAATTATATAAATATAAAACTAAGATTTTTCTTTTTAATGAGAAATACATGAATTTCTATTTTAAATTTACAACTTAACTGCAAAGTGATAAAACATTTATTATTATTTTATACTACGTTCTCATGACCGAAAAAATCACCCAGAAAATAAAAGAAAACAAAATAAACCTAAGCTATTACACTTTCTCACAGCAGGAAAACAAATGGGCTTATGCCCTTACAGGCCAATTACATAAATTTAAATAAGAATAAAAGTTTGGTTAGTCGTGAAAATTATCCTACAATTTAATTATGAATAAATTAAATAATAAAAATAAATTAAATATTTAATGAGTCTCAGATATGGTCCAATCGTCATATAGGCTAATGTCTCAACGTCCGGGCGAAGCCGGTTTCGTTTGCACTTAGCCAGGGCCAATTGACCGATACGGTCGTCGCCCAAAAATCCCAAAATACTAGTATTTTTCGAAAACCATTTTAAAATCATTTTAAAAAATACAATTAAATTTTATGGAAAATCCGACAGCATTTTTTCTATTTTTGGTCAACCCAAAAACTGGAAAAGTGTGCCAATATTTTCCTGCAAATCCTAAACCAGGGAATCCCAAAATATATATATAGAAATAACCACAATCATTCTCAATATTAATTCGGAACGACCCGAAACGAATTCGGGAGTCCGAAATCAACCCAAAAACATCACAGCACAATTCGGAAAAGTATCCGAAAAACCAAATTATCCAGAAATCTATTTCCGAACGTTTCGGAAAACACAAAGCCAACAAACAAACTGTACCTGAAGATTTTTCGGAAAATCCCGGAAACAACGTTAACCCAAAAATCGAATTTTCCAAAGGAAATTCGTGGACCAACTCATCATTGACACGGGGAGGGACGAACTACTATGATTAACCAGGGATTACCCAAATCGACGGAATTCGAAGGGTTGCCTCGGACTCGGGACGCGCGAATCCACAGAACGAACTCGAAATCCCGCGAACAGCGCTGGACAGGGGCTGTCCAAAACAGCAGAGCACTGCTCGGGGTGCGCCGGGGAGAACAGCGCACGGGGCACGGGGCTAGGGCGCGGCCGGGAACCGGAAAGGCGCGTGGGCGGCCGGGGAGACGCGCACGGGGCACGGGCAGCCGGGAAGGGCGCCGGGGAGCCGGGTCGCGCTGGGTCGACGGCGGTGGAACGTTGGGGCGGCTCGGGACGGCCGCGAGGGGGTCGGGGCGCTGGCTGGAGGAGGCCGGCGGTTGGGATCGGCGGCGAAAACTCGGGCTAGGGTTTAGGGGTTATGTCTTTGGGAAAGGGGAAGTGAGAAGTGAATGATGGAGAAGGATAGGGAAGGGTTTTATAGGAGTAGGGAAGGGAGGTCGGCGGTTTCAGCCGGTTACGAGAGGGGAAGGGTGTCAGCCCCTGTTTTTCAAATTTCATTTTAATTAGTGTTAATTAAATTTTTTATGTCATTTATAGCCTTAAATAATTATTAGGAATTTTAGGAATTTTTCTAGAACTTTTAAATGATTTTAAATGAGTTTTTAAATACAAAAATATTGATTTAAAATTTTCTAAAATATTTTAATATCATTTTGCAATTGTTTGAAATTGTTTTATAGTCAGTTTGCAATTAATTAATTATTTTAATTAAGGAATGCAAATTCTAATTTGCATTTATAGCTGTGGGGACCTATATGTAAATTCTGTTTTGCAATTGCTCACTAATAATTCATTTGTGCAAAAATTAAAACCTAGAGGACCCTAGTGCTAATCTACCCGAACACCCCCACGACCACACACACTCTCTCTCCTCTGCCTCACCCACTCCGCTGCCCCGAGCTGCCCCGCCGACTGCCCCCGCCTTTCCCGGCCAAAATCCACCGCCTCGAGCACCCTATAAAACTCCCCTCTAACCCCCAGACCAAACCCTAACCCTAGCTACCCACCACGACCACCGTAGCCCCCGTTCTCCGACCTAAACCCTAGACCTAACCCTAACTCCGGCGACACACCACCACCGCCTCACCCTTCGTCGTCGACGGTCGCCACCACCGCCATCCGCTTCGCCACGACGAGACGACCGCAGCGCCACTGAAGCGCCGTCGTCCCGACGTCTTCACCGCCGTCCAGAGCTCGTGAACCCCCCCCGACCGACCGGACACGTGAGTAGCAGAGCCCATCTCATGTCGTACGTGTCCCAAAGCCACGTGCGTGGTTCGCCAGGACACGGGGACACTAGTCCAGTGTCTCGACACGCGTTCTAGCCTTCGTGCGTGTCGTGCATAGCACGGACACGAGAAATCCTGTGTCCTTAACTGTCTGGACACAGGACAGATTTATATTTTTTTTATGTATAAACTAACCTAAACTAAATAAAATAAACGAAACCCTAACTCTAACAAACCCAGCGGACTGACCCCTGGTCAGCCCGACCCGATTAAATCCCCCCCCCCCCCCCCCCCCCCCCCCCCCCCCCCCGCGCTTCTCTGGCTTGGGCTCGAGCCCCCCTTCTGTTTTCCTTTTTCTTTTTCTTTTCTTTTCTTTTTCTTTCTTTGTTTTATATATATATTTATATATATATGTATATATATATATATATTAGTATATATATATATATGTATATACTGTATTTTAACAGTATTTTATATATATGTATATATATTTTATAGTTAGTAAATTTCATATATATATATATGTTTGTTTGTATATATGTATACACTTTTATGTGTATATATATATTATATATATACACCATATAATTAAGAGTTTTCTTATATATATATATATATATATATATATATATAAATATATATATATATATATATATATATATATATATATATATATATATATATATATATATATATATATATATATATATACTTTATAAATTAAGTATTTTCCTTATACATAGACATATGTACTTTCAACATATGTATGTATATATTTATTTTGTATCTTATTAAAATATTAATATTATTTTTGCACTTTTACCAAGTTATATTTTTAGTGTATTTAAATTGTTGCAACCATTTGGTGTCCAAGCCTAGCATGGGTATTTGGGCTCAAATGTGTTTTTACACATTCAAGACCTGTACAAGTCATATTGGACTTGATTCATGGCCTTGGGTCCTGTATTTGAACTTTGGTTCAAATTATATATATGAACAAAATACGCAGATAATTAATTATTGTGTGCAATGCTGTTTTTGATTTTCAAAAAATACTTAAAGTATTGTTAAAATTATGGAAAAATAGTATTTAGATACTATGTTAAGTTAGCTAATTTAGTATAATTTTTATAGTATTTAAATTACAGTTTTGCCACTAGTTTGGCATATGAAACCAAAACTCATTTTCTGTATACGTAGGAAAACTGATTTTTATAAAATATTTGTACTGGTTAATAAATTCCCAAAAAATTATAATAAATTTCTATGATTAACAAGGACCACTTTGGTACTTTACTTTAAACAAAACTAGACTTTTTGTCTATCTCTAAAATTGTTAGAACACAATGGTCTTTTGATTTAATTATTGATTAATTACGACTTGTAGCTTTTTGTGTTATTTTGAGTTTAAGCCGTGTTGAACCCCACCCCTCACTAGTGTAAAGACCCTAGAAAGTTAGTTAAAGTAGTGTGTTACCCCACATGGGTCTCCTAAACTAAAATTATTATTTTGGCTAGGTGCCCTGTCACAAGTCGTGTTTCACCAAATAGTGTCCTAGTGTTTTAACTTAGTGTAAAAACTAAGTTATTGTATTTACTTCTACAGTGACGAGTTACCAAACATCTATAGCACTTTTATCGCAGCTTGTTTTACTTTGCTTTGCTAAAGGCAAGTACTTTCTACGAACTTTACATACTGCTAGAACAATAAACTGCGACTTACCAACCATGTTAAATGCTGATCCTTGGGGTAGCAAGTTAGAACTTACATGTTGTATTACTTTCAGTCTCTACCATATTTAGGACAGTATCTCATATCTCTCACATGCTTTATATCGTTCTCGTATCTCCCACATGTTATTACTGTTTTCGTATCTCTCACATGTTTAAAATAACGGGTTAAAGGGAAACTGCTAGTAGTGTACGTGATCATGACCCCCTTCTCCGTATGTATTTACCGCGCTCGGAGACATTCTATATGTAACCTTGCCGTAGGTTCTGATCTCGCGTTTGTGTATGGATATACACCGATGCCGTTCGTGCACGTATGTGCATGCCAGAAAAACTTGATATGTGTCGCTGTACATCCTATTCACCTATTGACCGATTCACGTACATGCTACAGTTTTAAACTTTTAAACTATATGTTGTCATTCCTAAAAAGAACCAATTAAACCATGATATGCCATGATTCCAGTTTATTACATTCCTGTTCATGCTTTGTATATTTAGTTTGCTAGAAAACAGTACTTGCTCCCGTCCTGACAGGATAACGTTGTAGGTATACTTACTGAGAAGGAGTTGCTCTGTGATTCGTATTATGGAGTCACTGTCGAGGACCCGGTTTTGCCATACGAGGATGTTCCTGCGGGGAGACTCGTCTAGTTTGCTTAGCTGTTTGAGATATCTAGTGTAGTCATGTATTAGGCTACATATTTTGTAACTGGACATGTATCCAGTTTTACATTTCAATTCACTTGTACTTGGACATTTTACTATATGAGATGACTTTTGTGTTTGGAGCATTTATGATTCTTCTTCACTTATAGAACTGTTAGCACATTTAGTCTTATCTTGTTATCTCTAGAACAGCTTACTGCGCTTTATCTTAAGCGTAGGCTGGATATGGCTCGGCCCGGCCCAACAATTTGGGTAACGGGTCGTGACATGTTTTTAGTGGTGCCCCCATGCAGGTTCTGACTAAATTGTTTGGTTACGTTATTGTACCAAGCATGCCTGCAATTAGGAACTTAAGGTAATTAGACAACATTAGAAAAGACGCTTAGAACACTTAGAGGAATGCTAGGATTGCAATATAGGAAATACATCACATGTTTGCTATTATAATTAGATTTTCTTGCATATGATTACTTACTTTAAATAAGTCCTTATGAGTCTTTTTATTTGTAATTTAGATGGTGCTTACTCGTTCATCCCAGTATGTTACCCCCGAGAATGGGGCCCTCCTTATTCAGTCAGCTGACCAGTTGACTGATACACCTTCACCTACCATATTTTCCCACTCCACAGATCCACAGACCCAGATACCACAACCACCTTCCACATCACAGGCCCAGCAGGACCCGATACTTCCACCACCCCCTATCACTATACCCACCCAGGCTTCCGTCACACTCGACAGGAACCAGCTGCTCACACTGATTCAGGGGTTCCTAACAACCCATCAGGAGCAGACTACCCTACTCCGCCAGAGCATGGAGCGTTCTGAGGGACGTCCCGTGGTCCCACCACCTGTAGAGCCACGGCAGAGAGCGGGGACGATCAAGGACTTCATGGGTCTGAATCCCAAGGAGTTCTCAGGGACTGAGGGCATAACAGTAGCTGATGACTGGCTAGATTCGGTAGAGAGGAAGCTTCTGGGAGTTAGGATGCCGGATGACCTCCAGGTCGAGGCAGCGGGATTTCTGCTGATAGACTTAGCAGGAGTCTGGTTCTGGAATGAGCCATTGTTTTCGAGGGGTAGAGCCACTTGGGATCAGTTCAAGACCCAGTTCAAGAAGAAATTCTTCTCGACCACTGCTAGAGTAGCCATGGGGCTACGATTCCAGAACATCCAGCAGGGGAACCGTTCTGTTGATGACTATGCGGCAGAGTTTAGTCGCCTGAGCCGTTTTGCTCCTAGTCTGGTTGCAGATCCAGAGTAGATGACCCGTAGGTTTTGCCATGGTCTAGTTCCAGACATTGCCATTCTTATAGTGGCAAACGGTACGACTGACTACTACCAGAGCCTAGAGTTGGCCCTGAGCATCGAGGAGCGTCTTCTGTCTAGCAAGAGGCCGACTTCTGTACATCATGAGGGACCGTCCAAGCGTCAGGCTTTCCAGCAGAGAGCACCGACGCCACCCCAGCAGACTTACCGTCCCCCTACATCACATCACCCGACCCCGCCAGTTAGAGCCTCGGGACCTCAGCAGCAGCAGAAGGGGACTACGTGTTCATTCTGTAGAAGGGTAGGCCACGACGCTTTCGTTTGTAGGAAAAGGTTAGGGCAGTGTTTAGCTTGTGGGTCTGCCATCCATCAGATTCGGGACTGCCCAGTAGCCAAGGGACCCCAGGGGAAGACTTATAGCCTAGTCCTTGAGCCGGAGCCGGAACAGGTTTCGGGAGGTTAGTTTTGATCGTAGCCTTAGTCATTTGTTGCATTGCTTGCTATGTTAGAATATTGTCGGGTCTTCAATCCTTGTGAATTTCGAGGACAAAATTTTTCAAGGAGGGAAGACTTGTCAGCCCCTGTTTTTCAAATTTCATTTTAATTAGTATTAATTAAATTTTTTATGTCATTTATAGCCTTAAATAATTATTAGGAATTTTTAGGAATTTTTCTAGAATGTTTAAATGATTTTAAATGAGTTTTTAAATACAAAAATATTGATTTGAAATTTTCTAAAATATTTTAATATCATTTTGCAATTGTTTGAAATTGTTTTATAGTCAGTTTGCAATTAATTAATTGTTTTAATTAAGGAATGCAAATTCTAATTTGCATTTATAGCTGTGGGGACCTATATGCAAATTCTGTTTTGCAATTGCTCACTAATAATTCATTTGTGCAAATCATAAAACCTAGAGGACCCTAGTGCTAATCTACCCGAACCCCCCCCCCCCGACCACACACACTCTCTCCTCTGCCTCACCCACTCCGCTGCCCCGAGCTGCCCCGCCGACTGCCCCCGCCTTTCCCGGCCAAAATCCATCGCCTCGAGCACCCTATAAAACTCCCATCTAACCCCCAGACCAAACCCTAACCCTAGATACCCACCACGACCACCGTAGCCCCCGTTCTCCGACCTAAACCCTAGACCTAACCCTAACTCCGGCGACACACCACCACCGCCTCACCCCTCGTCGTCGACGGTCGCCACCACTGCCATCCGCTTCGCCACGACGAGACGACCGCAGCGCCACTGAAGCGCCGCCGTCCCGACGTCTCCGCCGCCGTCCAGAGCTCGTGAACCCCCCCGACCGACCGGACACGTGAGTAGCATAGCCCATCTCGTGTCGTACGTGTCCCAAAGCCACGTGCGTCGTTCGCCAGGACACGGGGACACTAGTCCAGTGTCTCGACACGCGTTCTAGCCTTCGTGCGTGTCGTGCATAGCACGGACACGGGGACACTAGTCCAGTGTCTCGACAGATTTATATTTTTTTTTATGTATAAACTAACCTAAACTAAATAAAATAAACGAAACCCTAACTCTAACAAACCCAGCGGACTGACCCCCTGGTCAGCCCGACCCGATTAAATCCCCCCCCCCCCCCTGCGCTTCTCTGGCTTGGGCTCGAGCCCCCCTTCTGTTTTCCTTTCTTTTTCTTTTTCTTTTTCTGTTTCTTTTCTTTTCTTTTTCTTTCTTTGTTTTATATATATATTTATATATATATGTATATATATATATATATATATATATATATATATATATATATATATATATATATATATATATATATATATATATATATATATATATATATATGTATATACTGTATTTTAACAGTATTTTATATATATGTATATATATTTTATAGTTAGTAAATTTCATATATATATATATGTTTGTTTGTATATATGTATATACTTTTATGTGTATATATATATTATATATATACACCATATAATTAAGAGTTTTCTTATATATATATATATATATATATATATACTTTACAAATTAAGTATTTTCCTTATACATAGACATATGTACTTTCAACATATGTATGTATATATTTATTTTGTATCTTATTAAAATATTAATATTATTTTTGCACTTTTACCAAGTTATATTTTTAGTGTATTTAAATTGCTGCAACCATTTGGTGTCCAAGTCTAGCATGGGTATTTGGGCTCAAATGTGTTTTCACACATTCAAGACCTGTACAAGTCATATTGGACTTGATTCATGGCCTTGGGTCCTGTATTTGAACTTTGGTTCAAATTATATACATGGACAAAATACGCAGATAATTAATTATTGTGTGCAATGCTGTTTTTGATTTTCGAAAAATACTTAAAGTATTGTTAAAATTATGGAAAAATAGTATTTAGATACTATGTTAAGTTAGCTAATTTAGTATAATTTTTATAGTATTTAAATTACAGTTTTGCCACTAGTTTGGCATATGAAACCAAAACTCATTTTCTGTATACGTAGGAAAACTGATGTTTATAAAATATTTGTACTGGTTAATAAATTCTTGAAAAATTATAATAAATTTCTATGATTAACAAGGACCACTTTGGTACTTTACTTTAAACAAAACTAGGCTTTTTGTCTATCTCTAAAATTGTTAGAACACAATGGTCTTTTGATTTAATTATTGATTAATTACGACTTGTAGCTTTTTGTGTTATTTTGAGTTTAAGCCGTGTTGAACCCCACCCCTCACTAGTGTAAAGACCCTAGAAAGTTAGTTAAAGTAGTATGTTATCCCACATGGGTCTCCTAAGCTAAAATCATCATTTTGGCTAGGTGCCCTGTCACAAGTCGTGTTTCACCAATTAGTGTCCTAGTGTTTTAACTTAATGTAAAAACTAAGTTATTGTATTTACTTCTACAGTGACGAGTTACCAGACATCCATAGAACTTTTATCGCAGTTTGTTTTGCTTTGCTTTGCTAAAGGCAAGTACTTTCTACGAACTTTACATACTGCTAGAACAATAAACTGCGACTTACCAACCATGTTAAATGCTGATCCTTAGGGTAGCAAGTTAGAACTTTACATGTTGTATTACTTTCAGTCTCTACCATGTTTAGGACAGTATCTCATATCTCTCACATGCTTTATATCGTTCTCGTATCTCCCACATGTTATTACTGTTTTCATATCTCTCACATGTTTAAAATAACGGGTTAAGGGGAAACTGCTAGTAGTGTACATGATCATGACCCCCTTCTCCGTATGTATTTACCGTGCTCGGAGACATTCTATATGTAACCTTGCCGTAGGTTCTGATCTCGCATTTGTGTATGGATATACACCGATGCCGTTCGTACACGTATGTGCATGCCAGAAAAACTTGATATGTGCCGCTGTACATCCTATTCACCTATTGACCGATTCACGTACATGCTACAGTTTTAAACTTTTAAACTATATGTTGTCATTCCTAAAAAGAACCAATTAAACCATGATATGCCATGATTCCAGTTTATTACATTCCTGTTCATGCTTTGTATATTTAGTTTGCTAGAAAACAGTACTTGCTCCCGTCCTGACAGGATAACGTTGTAGGTATACTTACTGAGGAGGAGTTGCTCTGTGATTCGTATTATGGAGTCACTGCCGAGGACCCGGTTTTGCCATACGAGGATGTTCCTGCGGGGAGACTCGTCTAGTTTGCTTAGCTGTTTGAGATATCTAGTGTAGTCATTTATTAGGCTACATATTTTGTAACTGGACATGTATCCAGTTTTATATTTCAGTTCACTTGTACTTGGACATTTTACTATATGAGATGACTTTTGTGTTTGGAGCATTTATGATTCTTCTTCACTTATAGAACTGTTAGCACATTTAGTCTTATATTGTTATCTCTAGAACAGCTTACTGCGCTTTATCTTAAGCGTAGGCTGGACATGGCTCGGCCCGGCCCAACAATTTGGGTAACGGGTCATGACAAAGGGAGAAGGCCATGGCCGTTGGAAGAAGAAACGAGGGGGTCTCGGGTGAGAAGGAGGGAAATAGAGTTCTGGAGAGAGAGGCTGGTGGGAGTGGGATTTAAGAATGGGCGAATATGAAGAGGGGTGGTGATCCTTTATGTGCTGGTGGTAGGAAATGGTTAATAAGAAGAGTGTGGAGAGAGTGGGATGTGGAGAGGAGGAATCTTTGGAGAAATAAGGGGCTTCTTACAACGTGGGGAGAAATAGTCTCTAGCGGGTCGGGTTGCGGGTGCGGGTTCTGGGTTTGGGTAGTTTAGGAAAAGTCTGAAACCCAAAGCATATACACAATTATGTACATACCCCGAAATAATAGTTTAGGGCCCCTAATTGGGAACGGGTTCAAACTGGGTCCGGGCTCGGGTCAGGTCAGCAACCAAAAACCAATTTATTATTTTTAAAAAATAATTTCGAGCCCACAATATGTAATAATAAGTATTAAATATGATAATGATTTAATTTAACCAAATGTATATTTAAATATTACGACAAAAGAAAATTTATTAATAAAAATAATTATAATTGAACCAAATAATTCAAAATGCGGGTTTCACAACCTTCCCTCTTTAAAAAATTTCGTCCTCGAAATTTAAAGGCAGGGTCAGGGGTTACCTTAAGTCTCAAACAAGTACGGGTACTGCACCCGTAACTCAGTTCTAACAATAAAAATTTCCAAGACAGTCGTGGATGAGACGATTTAGGGACAAGTTTCATTTATGATATCATCCTTGCAGAAAAATACAAAGGCGAACCAAAGTACACGAGGTTGATCAGACCATCATGCACCGGTCCTGATTAGACAATATATTAGTGGGTGCACCCAATAAAATACTGTCATGATCAAGCTTGATAAGGAAATAGCTTGCAAAACTAGGCTAACTTAGCAGCATCAGTCAAGTTTAGAACGAAAGATAAGAAATAGGAGTTATGTGATGGCTCAAATTTTCTGATCTTTTTCTCACCTCTGACTACGCTTGCTACTGGTTTCTATGGCACTGAAAGGTTGAGTCCAATCTTCAGCTCTGAATTATCCAAAATGTGACTCGGATCAGAAATGTAGCGTCTGAGCTGTGATACGTAGAAGACGTTGTGCACACTCTCAATATTAGCTGGTAGAGCTAACCAGTATGCTACTTTTCCAACTTGTCTTAAAACTTCAAATGGCCTGATGTACCTGGCCTCAATTTCCTAGCTCCGTCAAAACTGATCGTTCCTCTGGTAGGAGAAAAACTTCACAAAAATGCTATCTCTTTCTTCAAACTCCACTGGTCGACGACTACTATCAACCCAATGCTTCTGTCTGTCTTGGACAATCCTGAGCTTACTTTCACCTTCTCTACTGCGTCATTCACCATCTCTGGACCCAGCAGTACTCTTTCTCCTACGTCGTTCCATGCAAATGGTGTACGGCAATGACGTCCATAGAGAGCTTCAAATGGGGTCATACCAATACTGGCTTGGTAGCTGTTGTTGTAAGAGAACTCTATCAAGTGCAAATGATCTTCCCAAGACCCTCCAAACTCCAAGACGCAAAATCTCGGCATGTCTTCAGGCGTCTGGATTGTCCTCTCTGATTGTCCATCTGTCTGGGAGTGATAGACAGTGCTGAACTTCAATTATGTTCCCAAACTGTCATGCAAACTCTTCCAAAAGTGAGAGGTAAAACTAGTATCTATGTCAGACACAATACTTACCGGAACTCCATGAATCCGGTAGATGTGCCGCATGTACAATGCCTCCAACTTCTCCGTGGATAGATCAACCTTGAAGGGGATAAAGTAAACTAACTTAGTCAGTCGGTCCACAATAATCCAAATGGTGTTCTTCCCTCCTTGGAATCAAGGCAGTCCTGACACAAAGTCCATCGTTATGTATTCTCATTTCCACTCCGGGATGTCAAACGGCTGCAACAGTCCTGCTGGTCTCTGCCTACTAGCTTTCACTTGTTGACAAATCAAGCATCTAGCCACATATCTGGATACGTACTTCTTCATTCCGTACCATCATACTACATTACGCATATCCCGATATATTTTGTTAGCTCCTGGATGTATGGAATACTGCGACTGATGCGCTTCTTGCATCAGCTCATTCCTTAGTTCGTCCGTCGGTACGCAAAATCTCGTATCATTCTTCAGTGCTCCGTCACTGGCGATTAAGAATCCTTCAAGTGTTCCTGCCAATACTTGATCTCTGAGTTTGCAAAGCGTCTTGTCTTGAAATTGTGTCTTCTTGACTTTGTCCATCAGACTTGAATGCAATTGCAACTACATCATAGTTGAGTCAGCTCCAGCTTCTTCCTTCCATCTTCAGACAGTATAATCTTCAGTCCAAACTTCTCAATGTCTTCTAGCAGGTGCCGCTCCTTGGTCAAAACATAACCATAGGATATCGACTAAATGCCTCAGCGACCTCATTTGCCTTACCTGAATGGTACTGCAGGTCGATGTTGAAATCCTTCATCTGCTTCAGCCATCTTCTTAGTCTCTTATTCAACTCCTTCTGAGTGAAAACATATTTCAGACTTTTGTGGTCTGTATATATTTTCATTCTCTCTCCAAAGAGATAATGCTTCCATAGCTTCAAAGCAAAGATGACTGCAGCAAGCTCCAGATCATGTGTGGGATAATTCTTCTCATGAGTCCGTAATTGTCTAGATGCATAAGCAATCACTTTTCCATGTTGTTGAAGAACGCAACCCAATCCTTTACCTGAGGCATCACTGTAGATTGAGAAACCACCAGTTCCTGCGGGTAGCGCAAGGATTGGTGTAGTAGTAAGTCTCTTCTTCAGCTCCTCAAATGATGTCTGGAAATCTTCCGTCCAGATGAACTCTTCATTCTTCCGAGTGAGCTTCATCATCGGCTCAGCAATTCTGGCAAAATCCTTCACGAACTTCGGTAGTAGCCAGCAAAGCCCAAGAAACTCCTGATTTCAGCAACTGAGCTTGGGGTAGACCACTTCTCAACAGCGGCTATCTTCTTAGGATCCATCGAGATTTCTTCTCTTGTAACAACATGGCCAAAAATCTACCTTGTATAAGAAAATCCACATTTAGATAGCTTTACCCTAAAACTTCTTTTTCCTCAAAGTTTCCAGGACTTCCCTCAGGTGCTCTTCATGCTTTTCTTCAGTCTTCGAGTATATCAGAATGTCACCAATGAACAAAACTGATCCAAATACTCATGAAAGACTCTGTTCATGAGATTCATGAACACAGTAGGAGCATTCGTCAGTCCAAACGACATGACCAAGAATTCGAACTACCCATACTTGGTGTTGAATGCCGTCTTGGGAATGTCCTCTTTCCTGACCTTGATCTAATGGTGATCAGATCTTTAAGTCAATCTTCGAAAACACCTTAACTCCACTCAAATGATCAAATATATCATCAATCCAGAAAAAGGTACTTGTTCTTTAGTGCCCGATAGTCGACGCACATCCGTATTGTTCCATCCTTCTTGGGCACAAACAAGATAGGTGTTCCCTAGGGTGAAGTTCCATTTTGGATAAATCCTAGAGCCTTCATTGATCTGGTCCTTCATCTTCTTGGCCTCCTTCGGGTTGACTCTATAGCGTTCCTTAGAGATAGGGGAGAGCCGGGGAACTAGGTCAATGATGAATTCTATGCCTCGAACTATGGTAATTCGAGAAGACTATCGGGGAAAACATCTACCATAAAGGTATAACTAAAAATTTTATTCATATTGGAGAATTACAGCAACACTCTCATGATTGTTCTAAGGACGTCCTGTTACAACTTCTTACAACAATAGATAATGCTATTCAGCAGTCCTAAGTATTAATCTTCATGGCTCTGGATCTTGCATGAGCAGTCTCCAACTTCTTTATCTTCTATGATCCTCGAGTCTGCATTATGCCTTCCTGCAGTGGGTGTAGAAGGTAAGGTCTGCTGGATGGAAAGAGAGTCCCTAGGTTGCGGCATAACATGTGTAACTGGGATAGGTACTTTGGTATGATGGAAAGATAAGGGGCAATCCTTTACCCGATGTTCAGCAGATCCACATACCAAACATTTCCCCAATCTCTTGCGACAAATATTGGCTTGGTGACCAGGCCTTTTACAGTAGTCACAAACCAATAGCTTCTTATGATATAACTGCCGGATAGTAGGGCTCCAACATCTTTTATATTCAGGGGCATCCCTCCTAGGACGAGGTTCCGCTCCAACTCGGTTTAAGATAGCTAAGGCTACATCATTGACGTTCTTCATAACTTCTATCGTGATATCCATCTGTTCCTGCTGGGCTTCAGCTTGAGCCTTCTGGAATTCCATGATTTCTTGAAATAGGGCAACCATTTGGAAGGTGTTCGCTGGTACTGGTAGAGCAACAGGAATGGGTACTTCACCCAGGAAATGCAACTCAGTTTGAGAAGAGGTAGGAATCGTCAGTGTAGTAAAAACTTCACTGGATGAAATATGGGGACGGTCAATCAGCTGCGAGGGAATAAACCCTGAACTTGGTTGAGGAGATGGGGTATGATCCGGAGATGACACCTCATCGCCAGCAGGATTGGTCTTGTCAATGGCCATTCTCTGGAAGGTTTAGGATGCAAACATAAGCAAGGTATCCTACCAGTCTATAATCAAACAAAAATATTTATGTATATAATTTGGACCTATGTTGTGACAAATCAATGTTCTAGTGTTCTAATTGTTTCTAGGTATGTTTTCCTAAGTTGTTGTTATGGACCTGCATGGGCCACCACTAAAAACATGTCACGACTCGGTCCCAATTTCTTGGGTCGAATCGGATCATGCCTAGCCTGCACCGTTGTTGAGACGGCGGCAGCAAGCTGTGTCACTCATGCAGATAATTAACAACACAGTCTAATTGCCACAACTTTAATAATTCGAATAGTTTAAAACTTTTACAACAAAATGAAAGATACATCTGAAATACATTGTTTTCCACAAACATCAAGAATTATAAAAGAAGAAGAAAATCTAGGCAACCAACTCATCAGTCTTGAGATCATCGTCCTCTAGATTGGGATCTCGGGAAAAGTATCGCGGAACAAAGCATCGTCAGTGATACCTAAAATGTTGGGTCTCCAGTCAGGAGGGAGTAAAGTACAATTCATGCTAATTTGACAATTAAAATAATAATAGAATCATGCACTTTTAAATAATTTGAAAATAAACAGTTCTTCAGCAGTTAAAACATTGTGATGTGAATAGGCAATGAATATGACCGGCTTGGGTTGTACAGTGAATGATATGGCTTATTCCCGTGTGTAAGAGGGGTAAGCTAACACAGTTGTTACAGTAATTTGGATGTGGTCATACTCATTACACTACTCTCCCAGTCCCTAAACAGTTACAGTAGTTACAGTAGTTACAGTCAGTGCTCTCAGAGAGAGTTCCGTATTGCATCGTGGTTTAAACTTGCATTAAAATGATTACTAAATAATTGTAAACTAACACAAACTGTACTTGCCTCAAATTGATTGGACTGGACGGGTCGATACGTCGGGATGGGAAATCAGGTTCTTCCTTGAAATCCTACATTCGGGAAACTTGTCTCAGAAAACCAAAGTCGTCAATGTTACTATACTAGTTGCAATCTCTAGTTGTGTCCTAGTCAATTTTAGTCTTTATTTAGCTAACACAACCAAAACGCGATTATTAGTGCGTTGTAATTAAGAAACATCAATTTATATTTAATTTCGAGAAAAGATTGTATTTATTGGTTTATTTGGAAAAAAATTCGGCATTTTATAATTATATAAATATAAAACTAAGATTTTTCTTTTTAATGAGAAATACATGAATTTCTATTTTAAATTTATAACTTAACAACTAAGTGATAAAACATTTATTATTATTTTATACTACGTTCTCATGACCGAAAAAAATCACCCAGAAAATAAAAGAAAACAAAATAAAACCTAAGCTATTACACTTTCTCACAGCAGGAAAACAAATGGGCTTATGCCCTTACAGGCCAATTACATAAATTTAAATAAGAATAAAAGTTTGGTTAGTCCTAAAAATTATCCTACAATTTAATTATGAATAAATTAAATAATAAAAATAAATTAAATATTTAATGAGTCTTAGATATGGTCCAATCGTCATATAGGCTAATGCCTCAACGTCCGGGCGAAGCCGGTTTCGTTTGCACTTAGCCAGGACCCATTGACCGATACGGTCGTCGCCCAAAAATCCCAAAACACTAGTATTTTCCGAAAACCATTTTAAAATCATTTTAAAAAAATACAATTAAATTTTATGGAAAATCCGAAAACATTTCCTCTATTTTTGGTCAACCCAAAAACTGGAAAAGTGTGCCAATATTTTCCTGCAAATCCCAAACCAGGGAATCCCAAAAAATATATATAGAAATAACCACAATCATTCTCAATATTAATTCGGAACGACCCGAAACGAATTCGGGAGTCCAAAACCAACCCAAAAACATCACAGCACAATTCGAAAAAGTATCCGAAAAACCAAATTATCCAGAAATCCATTTCCGAACGTTTCGGAAAACACAAAGCCAACAAACAAACTGTACCCGAAGATTTCTCGGAAAATCCCGGAAACAACGTTAACCCAAAAATCGAATTTTCCAAAGAAAATTCGTGGACCAACTCATCATTGACACGGGGAGGGACGAACTACTATGATTAACCAGGGATTACCCAAATCGACGAAATCCGAAGGGTTGCCTCGGACTCGGGACGCGCGAATCCACAGAACGAACTCAAAATCCCGCGAACAGCGCTGGACAGGGGCTGTCCAGAACAGCAGAGCACTGCTCGGGGTGCGCCAGGGAGAACAGCGCGCGGGGCACGGGGCTAGGGCACGGTCGGGAACCGGGGAGGCGCGTGGGCGGCTGGGGAGACACGCACGGGGTACGGGCAGCCGGGAAGGGCGCCGGGGAGCCGGGCCGTGCTGGGTCGGCGGCGGTGGAACGCCGGGGCGGCTCGGGACGGCCGCGAGGGGGTCGGGGCGCTGGCTGGAGGAGGCCGACGGTCGGGATCGGCGGCGGAAACTCGGGCTAGGGTTTGGGGGTTATGTCTTTGGGAAAGGGGAAGTGAGAAGTGAATGATGGAGAAGGATGGGGAAGGGTTTTATAGGAGTAGGGAAGGGAGGTCGGCGGTTTCAGCCGATTACGGGAGGGGAAGGGGGAAGGCCATGGCCGTTGGAAGAAGAAACGAGGGGGTCTCGGGTGAGAAGGAGGGAAATGGAGTTCTGGAGAGAGAGGCTGGTGGGAGTGGGATTTAAGAATGGGCGAATATGAAAAGGGGTGGTCATCCTTTATGTGCTGGTGGTGGAAAATGGTTAATAAGAAGAGTGTGGAGAGAGTGGGATGTGGAGAGGAGGAATCTTTGGAGAAATAAGGGGCTTCTTCCAACGTGGGGAGAAATAGTCTCTAGCGGGTCGGGTTGCGGGTGCGGGTTCTGGGTTTGGGTAGTTTAGGAAAAATCCGAAACCCAAAGCATATACACAATTATGTACATACCCCGAAATAATAGTTTAGGGCCCCTAATTGGGAACGGGTTCAAACTGGGTCCGAGCTCGGGTCAGGTCAGCAACTAAAAACCAATTTATTATTTTTAAAAAATAATTTCGAGCCCACAATATATAATAATAAGTAATAAATATGATAATGATTTAATTTAACCAAATGTATATTTAAATATTACGAGAAAAGAAAATTCATTAATAAAAATAATTATAATTGAACCAAATAATTCAAAATGCGGGTTTCACAATGTGGAACATCCTTAACAAATCTTCTAAAACGAATACTAAAATGTGTACATATTTTTTTAAAAGCTTGTTGCCTACTTGGAGACGTGTTCAAGCTGTGTAAAAAATTTCTGAGAGTCTCTAAATGTGTACTAAAACATTCAAGTCATTCTTTTACAACTAAGTTAATAATATGACAAGCACACCTAATATGTAATAATCTACTTTCCAAAATAGGTTGAAATAGTAAAGACGATGAATTTATAGCAGCAATATTATTACTAGCATTATCAAAGATACAGATTGAATCTTATTTTGAATATCAAAGTCATGCAAGTGTTTTGAAATACAAGTTGCAATTGCAGAGCCCGTGTGTGAAAATTTTAAAGTTTTTAAACAGACGATGCGCTTTTGCAACATCCACAATGAATCTATATAGTGTGCCGTGATACAAATATAAGCATAATTTTGTTTACTTGTCCAGACATCAGAAGTAATAACTAGTTTATTAGCATGCAAAAATATTTCTTTTAAAGCAAGTCTCATTTATTTAAAGAGTCTAATAGCCTCCTTTCTAGCAGCGCCTCTAATAACTCTATTAAAACAGTGATTTAAAGCAATTGTGACATAATCATATAAAGATTCACTTTCATCCGAAGTGAATGGAAGTTCATCAACAATAATATATTTAGTAAATTCAGTCTTATGACGGGCAGCTGAATAGGAAAACGTACCCACCGAAGAAGCCGCAGTGCCTCAAAAACTTATCTGAGTTTGGGTCGTTGGAATTGAGCTTGGGCCGTAGCAAGTATCGTAGTGTCTTGAGAGTGTACTCGTGCCACCTCCCCTCTTCCATTTGTATATACGAGAATATTTCTTGCATTGGGTCCCGTACGGAACTGGTTCACCTTTTTGATCTAAAACAAGTGAGCCATCATGTTTAGTTTCATTAAGAAGAATAAAAAATTCCCAAAAAAAAATGACCGGGCCGGGCTGACCCGGGCCTAACGTTGGTATCCAAAAAAAAAAAAAAATTAAACCGGTCCGGCCCGGGCCGGGCTTGGGCTCGGGCGGGTGAACCCAACCCGGACCGGAATTGTATATGGGCGGGCTCGGGCCGGGCTTGGGCGGGCCGACTGCGGTCTCGGGCTGGTCCATGCTTGAACCGGCCCATGTTACACCCTGACTTACGATAATGGACTTGGTTGATCCGGTCATTTGTTGCACACCTGCTCGACGGGCTTGCTTACAAAAGTTGAAACATAGCTCAGTCGGGCCCAAATCCAATTGCAGTGGGCTATATTATATATACACCAAAAAAATTTGGTGCTCTCAAAAGTTGAAACATAGCTCAGTCTCATGGGCCTCATATAAAGTCCAGCCCTGAGTACGCAAGTATTATACGTTTTTGAAACATACGTTGATAGTGCTCGCTCTCTTGGTACCTATAGTTTTTTTTAATAACAATCCACACGTCCTTACGGTTGGGGGACTCGAACTATAACAAGGCACTTGATGTCCCGTCTTGTGTCCGTCCGTTTTTCGCATGAGCTACAAGTGCTGGAAGTACCTAAAGTTACTTTTGTGAACTTTATATTTGCTAATTTTCTTTAGATCGTTGTCACGGTGATGCTTGCCTTGCAGTTAGCAATATTTATGTCAGTTGTTATTATGCTTTGAACACTTCTGTAGACCCATTTGCATGCAACCATAAATTTGCCTTCACTTAAGCATCTCTGTATGTTCGTCAAAATAGTAGCCGTTGGATGTCTTTATAGACAGTTCAGATTATATCAATGTCGTTGGATTGTCTTTATGGACTGTTCAGATTAGGTCCTTAAACTACACAATTTTTTACGATACTTTGAACGATGTATAAAGTGCGAAAATTATGATCTTGATGAGATCTCTTCAGTCTTTGGTTTATGTGCCGTTGAGAAGATTGCAATTATCTAATAGTATACAAGAGAAATGCTAGGATTACAACCACTTTATTTGCACTTATAATTGCCTAAGTGACGGTTTCTAATTGGATCTTTTCTTTTTTATATGAGTAGAAAATTCAATTAACAACTGCCACCTAAGAGCATCTCAAACCCCCTTGCGAGTTTGGAAAAAATTGTTGCCACATAGAAATTACCATTTCTTATTTCAAAATTTTTTCTCCAATACAAATGTGAAATAAATTGAGAAGTTGACATGACAATGACATGTCAAAGAAAATGTGAAGTTGCTTGTCTAGATATAGACAATAGGCTTCACATTGATTTACTTCCACATTATCAATTATGAATAAAAATATTTTAAAAAAAGGAAGATGTGGAAAAATTGTCTTGGAAGTTAAAAATAATAATAATTTTATTATATTCTCGATACGTTTGTATCGAAAAACACTTTTTTATTTCATTATCTTGTGTGAACAGTAAATACAGTATAACGTTCCCATATAGATAAGATATTGTCTTGTGGCTCCACATAGGAATTATATTTATAGCACCATCAGAACAGGACAATAGGGTGGGAGATGCTCTAAGGTACTGTTTGGGAAGGGTGGAAAGTGGGAGGAAAGAAAAAGTTGAGAGGAAAGTGAGAGAAAAATTTTAAATGATGGTGTTTGGAAAGGGGGGAGAGAACATGGGGGAGGAAAATTTGAGAGGAAAAAGTAGGTGGGTCCCACCAAAAAATTTTCCTCCCAAATGTGGGAGGAAAATGGAGAGAGATGAGAGGAATTTGAGTGAATTTACCCCACCACCCCTCAAAAAGTTAATATTAAAGCATCATTTGAGAATACCAAGGAGGAAATAGTAATTATACCTATATCCATAAACAAATAAAAAATTGTTTTTAAACTTTTTCTTCCCCTACTTTTTGTCCATCCAAACAAAGGAAAGAAAAATTAACTTTCCTTTCATTTTACTCTCCTCCATTTTCCTTCCCCTCAAATTTTTCTCTCCCTCCTCACAAATGTTTCCAAACACAGTGTAAAGAGTTGGAAGAAGAACCCAAGTTTACCACATCACAACCTAGCCACAAGGCAAAAGGCAGTTTCGTCAAAGCAAGCAACTCACCAATTCACGTATCATGCGTTTATCTGCGCAAGCAGTACGACAGCCAATCAGAAACGAGAACGAAGTCCTACGGATCGGGAGCACAGCAGGACAACAAATCCAAGCCGTTGAAAGAAACACAAAAGGAAATAATCCCAGCCGTCTAGACGAAAAACTATGACCTGCACCGTGCCTATAAATAGTTCGCCGCCTGCCACCAATTTACACTTTACCTAGATCTCCGTTTGAAGAGACGCAAGAAGCAAAAACAGGTTAGGGATATCAAATTTTCTTTTTCCGTTTAAATTTTATTTTTGTATTTTCGAATTTAGTTTCTGGTTTCTATAATATTACAACTAAGTTATGAATTCATTCTTGAGTGGAAATAATATGTTTTATTTCGTTTTTCCTTGAAATATTGGGGTTTCTTCTTCAATTTGGTACAAAAATTGTAAACTTTGAAATTGTTTTTTGATTCATGCCATGATTGAGCACGTTGAGATATTAACTGTACAAATTTGGGAGCTTGCATTAGCGTTCCTCGATTGATACCATCGTTGAAGGAAATTGAGACCTTGCAATTAGGGTTTCTGAATGATGCCAATATGGAACCAATTTGAGACCATGCAATCAGTTTTTATAAATTACTATTCCATGATTGAACTACCCTGACTTTGCAATCAGGGATTTATGACCTGTGCCACGCTTGGGCAAATCTGTGACCTTGGAGTACGGGTTTTTTTAAGTGACGCCATTATTGAAGAAAATTTGGATGTTGCAATTAGGGTTTCTGAATGACTCCACGACTGAACATAACAAATTTTAGACCTTGCACTTAGGATTCTGTAATTGACGCCATGATCTACCAAATTTGAATTTGAGACTTTGTAATTAGGCTTTTTTGAACGATGCCATGATTGGACAAATGTTGGACATTACAATTAATGGTTTTGGTAAATAAAGGAATTTGTAGCCTTTAAGTTTCTTATAATTCTAATTTATATTAGAATTTCCTAAATTATGGTTGGTGAAAGTGTGGAATTTGGTAGATAGAAAAATGTGATTTGGTAAAATTTAATTTCTGTGTTGTTTTCTGTAGTTGAGGTGTTTGTCCATTCTCCTTTCCCCTCCTAATATAACTACTATATATAAGCTCGATTTCTGAAATCTTTATAAGTTTTTTCATTTTTATGTTCTTTTATTGACTTCTTGGAATTTTGTGTTTTAATTTGTGGCTCGAGTTAGCCATAGTGGAACAAATTTGTGACTTTTATAGTATTTGTTTGTTAAATGCTGATAATACATCATATTTGTTGTGGACAATTAGCTCAACCTCACATGTATATCAATATATCTCAATGTGTCTCTACAAGCCATCCCAACCTCTCTTTATATAGGAAGAGAGGTTGGGAGTTACAAAATGAAAAGTCACTTGGGAGTTACAAAGGTGAAGAGTCACCATGATGAGATGAATTACAACACTCCCCCTTGGCTCTTCACAAACTCTGCTTGTAAACACCTCTGAGCTTCTTTGTCGGTCTGTAGCTTGCAGATTCAAAAATGACCACCTACTTGTGCCTTGTTAAAACCTTGCCAAAGAAAACCCAGTGGGAAAAAAAACTTTGGTCGAAGGACAAAAGAGTACACACAGGTCAGTGTGATGGGGGTAAACTAACCATTGCAAAGGTGCCTCGTCAAAACCTTGTCAGGGAAAACCCAGTGGGAAAAACCGCTGATCGAAGGACAAAAGAGTACACGATGGTTTAGAAGTATACAACTGGATACTCCCCCTGATTATAATAATCCTTAGTGAATAAGGGATTTGAACTGTGTCTCGTTAAAAACCTTGCCAAAGAAAACCCAGTGGAAAAAACTTTGGTCGAAGGGAAAAAGAGTACACGAGCATACATCAGGATGCTTTCCTTTTCACTCGCACTCAACAGGGTACGGGATATACGCACAACAGGGCGTTGGGAGGCACTTGTTGGGGCGCTCCCCTCACATGCACACAACAGGGTGCAGGAAACATGTTTCACTTAGGCTAGCTCTGAAAGCTTCCTAAGTCCAATCGCTCTGACATGTTTCTGGAACGAGTGTTTTGGCAGTGACTTGGTGAACAAGTCTGCACGGTTATTCTCTGATCCAATGTGTTGCACTTCAATCTTCTGAAGCGCTTGTTGTTCATGTGTAAAGAACAACTTGGGCGATATGTGCTTGGTAGCATCCCCTTTGATGTAACCATGTTTTGCTTGATCAATAACAGCGGTATTGTCCTCATAGACGACAACAGGTTCATCTGGGTTATATGGAAGATCACATGTACTTCGAATATGGCCAATAACAGCTCGAAGCCATACACACTCTCTAGTCGCCTCATAGAGCGCGAGTAGCTCAGAGTGGTTCGTTGAAGTAGCCACTAAGGTCTGTTTGCGAGA
Organism: Iris pallida; assembly: GCA_029216955.1. Lineage (NCBI taxonomy): Eukaryota > Viridiplantae > Streptophyta > Magnoliopsida > Asparagales > Iridaceae > Iris > Iris pallida. Next base: position 18,953,097 of record JANAVB010031417.1, on the reverse strand, counting down.
CCTCCAAGAAATTGCCGTGTTCCCAATGGTAAAGACATAACCAGTTTGGGAACGCCCCTTGTGCGGATCAGATAAGTATCCCGCATCGGCATAGCCAACAAGGGTCGCGTTGCTTCGAGTGCCAAGAGCGTTGGACTCACTCAAAACCGCGTAGGGATAGAACAAGCCCAAGTCCGTAGTACCCTTAAGGTAGCGGAAAATGTCTTTTATGCCATTCCAATGGCGGCGTGTTGGCGCGGTGCTGTGTCGAGCTAGACAATTCACAGCAAACGAGATGTCCGGTCTAGTACATTGGGCCAAGTACAATAAAGCACCTATTGCACCCAGATAAGAGCACTCAGGACTCAATATCTCTTCGTCGTCCTCCTTTGGACGAAATGGGTCCTTAGTAATGTCTAGAGAGCGGACGATCATAGGAGTAGCGGACGGCGTAATGTCAAAATGACTAAAGCGTCTCAACACCTTTTGGGTGTAGTTCGCTTGATGGACAAGAATTCCATCTTTACGGTGCTCGATCTGCAGGCCGAGGCAAAACCGTGTCTTCCCAAGATCCTTCATCTCGAATTCCTTCTTCAGGATATCAGCAGTTTCTGACAAGTCTTTTTCGGTTCCTATGAGATTCATGTCATCTACATAGACCGCAATGATTGCGTATCCTGAAGTGGATTTCTTTATGAACACGCATGGGCAAAGTTCGTTATTAACGTATCCCAAACCGATCAAGTATTCGCTTAGGCGGTTATACCACATTCGCCCGGATTGTTTCAATCCATATAGCGAACGCCTCAGTCTAATCGAGAACGCGTTCCGTGGTCGGGAACTACTTGATTCAGGCATCTTTAGTCCTTCAGGGACTCATGTATATCTCTGTGTCAAGATCCCCGTAGAGATAGGCTGTGACCACATCCATAAGCTGCATATTCAGTTTTTCGGAAACTACTAAACTGATTAAGTAGCGGAACGTTATGATGTCCATTACGGGAGAATACGTCTCCTCGTAATCAATTCCAGGGCGTTGTGAGAAGCCTTGCGCCACAAGGCGAGCCTTGTATCGCACAATCTCATTTCTCTCATTACACTTCCTTAGGAAAACCCATTTGTGACCAACTGGTTTAACATTGGGTGGTGTTGGAGCAACATGTCCAAACACGCTTCTTTTCGCTAAGGAATCTAGTTCAGCCTGGATTGCTTGTTTCCATTGTGACCAGTCCGTTCGTCGTTGACACTCGGCAACACTACGAGGTTCCATGTCATCATTGTTCATAATGTCAGTGGCCACTGAGTATATGAACACATCATCGATGACAGTTTCGTTTCGCTTCAAAATATCGTCTAAGCTAGCATACTCGACGGATATTTCGAGGTTATCGACATGATTAGGAATAGGCGTTTCATCTGGAACGCGCTCTTCTAATATATCGCCGTGATCCTTAATGATCTCATGTGGCAAAACGCTTTTAACAAGATTTCTCCGCTTCCGGGGCAGAACATCTTTGGAACCAACCGGTCTTCCCTTCTTCTTGGGAATAGCGGCGGACTGGACGGCCGATGGCAGCGTCCTTTGCTCGGCGGGTTCGACCGGAGCAACATGTTTCACAGGAACATGGCGTCTCTCAGGGACGTCTATCCTTGCAGGCACATTTGCAGCAGGTATAATTGATCTCGTGACTTTTGCTAGGTCGCTAAATGCATCTGGCATTTGATTTGCAATATCTTGCAGACCTAGAATCCTCTGCACTTCCTTATCACTATGTGCAGAGGGGGGATCATGATGAGCAAAAGAGGGCACATGCCACGCTAATTCACGTCGTTCCTCATCAACGTTAGCGTGCATTTCTCCCCCTAACGACGGGAAGATTGTCTCATCAAAGTCACAATCCGCGTGTCTCGCGGTAAAGAGATCGCCTGTCAAGGACTCTAAATAGCGAATAATGGACGGGGAGTTATAACCGACATATATTCCCCGTCGCTTCTGAGGTCCAAATTTTGAACGCCTTATCGGCTCAATTGGAACATTGACTAGGCACCCAAACACGCGTAAATGTGAGATATCAGGCTCACATCCAGTAACCAGCTGGTACGCGGAAAGTGGTTGGGTGGCCATGGGCCTCAGACGGACCAAATTTGCAGCGTGCAAAATTGCATAGCCCCATGCAGATAGTGGGAGTTTGGTGCGCATAACCAAGGTCCTCGCTATCACTTGCAGTCGCTTTATAAAAGCTTCCGCTAGGCCGTTTTGGCTATGAACATACGCAACAGGATGTTCAAGATTTATTTCCAAAGTCATGCAATAATCATCGAAAGTCTTCGATGTAAACTCCGCGGCATTATCAAGTCTAATAGACTTTATCGGATAATCCGGATGGTGAGCCCTTATGATTTGGGCGAGGAGTTTAGGAAATGCTGCATTTCGGGTGGACAACAACACTACGTGTGACTATCTAGTCGATGCATCAACCAAAACCATGAAGTATTTAAATGGTCCGCATGTTGGTTGGATTGGTCCACAAATATCTCCATGAATTCTCTCAAGGAATTGGGAAACCAATTTCGTAGGTTTCACATGGAGTGGCTTGAGATTCGTCTTCCCAATCGAGCATGCTTGGCATAGGCTTTTCGGATTTATAACGAAATTTTTTCCTCCAAGAGGATGCCCATGTGATGCATTCATAGTGCGAAGCATCGTATTTTGACCTGGATGACCCAGCCGGTCATGCCATAGCATAAAAGTCCTCTCATCAACTGGCGCTCGGCGAATGATGAGATTACTCTCGATGTGTTGTATCGTAGTGAGATACAAACCACTTGAAAGACATTTCAACTTCTCCAAGATACGCTTTTGGCCGTACTGAGTGGAGGTAATGAAAAGATACTCGAAGCCATGTTCTCGAGCAGTTTCAACATGAAATCTGTTTTCTCGAATATCCTTAAAACTTAGTAAGGTACGACTGGACCTTGGAGAATATAAGGCCTCTGATACTTCAACGGGAGTACCATTTGACAACGAAAAACGGGCTTTGCCAAAACCTTGAACAAGGGTTGAGGGTCCCGAAATGGTTGTCACTGGGGTTACTTTAGGCGTATAGGAGATAAAGTATGATTTATCTCTCAAGATAGTATGAGTTGTTCCACTATCAACCAGACAATCCAATGCCCCGTGGTCCATGCCTATAAGTAAAAAAAATTAAAGTTTGTCACACGTTTGAGGAAAGTGCTCGAAATTGAACTTTAATTTATCGAGAAAACAGAAAATACAAACCACCAAAAGTTTCATGACTTAAATCAAACATAGATAGAAAATGGAGATTTATTCTTCCATTTTTGCTACAAAATCGGGGGTCTCAAGATTTAGATTTTCGTACTCGTTGACCAGATTTGCTTCGGCCCGGCGCCCCTTGTGATAGTTATTAACTTCTTGGGGGGTCGCCCTGCAAGTCCGTTGCATATGACCATAAGCACCACATTTGTAGCAGAGAGTAGGCGCTTGGCCTTCCACTCTCGCTTTGGGACGACTGGCCCGTTGGTTCTTACCATGAGACTGCCTAGGAGTCAAAGGTCCTTGGTTCTTGTTAGAACCTCGCTTTGGGTGGCGAGACTTAAACTCGCCTCTGTTCCTTGGCTGGGACGACTGGCCCTTGTCTCGTTTCCACCGTGGATTTGGTCCACGGAGAGCGTTTGCATCAGGCATTGGAATTGCCTTTGTTCCAGCAGGACGAGAATTGTTGTTTCTTATTAAAATGAGACTGTTCTTCTCGTCTAGTAAAAGCTGGGTGATGAGTTCGGGAAACTTGGTGAACTTAGACTGACGGTATTGCTTCTGGAGCAAGTTGTCAGTGGAAGGAAATGTGGTGTATGTTTTCTCCAATAGATCACTGTCGGTTAATATCTCACCGCAGTATTGGAGAAGTGATCGAATCCTGCAGACTTCATTGTTGTAATCAGTTACACTTTTGAAGTCTTGAAAGCGCAGGTTCAACCAGTCATGGCGTGCTTCAGGTAGCCATATGGTCTTCTGGTGGTCGAAGCGCTCTTTCAGAGAGTCCCATAGCGTCTTCGGCGAGGAGATTTCAATGAACTCCGCCTTCATGGCGTCAGATAAATGCCTGCGGAATAGAATCATCGCTTTGGCGTTCATTGAGCGAGTGACTTCCACTTCACGCTCTTCCTCGTTATAGATGACGTCCAAGAGGCCCTGCGCATCTAGATGGTTCTGGATGTCTTGCGTCCAGTCCAAGTAGTTCTTGCCAGAGGCTTCAAGGATTGGAAAATCAATCTTGATCGACATTTTTCTACAACAGGAGAAAAAATTTTGATCAGTCAACATATAAAACGACAGGTTTATATGGATTTGGTTTGTATAAGCAACAACAAACAATCGTAAATAAAAACAACGGTTTTGAAAAAACGATTTTTGTTTAAAAATTATCTTATATCGATCGACGGGCCGATATAGAGAGGTCAATAAGTTTCTTGCAAAAATGCATAATTATAAATACAATTTGAGCAAAAAATAATATTCTGTCAACCCCTTTCAGTAGCTCTACGTGAATATGACCAGACGGGAAAATGAGGGAGGAGGGTCACCGAGGACCTCTTAAGAACCAAGCCCCAAGTTCTTTCTGACATCATACCCAAGTAGGTGAGCCTATTCGGAGAGACTTCGTAAAATTTTCGTCAAATGTAAGAATAAATAAGATTTTTCAAGAAATTCACGCTATTTGCGAACTGTGCAAAATAGGTGACAATTTAGTGCGTGCTCAAAATGAGCGTTGCCTTTGAAAAATTATTAACCAAAAATGTTATTTTTGGGAGGCCCAAATTTGGCGGTGCCAGAATTTGTTTATGTAGCCAAAACAATTTTTCAATTTTTACGCCATTACGCTAAAAAAAACTTACAACATAAGCAAGTAACATCACACAAAAGAATTGGTGCCTAAGCAAGCGGCACCAAAAAAAATGTCAACTATTTTTCCGACGTCTAATTAAGCGACGCCAAAAAAATAGCGAAAAAAATACAATTTTTTTTATTCATCTGTTACAATGATTACTGAGTAACATTAAAAAATGCTACTGAGGTGCTCGGCAGGACACAGATGGCACTGAGGTGCTCGCCGGGGCGCTCCAAATCCATCATTACCAAAGAAAATGTTAGCATCTAAATTTTCTTTTTCAACATGAAATTTTTTTTTTTCAAAAAGAATTATTTTCAGAAAAAAAAACTAACAAATATTTTGTTGGGATAAGTACTATTTGATAAACACGCCAAAGTATATTTTGATAAAAAAAATTTGAACAAAATATTTTGTTTTACCAAAGTATATTTTCGTAACAAATTTTTTTTTTAATTTTTTTAACCAAATATATTGTTGTAACAAAATATATTTGATAGAAAAATTTACTCGTATATATTTTGCAAAAAAAAATTTTTGTTACAGTACCAATAAGAAGACTGTACTTATCCCTGTTTTCCTCAACCATAGTAGAGTGTCAATAGAAGAATAACATGCATTTAAAAACAAGATCAAATTGTTCACCCTGTTAAACAGTTACTTTCAAGCATATGGCTTGAAATCAAAAAAATATCAGCACATATCATAAGATATAGACAGTACCAATAAGAAGACTGAAAAAAAATAATATATTCCTATAAATGAGACCATGATAACTTAGTCGACAATTCCAAAATTTTAGTTGTTAACATTAGAAAACCCAGTAATATTTTGTAATACACAGTGGTCTCTCCAAATAGGCAAAAATTACGCTACTTATGAACTGTGTATTATTCCTATAAAAAAATGTTAGGATTTAAATTTCTTACAAAATAATACTCATGAGTTATCAACAAACATATATTAATATGAACGGACCCAGTCTGCTTATTACAAAATGATATAAAATTTTATTTTCCTATAAAATTGAAGACTGTGGTATTCAAATTAGAAGACTGCATGTTATTCAAAATTAGAAGACTGCATGTATTCACTGAAATTTTATTACAGTACCAATTAACAAAATATATTAACAAAAAATTTACCTTTCTTACCGTACGGTGGAAGAAAGTGGGAAAACGATTGCGGATACGTGGGATCGGCGACGAGCGACGGGGTGCGCGCGGGGCAACGGTCGGCGGACGTCGAGGCGAGCGGTACGTCGGGTCTCCGGCGTTGCACGAGCAAAGTGCTGATAACGTGTTGTGGACAATTAGCTCAACCTCACATGTATATCAATATATCTCAATGTGTCTCTACAAGCCATCCCAACCTCTCTTTATATAGGAAGAGAGGTTGGGAGTTACAAAATGAAAAGTCACTTGGGAGTTACAAAGGTGAGGAGTCACCATGATGAGATGAATTACAACAATATTTATTATTGTTTTAATAAAATTAGAAAATTACAGTTGGTCAAAGTGTTCTTAGATGATTTGAGTCTATTCGGATAGGGATGTTTTATTTTTGGGAAGATTTATGAAATGTCCAAAAACTAAAAAAGTTTTATGTAAAACCCACCGCTAAAAAAACTTTCATCGCGTGTCCAGAATTAGCGAAACTTATCCAAAGCGGGTTCCAAATGACCCTTTTGCCCTTCCTTTTAATTTATTGGAAACACCCACAAAACTGCTCTTAAAAAAACGTTTCAATACTCCATCTTCTTCCATACGCTGCTCACTTTCGAATCTAGGTTTTCTCCTCAAAAATCTTCAAAAACTCGTCGAAAAATTTCGGAAAGACCGGGACGAACGACAAAAGTGCTAAAACGGAGGTCCAAACATCATTTTTTTGCGAATCTAAAATTTTGGAAGGCCGTCTAACGGTGGAGCTGTTACTTTCAGTCTCCTCGACGATACGCTCATTTTGCGACAAACGGGACCTCGTTTCGACCTCCCAGTCAAAAGTTATGGCCCTCCAAAGTTTCAGCTAACCATAAAATACAGGAGAATGGCATTCTCCGTCTTAATTTACACGGAGAATGACCATTCTCCGTCTTAATTTACACGGAGAATGGTCATTCCAGTGTTAAAACGCAGGAGAATGACCATTCTCCGTGTTAGAAACACGGAGAATGCCATTCTCCGTGTTAGAAACACGGAGAATGGCATTCTCCGTCCTAATTAAGACGGAGAATGGCATTCTCCGTCCTAATTAAGACGGAGAATGGCCATTCTCCGTGCTAAAACGGAGAATGACCATTCTCCGTCTTAATTAGGACGGAGAATGCCATTCTCCGTGTAATTTATCACGGAGAATGGTCATTCTAGTGTTAAAACGCAGGAGAATGACCATTCTCCGTGTTAGAAACACGGAGAATGCCATTCTCCGTGTTAATTAGGACGGAGAATGCCATTCTCCGTCTTAAATAAAACGGAGAATGCTATTCTCCGTCCTAATTAAGACGGAGAATGACATTCTCGGTCCTAATTAAGAAGGAAACGGAGAATGTCATTCTCCGTGTTAATTAGGACGGAGAATGGCATTCTCCGTCTTAAATAAAACGGAGAATGGCATTCTCCGTCCTAATTAAGACGGAGAATGGTCATTTCCAGTGTTAAAACGTGTAATTTAGTTTTTTCAGGAATAAAAAGTTTCGTTCTTCTTTCAAAGCGATGATAATTCTTATGGAAAAGAAGAAGAAAGATCTTCTCTCCACAATTGAAGATCTGAGTTCAAATGTCTCCACGATGAAGATGATGATGATGGTGATGATGATGACGAGCGATGATCTGAGTTCGACTGAAGAAAAACACACCGAACTACGAACGATCTTTGCGATCTCTGCTGAATATGAGAGCAATGGAATTCAGATTTTCCGTGAATAAGAAGAAGACGAAAATCGCAATCCAGATATGAGTTTTTTGAATTCAAATACATATAGATGACCAATTCGCGCGGAGGGGTAGTTTCGGTATTATAAAAATAGCAGTTTCTAGCGGGTGACATCTAAAAGGGAATCTTGGAATATTTAACGTGAAAATACTTAATTTTGGGTATTTCATAAAACTTATCCAGCGGGTGGGCATTTCATAAAAGCCCACCCCGAAATTGGGTTTCTCAGCAATTTCCAGTTTATTTTTTATTTGGATGTAGTATGTTCTAAAAACCCAAATACATTTAATCTTCCATATTATTTCTAGTTTTTGTTTCGTTACTTTTGTAGTGTGACTGTTTTGATCTTGTCATTAAGTTGTCCCAAGCATGTTACTTGTTACCACCATTAAAACGGCTCAGGGAATTCTTGATCCTTAGTTTCCTTAGTTAGGTTCCCCTGCTTGAATTGAATCCTTGCTAAGTTATTTCATTTGTTCCTAGTAAAATTAATTTTTGTGTGGGTGTGATATACTTGCTGTCAGACTCTTTATTGATATCGACGTGCGAGAGGCTTGCTGATTAGATTGTCGTATTTTCTTTTCCTGTCTCGTTGCATAATTTATAATATGAAAACAAAATTTGACTTGTCATGCAAAGTTCTTTTGATATGTATTTACTCCTAACATATATTTATGGATGTGTACAAACCAATGTAGATGTACTTGCTGTCAGACTCTAAATGGTTTTGTGATCAACATTTGTAGTTCAAATGACAGTGAGGACCCGTTTGGTAAACCGTATTTGGAGGTAGGATTTGGATTTTTATGGATTTGGAGACAAATCCATGGAATCCTATGTTTGGTTGGAGATGGATTTGGATATGGAAAGTATGACAAAATCCAAAACTTGGATTTGGTTGGATTTTGGAGGAAAAAAATAATTATTCTTTAATAATTTCGTTAAAATATTTATTATTTAATAATTTTGTTAAAATTAGTAAATTAAAAATTAGTTAATCTTTAATAATTTCGTTAAAATATTTATTCTTTAATAATTTCGTTAAAAATTAGTTAACTAATAAAAAAATAACTATTTTAAAAAAATTAGTTAATTTCGTTATAATCATAATTAATAATTTATTAGTTTTATTATAATATTAATTAATAATATTTTATTATTTAGTTAATAATCATAATTTACTAGTATTATTATATTATTATTATAATATTAATTAATAATTTATTAGTATTATTAAAATATTAATTAATAATCATATCCTATGTTTAGTATTATTATTAATTAAAAATTAGTTAATTAGTTAATCATGTTATAATCATATTAATAATTTATTAGTATTATTATAATATTAATTAATAATTTGTTAATAACTATTTTATTATAATCTTAATTAATAATTTTTTAATCACAATTAGAATCATATTTTATAATAATGTAATTAATAATTTACTAATCATAATAATATTAATTTATAAGTACTATTTTTAAAATATTTAATTTATTAGTTAATTAATCGTTAATTATTAATTATTAATTATTAATCAATAATGATAATTTATAATTATTAATCGTTAATAAAAAATTATCGATTGTTAATTATTAATTGTTAATTATAATTTATAGTTATTAATTATTAATTGTTAATTATTAATTATTAATTATTAATCTTTAATTATTAATCGTTATTTATTTAAAAATTAACTAATCATTAATTATTAATTTTATAATTAATAATAACTAATCGTCAATTATTAATTACTAATCGTTAATTATTAATTTTATAAATAATAATAACTATAATTAATCATAATTAATTAATAGCTTAATTATTGATCATGACTATAATTTAATTATTAATCATAAAACCAAATCCTATGTTTGGTTGGAGTTGGATATGAATAATAAAATCCATGATTTGGATTTGGAGGATTTCCAAATCCAAATCCAAATAGTAAAATTCGGTTACCAAACAAGCCCTGACAGAAGTGTGGCCTAACTATTATATTTCATATCGTCTCTTGCCTAATGTCTTTGTTGTGTTCATCAGTTCTATTCGTATTGTGTGGTTCAACTTTGTTGATATATATATGTTATTGTTCTGCATTGTACATTTGCTTGACACATTTACTCTTTTTACTGGTTCCACTAAAAGAAAAGTTGTAAGCATAATATATATAGTGCCAAGTAAATACATACTCTTTTATGAATGTGTATTGTTTATGTTAACCTGAATGCAATTCATGGTTTGGATTATTTGTAGTATTTTGTTGCAACTTGTTATATTTCACCCATATAATAGAAGTTTTCTTTATACAACACTGGTTTTTTTTTTTCTCTTTATTTTTGTGTATTTTTGTGTTCAACTCTCACTCGTTAGTTAGTATAGTGTTTAAATGCTGGTTGTTTTATCCCCTGGGGTGTATAGTTTCTAAAAAAGACAAATTGATGGTAGAGGTTTTGCGGTAGATCCACCTGTTTTAATTTAATGATTGCCATACAAAATGTTCATATTACATATGGAAACATATTTACTCTATTATGTTACTATTGTGAGTTGTAGGTTGGTGGATATATGTAGTTTTAGTGGATTATCAATTTGTTCAGTTTCATGTTTGGGTTCTTTGTGCGTGATACTAATTTTGTTTTGTCAGATGGCTCGTACAAAGCAAACTGCTCGCAAGTCCACTGGAGGAAAGGCTCCTAGGAAGCAGCTTGCAACTAAGGTTAGGGACCTGGACCCAGCCTGCAATAACACACAAACCAACCCAACTATTTGCTGTTTATGCTTGCTCTTTTATTACTTTTTTTTTGTTCCTAAATATGGTAAGTTTATGTTGATTTTGTATGCAGGCTGCCCGTAAGTCTGCCCCAACAACTGGAGGTGTGAAGAAACCACATCGTTACCGTCCTGGAACTGTTGCCCTTCGGTATGTTCTATTGCTTTTTGTGTGGATAGTTTTCTTCCTACTAATCTTGTTTGAATGTTTTTATGTATTTATTGCTAATGGGCTGCCACTACATCTTGTCAGTGAGATCCGTAAGTACCAGAAGAGCACAGAGCTCTTAATCAGGAAGCTGCCCTTCCAGAGGCTTGTTAGGGAAATTGCTCAGGACTTCAAGGTGAGGATTTGATGGTCTTTCTTCTTCCTGGTTTCTAATAGACTGTTGATTTCATGCATTCTTACTGTTGTTATTTTATATTGGTGCAGACTGATCTGCGTTTCCAGAGCCATGCAGTCCTTGCATTGCAGGAGGCAGCTGAGGCCTACCTTGTGGGGCTTTTTGAGGATACTAATCTGTGTGCCATTCATGCTAAGCGTGTGACTATCATGCCTAAGGACATCCAGTTGGCCAGGAGGATCAGGGGTGAAAGGGCTTAAATGTTCTTGCCTAATATGTGGTCATGACAGTTATCACCCGTACTTACTAGTTTGTTTGTGTTGTATTTATCATGGAACCATCTTACTAGTTTCACTTCTATCAAGAACAGGTACTTTTGTGACAAGGTAAGGTAGGATATGTAGAACTCATTTGCTTTTCAACTTGTGAGCTATCTGTGGTCTGTATGATGAACAAAAGATTGCTGCAGTAGTCTTAATGCATTGTGTTCATCCATCATCTGATGGATGTCTTTGTGGATGTGAAATTGTCGAAATTTTAGGTTGAGTCCTATATTTTTCTAGGATATGGTTTTATCTGTTGCTGCTGTAAAGCATCTTGTTGAACTCCTATGCCAACTATTGGATGCTGTTTTCTTAGCACTTATTAACTGGTATTTGAGATCTAGAACTTGAGCCTAATGTGGCAGATTGTTTAAAAGTTTGCATTCTCTATGCTATGCAATGGATTGAACAAAAGTAATATTAGCTTTGAACAATTGTTTGGACTATAAGTATTATTACTTTGCTTCTGGTATGTCTCTGATGTTTGTTTGTCCGATGTCAGCACCGTGTGCTGTAGTTATAAGGTATTCTTGGTTGTGTTAATTGTAGCTGCTTAAACCCAGTAGGACAATTGCATCATCGATATACATTTTTAGTTGTTTGTCTCAGTTTGCTGGTATATTGGAGTTTTTGCTATTATCTGCAAATTAGGAGAGGACATGTTATTAAGACTGAAACTGGACAGCTTAACAAGATATGCTTGTGGTCATTTTTTCCCTGATATATTTTTGTTTCATATATAACAAATATGTATATGGATTACTATTTGATTAGGATTTAGGACAATGTATATTCAGAATACGTAGTTGAGATACTTGCCTATAATCTATTTGTTTCATTATTTATATTTCATTTTCTGTATTTCCTCTCTTCATTTACCTTAGTCCAAGATTAAAAAAAATTACTGAGCTGAAACCTGCATGATTTTGTGGTTTTGCGTCAAGATCGAAGAATAATAGGTGCAGAGCAAAAATCATCAAAAACATAGCAAATTGGAGTTCAAAAAATATATGAGTAGGGATACCAGTTTAATCAAATACTTGGGGTGTTTTGGTTTGCAAGGTGGACAATGTAATGAAATCAACATGACACTATTTGGTTACACAAAAGAAATAAAGAATGTAATTACCCAAAAAAATATGTTTGGTTAGATTAAAAAATAAAGAATGTAATTACCATTATAAGTTTGCTTATATTACATCATTCTATATTACAACCGTTTATATCATGAAATTCGTATATTCGTAATTACATTACAACTTAGATATCTTTTATTGCTATTTTTTTAATACTTTTTTTAGATTTTCAGTTTATATATGTTTTTCTTTATTTTAAGCTTTAATTTCTTAGTGTTTCTATTTCGTATATGTTCTTCTTTATTCTTTATTTTTATAAATTATTTACATTTAAATTTATGTTTATATAAATTTTATTTTTTATATAATAATTTTTAAATTTTAAGCAAATTTAAGATTTTTTTTATATATAAACTCTTAAATGTTAATTTTTATACAAAAATTAGAACATTTTTTTTATGTTAAGTTGGGAAAAAACATAAAATATAAATGTCAAATGATACCAATAACAATAGTTATTATTTTACATTACATGGTAGACCAAGCATTCGAATGTAATAAATTTAAATTACATGATCTGATACATGTTCCAACTAAACATAATAATCTAATAATAATATTATTAAGTACATTTAATTACGATTAAAATTACAATTAAACACAACTTTAGAGTATAATTAAGTAAGGCCTATTATTTTTCTATCTTTTTACTTCTTAAATTTTAAGTTTTTATTTTTTTCCCCTAAAAATTTACACTTTTACTTTACCTTTTTAACAATAAATTATTCTTTTTCAAAAAATAAAATCTTAAATGTTAATTTTCTATTTTTTTTATATTAAAAAACTTTATGTTTTGGTTTTCAAATGTTTTGTAAATTAAGGTTGGCCAAAACAAAATATAAATGTAATATCAACCAAATATTTTTTCGTATATATTTGTCAAAATGATATCAACTATAATTATTATTTTACTGTCTTACATTATACAGTATACATTCGAATACATTTAATAATCGATTACATGATTGGATTACATGTACAACAAAATATAATAATAATAATAATAATAATAATAATAATAATAATAATATTATTATTATTATTATCAACTATCCATTACAACTACAACCAAAGACAGCCTTAGGCCACGTTTGGTTCATAGATTTAAGAAATAATGACAGAAAAGTTGTTATTCTTTCTTTGTTTGTTAGCCACAAACTTAAAAATTATTTTCTGACAAATGTAAAAGTAGGAAATGATTCCCACGGAACTGGTGGAATTGATTTTACCTTCATCTTGACTACAAGAACTTGACTACAAGAACGTTATTCAAATGTGTTAGTCTATTTAATTTATTAATTTTGGATTTTCATGATGTTATTTTTTTAAATGCAAGAAAATTATTAGAACATTGATTTTTTTTGTCTTTTATTTCTTGCACCAACCAAATGGAATTAAAAAAAAAATTAATGATTTTTTTTTGTTTTCCCAAATACAAACAAAAAAATCCTGGCATAAATTTTTTTTTTTATCCCTACGGAAAAGATAAAGGGAATTTATTTCCCAGATAACCAAAGCAGGCTTGACGAGGGCTTGGGTCCTATGATTTCGACAGTTACGTCGCATAGGGGTGTTTTTGTCAAATATAGAAAAAGGAACCTCGAATTAGAAGGACGTATCAAAACTTTGATATATTTCTGTATCAAAATTTTTTCCGATCAGCAATCTAAACATCAATAAAAAAATAAATTAAAAAAAAAAACCTAGAAAGAGAGGGAGAGAGTCGAGCATAGTGGTAACTGATTGATCTTTTCTTTTCTCCCTTTTATTTCTTTATTTAAATAAAGGTTTTGATTTGATTTCTTCCATCAATACCATTTTCGTCCATCTGCTAAGCTACTTTTTGTTAATTGAAAAATTATAGGTCTGCTCATTTTGTTTTGTTTTCGACAGACCTAAATATTTTAAGAATTTAAACCCTAGAGGAATTTCTAGGTTACACATGATAACCCCTGATTTCATTATCTTCGTGAAACGTATTTTTTGTAAATTGTAATCATTTAGGGTTTCTGTGTGAATATTTTTCTTCTAGGGGCGTATGAGAATTTGTAAAATTTTAAGGGCGATATTATATAGAAATTTTTAGGGGAAAAAATGAAAGACATCATGATCATAATGTCAGCGAGTATTGAACTCAAAATTGAGGAAGCCCACGCTTAGTTAAAATATGAAAAAGAAAATACAATAAAGTAATAGGGAGAGGCTTTATCAATATATTTGTCATTAATTGTTTGCATGCATAGTCATGGGCGGAGCTATTAGTTGGCTAAGGCGGACTGCGGCCTAGATGAAGAAAATAAACATAGTTTGCAGTAACGTCCGATACCGATCCAATACGGCCGATACCGATACGGTTTGACCGATACCCTATACTGATCGATGCTGTCTGATATCAACATTGAGAGGTATCTTTTTCGGTCAATTCGGCAGAGAAAATATGACGAAAAAAGACCAATTAACAATCGTGAAAAAAGCATAGTAAGGTTGTAAAAGAAGAAAACTTATACATCACATGTAAACCAATCGGCAAGCGTGACTATTAAAATGTTGGAGAACTGGAAATACTTCAAAATTATGCCTAAATGTATAAAATAATTTTTTTTAAATGTTGATAATTTATTCATAATCACTACCAAAATATGTGGCTTTAGCGACGGCCAGATCCGTCGTCCATCCGTCGCTAATCCGTATTAGCGACGGATCACTGACGGATATTGGTCAAAAAAATCCGTCGGCAATCAGCTCGTCGCTAATACAGATCCGTCGCTAAGTAGTCGTCAAGCGACGGAATAGCAACGGCTTTCGGTCGTCACTATTCGTTGCTTTAGCGACGACTTGCCGACGGTCTATCGTCGAATTCAAGTATTAAGTATTGAATTGTATAGACGCTTAGCGACGGATGGTCCGTCGAAAAACCGTCGTAACAGTGTATCAGAGGGTATCATTCCGTCACTAATCCGTCGAACGCCGTCGCTAACAAAGGATGGATTAGCGACGGATCCTTGACGGATAATCCGTCGCCCTTGTTCTGGAAATGCTTGACATTTCCAGAATCCTGGCGACGGATTTGTCGTCACGACTCCGTCGCGCATCCGTCGACATGGCGGCGGATAATCCGTCGCCATTGTTCTGGAAATGTCAAGCATTTCCAGAACCATGGCGACGGATATTCCGACGCGAACCCGTCGAACATGGTATTTTCAGAACCATGGCGACGAATATTCCGACGCGCATCCGCTGACCATGGCGACGATCCCTGACGGAATATTCGTCGCTAACATTCTGTACATCTTCATACCACCAGAACCTTGCCGACGGATTATCCGTCGACAAGTCGTTGCCATGCAAGATATTCCGTCGGCTATCCGTCGACGATCCGTCGCTAACTGAAAATATTTTCAATTCTCCAGTTAGCGACGGATTTTTCGTCGACATGTAGTCGGAAGCTGATGTTATCCGTCGCTAACCCGTCACTATTCCGTCGCTAACTGAGATATTTTTAAAAAAAAATTGCAGAGCTTTCCCTGTTCACACAACATCCGAACATCAGACTAATATATAATCACAATATACAATCATTGAGACCAATATATAATCCATTATAAATCACATACGAATATAATGCACACCAATTATCCAAGAATCACATAGACCAATATATAATCATAAATATGCATAACCCAAACCAATATAAAATAGACACCAATTATCCTGAAATCGTAAACTAATATCCGTCGTTATAATCTGAAATTTTCACAAATATTCCAAATTTAAAAACTATTCTTATACAATACTTCAAGGAGCAGGAGGAGTTCGATTGTCCGGTGGTGGTAATCCCTCATGCGACCGACGATAATACTGCTCCACTAGGTACGACGGCAATCCGTCGAAGACACTATCCGGAAGTCGGCGTAGCTGCTCTGGCGACATGAGATCAAGGAGTGCCGTCACAGTCGGAGGCGGTACCAGAGGGGCAGTGTAACGCCCCAGTCCCAATATACGTAGGACTAGGAACGTAGACATGCCAGCTGTATACATATGAAGTACAGGGGCCTTGTATGTATACATAAGCTGTAAAATGCAGTAAACCACAACTAACTAATCTCATCCACAAAATAAGGAAATAAAAGATATCATATAATGAATTATTTTGGTACAATATATTGGGTGGAGACACATCCACTACCAACCAAAATAAAAAGAAAGTAGTACATGATATATAAAAGGCTAAGTGGAAGTAGCAAGGAGGAACCAAGTCACGTCATCTTCGAATAAATGGAGAAGACCACGATCCCGGCTAGAATACCTGCGAAAGACATGAACACACACCTGGAGAATAATCAGGTCCTCAGACGGACGTAGCAAGATACATGAAGAATATGCTAATATGAACCGTCAGAATAAAAAATATATAAAAGACTATCCTAGACACAAATATGCAAAGGAGATTCTAACCGCCTAATGTACAATTTAGAGGACAACTTTCATGCGCATGGGTGGGATTTAAGGCTATGTGTACGTAACTGGCATCCAGTAATTCGTATCCAAAACGTCAGAGGACATCTGCAAATAAATTGCCACAGTTCCATCCGGAGACTGTGGTTTACCTGTTTGGATTTCCATACGCACTAGCGACTGTCCTCCCCCAATATTTTTTACACTGTTCAAGTCATGTCCATGGCTCGTCCAATTTTGTAACTGCTTGAGTCTCTAAAATCCTAGTCATAGCAGTTACGATCATCTATCCGTCACACGACTTTAGAGAGGACCAGTCCATAAGTCGTGCTCCTAGCAAAATGTCTCAAACCGTGTAGTGTGAGTGCCATGACCAAAGGAAGATATAAAGATATCCTCCAACAAGAAGGTAGTCCGCTAACACTAAGTTAACATGCATATAGTAAAGTAAAACGACTAATAGAGTCGCTTGCACCCAAGTGTGGCTTGGACGCGCAATTTATAACAAAGAAAACTAACAATATAAAACAAAGTAAATAATACGAAAAATTAAATAATATGACAGTAAATTAGCAAGGTATACTTGCCTGTTGCGACGCCTGGTGTGCTGCGATAATCAAGGTTGCACGAAGTCTGACTTCGGAGTTTCAACTACACAAGGGCTTCTGATGATGGCATAGGCTATTCTATTAGGTCCAGATCGGTTGGATTAGCTAGGGTTGGTAGGCGGATGTACAGATTTGGTGAGAGAATAAGGAAAAATGGGATTATTTATGAACAGAAGAATAGTCGAAGGAAATAGGTAAATAAGATATTTACGAGTTTAGAAAATTATTTATCATTCATGAAAACTATATTTTACTAATCCGAATATTTATAAGTAGTAAAAATCGTTTTAGGTTGAAACATGTAATTTACTCTTATTTCATAATACTTGAAAGGTAGAGTTTTATTAGTAAAAAAAATAATTTGCTAAATACATGAAATTATGGAAAATTGGTTTAGGCTATAATATTCTAAGTTTGTGAAGATATGGTTTCTAGGCAACATTATATTTCCTTAGCCCGAAAATACTTCTTTTTTTTTTAAAAATACTAAAATTTAGGTAATTAATTTAGGGTTAAACCCTTAACTTATGAAATATAAACTTCATGCAAGTACAAAACTTTAATACTATATTTCAGCCAAAAAAATTTCTAGAAAATATTTGATGTACATATATATAGAAATACATTTGGAATCATTTAACTATATAAGAATATAATATTACTATAATACTCTCTAAAATAATAATATATAATACATATATATACTCACTGTTGAAAGAAAAAAAAAAGAAAGCTTATACTAATAACAATAATACGAATTACAGTAACAATATACTATAAGAAAATACCACTTATAATAATAATAATAATACTAATACTAATAATAATGATATTAATTTAGACAAGGAGGAGAAACCACAAAAGAAAGGAAAAAAAACTCAAAACGAACAAATGATATAAAAACAGTAATACTTATGAGCAGCAATCTGTTGACTGCTGCTTTACTCCACTTAAAGATTAGAACAGAAACATTAAAGAGGAGAGAGATTGTAACCAAAACAAAATAGAAAGAACCACAACAGGAGTAGAGTGGGAAGAGTGTACGAGAGAGGGAATAGGAGAATTTAATGAAAGAGAGAGAGAGAGAGTTATGAGAATTTCTCTCAAAATCAAGGAGTTCTGAGAAGGAAGTAAGGAAGAGGGAAAAAAAGGAGGGAGAGGTCGGGAGGCGGAGTGAGGCTCGGGGAAGAGAAGGGAAGGGGCGAGCGCGGCGGTCACGGCACGGAAGTGAGGAGGAGAGTTCGAGAGGAAGGGGAGAGGGACGTGTGGTTGACGGTGAGCGGTCGGGCCGGAGGCTCGACGGAGGAGAGGGACGGAAAGCGGCTCGGTTGGAGGTGGCTCGCCGGCTCACGAGACCGAGGAGGCGCGGTGGTGGACTCGGCTCACAGGCGCGGAGCTCGTCACCGCCTGGGTCGTGGCGCGACACAGCGGATCCGGCCGTCGGTCGGAGCTGAGCTCGCTGGCCACTCACGAGGGAGGATGTAGTGCCCCATAGGGTTAGGGTTTTTCTTAGTGGTGGTGACGATGGGTTGGTTGGCGGTGATGCCGATGGTGTGGTGGTGGCGTTCGGCTGCGGCGGTGGCTGGGTTGGGAAGTCGGGCAAGGAGACAAGGGGCGGCGGTGGTGATTTTGGTGATGGTGGCGGTAAGGCTGTGGGGACTTGGGGTTGCCCCGGTGGTGCCGGGTGTTGCCGACGTGGTGATGATGGTTGTGGTTGGCCGGAAGATCCACGAGTGTGGTGGTGGTAATGATGATAGTAGTAGTTTAGGAGGTAACGGCGTTGGCCGGACGCGGGGGTCTGGAGAAGCGGCCATGTGGTGGTGATGGCCACGATGATGTGGTCGGACATACAGAAGGAGTGGCTGATTGTGGTCGTCGGCGGTGGGGCTTCAAGTTTAGGATTAGGGTTTTACTGTAATTGTGTCATGCATGACACAGAAGGTGTCCGGTGTGTCGGACACGAGAAAACTAATGTAATTGTAATAAGAAATAAGAAAAGAGAAAAAGATGGACACAGACACAGTGCACGCACGAAGAGGAGATGTTTGTGGTGTTTTGGAATTTATGGAGGAGTACCTGCCTATTTATAGGATGTAGAAATTCCCAGTTGGATAATGATTAGAATTGATTTAAAACCCCAATAGATAAATACCATATTAATTTAAATAAATTAATTCAATCAAATCCAATCTCAATCTAGTTTAAATCCAATTAAATCTAAATTAGCTTAGATATAGATAATTCACATATTTATTCTAAATTGAACTTTAAAACCAAATCGATCAACTCCAAATTTGATATAAGCATAGATAAACTTTTCTTAAATCAAAAAATCCAATCATTATTTAAATTACCATAATTAATTTCAAAATATCTTTTGATAAATAATAGAAATAATTAATTTCGAAAATTAGAATAAATATTTTTAATAGTGATAGGAAATATCTTTAAAATGCCTTTTTAATAAATTAGATAAAATAATTTTGAAAATAAACATAAATATTCAAATATTTAAAATACCTTATTGCTAAATAATTTATTATAATTAATAAAAATAAATTTTGAAAATATACATGAAATTTTTTTCATGTGCTTTACACGAGTAAAATATTCACATAAATCTAGTTTCTAAATTACCATTATTAAAATAAGATTTTATAAATAACTAAAATAATAAGTTTTGGCAACCTCGATAGATATTTTTCACAACTTTTAATAAAAATAATTATTATAAATATTATTTTGAAACCATCACCGATAATAAAATCAAAACCATTTTTCTAAAATATGTACCTCGCACATATTCGCACTCGACGAGTAAATACGAAAAATGCAAATTCCCGCGCGACGTACAATACAACTATACGACGTATAAATACAAAAAAAAATCAGTACTAAAAATATAGTAGAAATTTAGGGATTTTACATCCTACCCAACTTATAAGAATTTCGTCCTCGAAATTAAGAATAAGTAGGGGTTGAAAAGGGACAAGGGTATATCGATGAGGAACAATCGAATCACGACGATCAAAACATACATTAGAAAATCGTAATTTCGATAATTGCGGAAATAAATCACGAATTCAATTTAGGGAGCAATTGATGGTCGCGTGTTAACGCAAGAAGAGACAAAGATTAATGGTCAATAAGGGGTGGTAAATTGATTTGAGATCAAGGACAAGTGGTTTCCTAGGGAGAAAATACTCGTCTAGGTTTTAGGGGTGTTAAGGAAACAATTCTAGTCATTTCTAAATTTCAAATGATTAGAGATCATGATCAAGAGTCGAAGGGTAGGGCGAATAACTCTAGGCGAGGTTGTAAACACATGGCTTGGTTGATGGCTAACTATAACTATCATGGTCATAGGGAAACACTTGGTGTCTATCTATCAAGTACGATGTTCTGTCTTTCCAAATTAAGTGAAAGACAAAAACGAATAAGAGTTCGAAGGAGATATTTATTGAATACGAACACGTGGTTCAAAGGCGACTGAATAATTCAAAAAGAATTGTCAAGGCAATAATGGATGAGATTCTAAGGGGTAAGTTTAACTATATCTCAACCACGTAGGATAATCGTGTGAAAGGCGAACCAAAGTGCACTAGGTTGATCAGACCGTCATGCACCGGTTCTGAGTAGACAATATGTTAGTGGGGGCCCCCAATAAAATATATGTCCTTGAACAAGCTTGATAAAAAGTAATCTTGTAAAATTTTAGGCTATTTAGCAGCATTAGTCACGATGGTAAAAACATCGGCACGAGAGCGTAAGAATGAAAGAAGGTAGAATTAGTTCAAGTCCTTAAAAATCTAAGTCTTGTCATGTGATTGTTCCTATACATTCATCCTACTGTCTTTTGTCTAAGGCTTGGTGGGCTAGATAAGTTAGGGTCCTATAAAGGTTATAGTCTAAGTAATCATGTTAATATTGGTTACAAGGAAAAAGAAATGTTAGGTCGTGAGGTATCTACCCAACTTATAAGAGTTAAACTAGTAGGGTGATGGGACAGTGGGACAAGTCTACCTAGTATGGATTACCTTATTAATCTCCATCAAGCACGAAAGAAGGGCACGAATCACGATAGAAGGGATCAAGCAAGATGCAACTCGAGGAGTCGAGCGAGAAGGCGGTCAAGTATGTGGATGAGATCCTAGACTCTAATCTTATACACAGGCTTGCTTGGTACGGTAAAGTAACCAAACAATTTATCTTGACCTGCATGGACCACCACAAAAACATGTAACACCCCAGTCCCAATATACGTAGGACTAAGAACGTAGACATGCCAGCTATATACATACGAAGTACAGGGGACTTGTATGTATACATAAGCTATAAAATGCAGTAAACCACAACTAACTAATCTCATCCACAAAATAAGAAAATAAAAGATATCATATAATGAATTGTTTTGGTATAATATATTGGGTGGAGACACATCCACTACCAACCAAAATAAAAAGGAAGTAGTACATGATATATAAAAGGCTAAGTGGAAGTAGCAAGGAGGAACCAAGTCACGTCATCTTCGAATAAATGGAGAAGACCACGATCCCGGCTAGAATACCTACGGAAGACATGAACACACACCTAGGAAATAATTCGGTCCTCAGACGGACGTAGCAAGATACAGGAAGAACATGCTAATATGAACTGTCAGAATAAAATATATATAAAAAATATCCTAGACACAAATATGCAAAGAAGATTCTAACCGCCTAATGTGCAATTTAGAGGACAACTTTCATGCGCATGTGTGGAATTTTAGGCTATGTGTACGTAACTGGCATCCAGTAATCCGTATCCGTCCGTAACGTCCAAAACGTCAGAGGGCATCTGCAAATAAATTGCCACAGTTCCATCCGGAGACTGTGGTTTATCTGTTTGGATTCCCATATGCACTAGCGACTATCCTCTCCAATATTTCCCACACTGTTCAAGTCATGTCCATGGCTCATCCAATTTTATAACTGCTTGAGTCTCTAAAACCCTAGTCATAGCAGTTACGATCATCTATCCGTCATATGACTTTAGAGAGGGCCAGTCCATAAGTCGTGCCCCTAGCAAAATGTCTCAAACCGTGTAGTACGAGTGTCATGGACAAAGGAAGATATAAGGATATCCTCCAACAAGAAGGTAGTCCGCTAACACTAAGTTAACATGCATATAGTAAAGTAAAACGACTAATAGAGTCGCTTACACCCAAGTGTGGCTTGGATGCACAATTTATAACAATTAAAACTAACAATATGAAACAAAGTAAATAATACGAAAAATTAAATAATATGACAGTAAATTAGCAAGGTATACTTGCCTGTTGCGACGCCTGGTGTGCTACGATAATCAAGGTTGCACGAAGTCTGACTTCGGAGTTTCAACTACACAAGGGCTTCTGATGATGGCATAGGCTATTCCATTAGGTCCAGATCGGTTGGATTAGCTAGGGTTGGTAGGCGGATGTACAGATTTGGCGAGAGAATAAGGAAAAAGGGGATTATTTATGAACATAAGAATAATCGAAGGAAATAGGTAAATAAGATATTTACGAGTTTAGAAAACTATTTATCATTCATGAAAACTATATTTTACTAATCAGAATATTTATAAGTAGTAAAAATCATTTTAGGTTGAAACATGTAATTTACTCTTATTTCATAATACTTGAAAGGTAGAGTTTTATTAGTAAAAAAAATAATTTGCTAAATACATAAAATTATGGAAAAATGGTTTAGGCTATAATATTCTAAGTTTGTGAAGATATGGTTTCTAGGCAACATTATATTTCCTTAGCCCGAAAATACTTCTTCTTTTTTTAAAAAAATACTAAAATTTAGGTAATTAATTTAGGGTTAAACCCTTAACTTATGAAATATAAACTTCATGCAAGTACAAAACTTTAATACTATATTTCAGCCAAAAAAAATTTCTAGAAAATATTTGATGTACATATATATAGAAATACATTTGGAATCATTTAACTATATAAGAATATAATATTACTATAATACTCTCCAAAATAATAATATATAATACATATATATACTCACTGTTGAAAGAAAAAAAGCTTATACTAATAACAATAATACGAATTACAGTAACAATATACTATAAGAAAATACCACTTATTATTATAATAATAATACTAATACTAATAATAATGATATTAATTTAGACAAGGAGGAGAAACCACAAAAGAAAGGGAAAAAAACTCAAAACGAACAAATGATATCAAAACAGTAATACTAATGAGCAGCAATCTGTTGACTGCTGCTTTACTCCACTTAAAGATTAGAATAGAAACATTAAAGAGGAGAGAGATTGTAACCAAAACAAAATAGAAAGAACCGCAACAGGAGTAGAGTGGGAAGAGTGTACAAGAGAGGGAATAGGAGAATTTAATGAAAGAGAGAGAGAGAGAGTTATAAGAATTTCTCTCAAAATCAAGGAGTTCTGAGAAGGAAGTAAGGAAGAGGGAAAAAAAAGGAGGGAGAGGTCGGGAGGCGGAGTGAGGCTCGGGGAAGAGAAGGGAAGAGGCGAGCGCGGCGGTCACGGCGCGGAAGTGAGGAGGAGAGTTCGAGAGGAAGGGGAGAGGGACGTGTGGTCGACGGTGAGCGGTCGGGCCGGAGGCTCGGCGGAGGAGAGGGACGGGAAGTGGCTCGGTTGGAGGTGGCTCGCCAGCTCACGAGACCGAGGAGGCGCGGTGGTTGACTCGGCTCATCGGCATGGAGCTCGTCACCGCCTGGGTCGTGGCGCGACACAGCGGATCCGACCGTCGGTCGGAGCTGAGCTCGCTGGCCACTCACGAGGGCGGATGTAGTGCCCCATAGGGTTAGGGTTTTTTTTAGTGGTGGTGACGATGGGTTGGTTGGCGGTGATGCTGATGGTGGTGGTGGTGGCGTTCGGCTGCGGCGGTGGCTGGATTGAAAAGTCGGACAAGGAAACAAGGTGCGGCGGTGGTGATTTTGATGATGGTGGCAGTAAGGCTGTGGGGTCTTGGGGTTGCCACGGTGGTGCCGGGTGTTGCCGACGTGGTGATGATGGTTGTGGTTGGCCGGGAGATCCACGAGTGTGGTGGTGGTGATGATGATAGTAGTAGTTCAGGAGGTCACGGCATTGGACGGACGCGGGGGTCTGGAGGAGCGGCCATGTGGTGGTGATGGCCACGATGATGTGGTCGGACATGCGAAAGAAGTAGCTGATTGTGGTGGTCGGCGGTGGGGCTTCAAGTTTAGGATTAGGGTTTTATTGTAATTGTGTCATGCATGACACAGAAGGTGTCCGGTGTGTCCGACACGAGAAAACTAATATAATTGTAATAAGAAATAAGAAAAGGGAAAAAAGATGGACACAGACACAGTGCACGCACGAAGAGGAGATGTTTGTGGTGTTTTGGAATTTATGGAGGAGTACCTGCCTATTTATAGGATGTGAAAATTTCCAGTTGGATAAGGATTAGAATTGATTTAAAACCCCAATAGATAAATACCATATTAATTTAAATAAATTAATTCAATCAAATCCAATCTCAATCTAGTTTAAATCCAATTAAATCTAAATTAGCTTAGATATAGATAATTCGCATATTTATTCTAAATTGAACTTTAAAACCAAATCGATCAACTCCAAATTTGATATAAGCATAGATAAACTTTTCTTAAATGAACAAAATCAAATCATTATTTAAATTACCATAATTAATTTCAAAATATCTTTTGATAAATAATAGAGATAATTAATTTCAAAAATTAGAATAAATATTTTTAATAGTGATAGGAAATATCTTTAAAATGCCTTTTTAATTAGATAAAATAATTTTGAAAATAAACGTAAATATTCAAATATTTAAAATACCTTATTGCTAAATAATTTATTATAATTAATAAAAATAAATTTTGAAAATATACATGAAATTTTTTTCATGTGCTTTACACGAGTATAATATTCACATAAATCTAGTTTCTAAATTACCATTATTAAAATAAGATTTTATAAATAACTAAAATAAAAAGTTTTGGCAACCTCGATAGATATTTTTCACAACTTTTAATAAAAATAGTTATGATAAATATTATTTTGAAACCATCACCGATAATAAATCAAAACCATTTTTCTAAAATATGTACCTCGCACATATTCGCACTCGACGAGTAAATACGAAAAATACAAATTCTCGCGCGACGTACAATACGACTATGCGATGTATAAATACAAAAAAAATCAGTACTAAAAATATAGTAGAAATTTAGGAGTTTTACAGGCAGCAGGATTGAAAGAAAGATGACCGACGGAAGAAGGACCGACACCAGCAGTCGACGGACCGACACCAGCAGCCGACGGACCGGCACTAGTAGCAGACGGACCCGCACCAGCAGCAGACAGACCGGCAGCAGCAGACGGAGGCGGAAAGTACGTGGCTATTTGCTCCCGTAAGGACGACATCGCCTCGTGCAGCTGCGCAAGCTGCGACCTCACATCATCGTATGCCGGGGCCGCGGGAGGAAGCGGTGTCGGTAGAAATCTCTGAGTCGCCATATGCGACTTCCCTAGGGAGCCTGCGTCGTACAGGCGCCCTTTTTTAAAGCCGTCGACGGTATCTTCGAACATGTCGTTGCGAGCGGCCATAGAAGAGGACGTCCGGGCAGGCGTCGTTTCACCGACATCCTCGGCAGCAGTTGACTGAGCCCGATTAAGGGCCTCACGATACGCAGCCTATCAAATGAATATGTTTATACTATAAGATTTACCTAGGTTGTAATCTAAATCCTATGTTTCACTAAGTTATAGTGTGAATCGTAAGTTTATCTAAGTTATAGTCCGAATACTTTTAATTCTAACATAAATATCATAAAAATAAGTACTTACATCGGTCTCCTTGGCCCTATCGTCGACGAAGGTCCCGTCCTTTCGCCTCTTGTGCGTATGCTGGAATACATCGTGCATGGTGACCGATTCTGGTGCCATTTCCTCCTTCACCGCCCGTTGGGTCTGCATACGAAATTTTCGTAGAATTTAATTAACTCCGTATATTAATAATACCGAATTCGATAGTGAAATAAAATTGCGGTATCTCACCAAATCTGCAAGCGCCACTGCATAGGACCTTGATCCCCCGTATGAAGCCCCGCGGCCCGTCGGTTCGCCTTCGCCTTCTTCAATTTCTCCTTGTAGGCAGGAGTATCCATCATATCTAAGAGCTCTTCATAATACTCCTGCCGGATCCAATTCGGCCTTATCTGCCCTATTTTCAGGTAATGAATCATATCCCGTATCTTTTTCGAGGCAGCGCTTCTGTAGGTCCTGCGGATCGCGTCCTCGCGATGGGGGCCACCAGAACGTCGTCTAACATACAAATTCAATTATCACGTAATTTAAAAAATTGTTAATTAAAGAGTAACTAATAATTAACCAGAAGATATAGATATATACCTTCAACTCGTCGAGCCAGACGTACTTCAAGTTTGGGGGTACCGACGAAAAGTTGAGGTAGGGACCATGGAAGTTAGCCCTGATAATTTCTCCAAGAGCCCTGGCAACATTAAACGAAAAAACCTACAAAGAAGCAACGACTGGATTATTAACTTGAATAAATGAAAGAAATTTAATAAATTATCTTAAATTTACTTACGAGGTCCCCGCGGGCCATAGCTCTCATCGGAACTCGCCTCTCGGCCTCTCTAGTGCCGTCGGAGGATCCGCGGGTCCGCGCATGTACTCCCCAGTAACCGGATGGAACCGAGTATGGGGGTACTCTGGGGCCCACTGTGCAGTAACTGGTGGATCTACTGGTGGATCCGCTGGTGGGTCCGATAGCGGAACGGATCCGCTAGCAGATCCGGACTCATGCCTCGATGAAGTTGTCGATCGACGACGGGATGTGTCTGTGCCCGGGGTACTCTCCAGGTTGGGTTCGCCGGATGGGGTCACATCCCGGGAAGATTGAATGCGACTACGACCACCAGCACCACCACGACCACGACTACGACCACCACCACCACGGCCACCACCACCACGACCACCACCAGCAGCACGACCACGGCCAACCATCATGACCTATAAATAGAACACATAAACATAATTAATAATATAGAAGTGTAAATGAATATAAAATTCTAAACTAAAATATACATACCACCAGCAGGAAGACGAGTGCCGCCGCGACGAAAAAGACTAGGAGTGCCATCTGCAAAAAGAAAATCATACAATAAGTAAATAATCGAGCGAAAAAAATATGAATTCACGTAATTGCTTTTATGAGGTCAAACTTAATTCACGTAATTGGAAGTGTTTTTAATATACAACAATATTTAACCTAATTATCGTCATCGTCATCGTCATCGTCTTCGTTCTCATCCCCGGCCTCGTGTCACCCTCATTTTTCGTATTTCGTATTATGCTCGTATTTGATTTTGGCACGTATTTTTATTTTCCTGGACATGTGGTCTTTTGATTCTTGTAAGCAGGTTTTAACCATGGCTTGGTTTTATTTTGTGGAGAATGTTTGGTTTGGTTTGGTTTGGTTCAACATGCATGGAACACCATAAGCCTACACTCCACCCCCATTCCACCACAACACCCTCATTATAACCCACCTACTTCTCTCTCCTCCATAATTTCTTCATTAATTTCTTCTTCTTCTTCTTCCTCCACCCACACCTATAGGCAAGTGCACCTTGCCAACAAATAAGCACCCAATTTTATTTGTCCATTTGATAGATTAGGACATGTAGATCAACATTAGAACTTGGAATTTTGTGATTTGGAGCTTTCATTCTTCTAGATCTAGGTTTTAACCATTTTCGGAATTCCTTGGTTTTGATCTATTAAACTTTGATTTTTGCTTGTTTTGATGCTTCCATGTGGAAGAGAATTCAATTTTACTCAAGTTAGAACTTTGAAAATCTAAATTTGGTTTTGATTTGGCTAAGTTGTGAAGATTTGAACTTGGTGTTCTTAGTGTTCTTGAGAGTTCAGCCATGGTGGAGCTCTCGGCCAATGCTTTTTAGCACCTGGCCGATTGCGCACTATTCCCTGGCCTGCGCTCTTTAGTGCAAGGCCATTTGCGCACCCTGACCTGTGCTCTTTAGCGCATGGCCATTTGCGCAAGATCCTTGGCCAGTGCTTTGCGCTGCGCTGGATTGCGCTGGCGCAAGCTAGCCATGCGCAAGCCAGCCATGCGCAAAGCAACCCCTGCGCAATTCGACCATTGCGCAATCCATCTCTGCGCAACCAACTCCTGCGCAGTTCACTCCTGCGCAGTCTACCTTCTGCGCAATCCATCTGTGCGCCATCTGCCCCTGCGCACTTGGCACCCTGCGCAGTTGGTACCCTGCGCAGCTCACCCTGCGCACTTGGCACCCTGCGCAGTATATACCCTGCGCAGCTCACTTGTCTATGATGAATTTGTTATTTCTTGATCTTGGCTCTTCTATAGTCCTATTTTTATATTAGTATTTTATTAGGTATTTTACGCCCATTTTATATCCTTACGCCTTTTGGCATGAACTTGATTTTGCTTAATATGTTTAGAATAACTATTGTACACAGCATGGTATGGCAAGGAACTAGTATAGCATGACAGTGACCCGTAGTGGTGCACTCCTGACATGACCAACCTGACATGATAGTAGCCCGTCGTGGCGCACTCCTAACAAGTACCCTGACATGATTTATCTTGATAACTTGATAGTGGCCCGTGGCGGCGCACTCTTGACTTAACTTGACTTGATAACTTGACTTGACTTGCCTTGACACCGTGGGTGTTCCTGCTTGCTTGTTTGCACAATCCACTTGTCTTGTCTTGCATCATGTCTAGGACGTGACTTCCTGGGTACCACGGCCAGGGACTCGCACTAAATTGGATTAGGCTAATGATTAGATCAAACTAGAATATGGAGAATTCCCAGTCACAGGCAGTCTCGTTATCTGGGCACTTTAATGGACTTGTAGCTTGCCGACGAGTAGAGCACATTTCCAGCACACTGTCATGTGTTGCACCCTCTAAGTCACCTAAGGGTATATCGTTTCCTGGGCGATGTACCCAACTATAACTCTCAACCCGCGGAAGGATAACTGGATGGTCTGCAGGGCTTGGGACTGGGAGTTTCTCACTCGCATCTTGTTAGTAATTAAGGCTTGTGATAACCCTAGTTAGTTAAAGTAGTAAGCCGTAGTACTTGCTTGGCCGATTGTAAATGGATGGTGTCCAGCCTTGTCTAAGTCTTGTCTAGCCCCTGTACCTGCTATCTCCTGAGCATGTTTGTTTTACTTATCTTAACGATAAATGGGTAGAGACAGTGAGCTATTCAGGCGAAGGGGTTCAATCCCGGTCCTTGTTTGGTTTAAGGATTGTAACCTGGCTCCCGGAATGGGTCCACGTCCCTAGTCGTTTATCGCCTTGTGTACTTTTATTACTTGTACTTTCTTTTATTCTTTATGTTCTGATATGCTGGCTTTTGTTCTTATTTGTGGCCTCCTTTGTGGCACTTGCTCTTTCTGGGGTTTGACCCAGCTGGTTTTGTGTGGCCAGATTTTGGAGCAGCTCCCGAGGATCTACCGAGTTTCCAGCCCAATGGTGACAACTAGACGGAACCCGGGCCAAGAGTGGGTTTTCCTTTTTGTTTCACCCACTTATATGTAAATTTATTCTTTTGAGGCGTTTAGCTGACGAGCACCTGTTAGCTCGATGCACATTTACTTATTGTCTGCCTACGGGCTGTAAACATGATTAACAAATCCTAGGGTTGATCATGTATGACTGAACTCTTGCTAGTCCTATTATTTTGTACGACTAGCTTCATGATCATCCAATATGTAATATTTGGGACGCCTTATATATATATTTGATGCTCTAACATCTTGTAACTCTGTTAATTGCTTGAGATTGAGACAATAGGCTTGACCTTAAGAGACTGCTGGCTTGTAGTAAACCCTCATATCTAGGCAGCCGTGACCGTATAGTTGAGATGTATTCTATTTCAATATACGTAGCTGGCTGTGTCTGCCCCCGCTCTCCAGTATTCTGGTTCTGGGACGTGACACCTCGTCTTCGTCATCATCATCATCCTCCTCCTCCTCCTCATCCTTATCCTCATCGTCGATTTCATCTGTATCCTCATCCCCATCAAATTCTTCTTCTTCTTCTTCGTCTTCTTCTTCTTCTTCTTCTTTTTCTGCCTCAATATTTGGGACAAGATGCCTCTTTCTTCCCTGGTTGACAGCTAAGTCTTGTGTATCAACCTCTTTCTTCCCTCTATTTTCCTCAACAATATCTTCAACATCCATTGTATCTGACTGTTGTCCTAAGTATTGGGACTTTTCGATCTGGTCCTTTTGGTATGCTGGGTCTCCAACGTTGAATATATTTCTAGATTTAATCTTGCATACTGCCTACCAGTCAAATCGATCTCTACGACGCTTTGGGTAGCTTGTATAGTAGACTTGAACAGCCTGACTTGCTAGAGATATTGTACAAGATGATTGAAGAACTTAGAACAAAGGGATTCATTCGTGCTAGTGGATCGCCTTGGGGAGCCCCGATGCTTCTTGTGAAAAAGAAGGATGGTACATCCAGATTATGTGTAGATTATCGTACCTTGAATTCAGTGACAATCAAGAAAAGATACCCTCTCCCGAGAATAGATGACTTGTTTGATCAACTCAAGGGGGCAGCAGTATTCTCGAAGATCGACTTGCGGTCAGGATACCATCAGATCAGAGTCAGAGAGCAGGACATTCCGAAGACAGCTTTTAGATCGAGATATGGGCATTAGAAGTTTCTTGTGATGCCATTTGGAGCAACCAATGCACCGGCAGTATTCATGGACCTCATGAATCGTATCTTTATGCCTTATTTGAATTAGTTTGTAATTGTGTTCCTAGACGACATCCTAGTCTACAACAAGAGTGAGGCGGAGCATGAGCAGCATCTCCGTGTGGTTTTTTAGATTCTCAGAGAGCACCAATTGTATGCCAAGCTCAGTAAATACGAGTTCTGGCTCGATCGCATTTCGTACTTGGGTCATATCATCACCCGAGGAGGAGTTGAAGTGGATCTCCAGAAGATCGTGGCTATTGAAACATGGCCGGTACCTAGCACAGTGGCAGAAATTTACAGTTTTCTTGGATTGGCCGGCTACTACCGGCGATTTGTATCGGACTTTGCTCGCATCTCAGCGCCATTGACCTAGTTGACCCGCAAGGATGTGCAGTTTGCTTGGACAACAGAGTGCCAGGATTCTTTTGAGAAGTTGAAGCGAGGCTTGATGACGGCTCCTATTTTTACGCTTCCAGATGGAATCGGAGGATTTTTAATTTATTGTGATACTTCGGGCAGAGGTTTAGGATGTGTTCTGATGCAGCATGGGAAGGTAATAGCATATGCGTCACGACAACTTCGTGATCATGAGAGGAATTACCCAACCCATGACTTAGAGCTGGCAGCAGTAGTGTTTGCACTTAAGTTGTGGAGGCACTACTTGTACGGAGATAGGGTGGAGATTTTACCGACCACAAGAGTCTGAAGTATGTTTTCATCCAGAAGGATCTTAACATGCGTCAGAGGAGATGGCTGGAGCTTCTTGTGGATTATGATGTCAACATACAGTATCATCCTGGGAAGGCCAACGTTTTTGCGGATGCATTGAGCAGGAGAGCCGGAGTTTATTTCCTAACAGCACAACCAGAGCTGTTAGCCGATCTTCAGAAGATGGGTATAGAAGTTGTTCTCCCTTCCAGTATGGCATTGATGGCCAGTATGCAAGTTCAGTCCACTATAGTCGAGAGGATCCGGATGGCACAGTCAGCAGATTCCAAGCTTCAACGGCTTAGAGCAGAGTGTGAGGCGGGACGAAGACCAGAGTTATGTATCCATGAAGACAGTACACTTCAACATGGTAAGCGTCTTTGTGTACCCAGTGGAGATATCAGACAGGAGATCATGGCAGAGGCCCACAGTTCGTAATATTCTATCCATCCCGGCGGTACGAAGATGTACCGTGATATCCGCCAGCACTTTTGGTGGAATGGCATGAAGAGGGAGATAGCCCGATTTGTCTCTCGTTGTTTAGTTTGTCAACAAGTTAAAGCTGAACATCAGAGGCCAGCTGGACTACTTCAGCCCTTGCCAATTCCAGAATGGAAGTGGGAGCATATAACCATGGATTTTGTGACTGGATTGCCTAGATCCCCGGCTGGCGGAGACGCTATTTGGGTTGTCATAGACAGGCTCATGAAGGTGGCTCACTTTCTTCCGTTCAGAGTTGGTCAGTCGACGGCTCAGCTAGCGGAGATGTATCTCCGACAGATTGTCAGACTGTATGGTGTACCAGTCAGTATCACCTCAGACAGAGATTCCAGATTTACGTCGTACTTTTGGCGTAGCCTGCAAGAGAGTTTGGGGACTCGCCTCCAGTTCAGTTCAGCATATCACCCGCAGACAGATGGTCAGTCAGAGCGTACCATACAAACCTTGGAAGACATATTGAGATCTTGTACACTCGACTTCGGTGGTTCGTGGGAAGATCACTGTACCTAGTAGAGTTCTCGTACAACAACAGTTTTCAAGCTAGTATCCAGATGACACCGTTCGAGGCATTGTATGGCAGGAAGTGCAGATCCCTGCTAGCATGGAATGATGTTGGGGAGAGGCAGATGCTCGGTCCAGAAATGATTGCTCAGACAGTTGAGGTGGTCAGAAGAGTCCGAGATCATCTTCGAGTTGCCCAAGATCGCCAGCGTCATTGGACCGATTCTCATCGGCGACCCCTTGAATTCTCGGTCGGTGACCATGTATTCCTGAGAATTTTGCCTAACCGTGGCATCATTCGTTTTGGCGTACGGGGAAAGCTTAGTCCTAGGTATATAGGACCGTTCGATATTCTGGAGCGAGTAGGAGATGTACCCTATTGTCTCGCTCTTCCACCATCGCTACGTGAGGTGCATGACGTATTCCATATATTCCAACTACGACGGTATATCCCGAACCCGAGCCACATCCTGGATCATTCGAAATTGGTTGTTGGTACCAACCTTTCGTATGAGGAGAGGCCCGTGTCTATATTGGACCGAAGAGAGAAGACACTCAAGAACAAGACTATCAAGTTAGTCCGAGTTGCTTGGGGTCATCACTTTTTGGGTGAGTCAACGTGGGAGCGTGAGGATGATATCCGATCGCGATATCCCGAACTGTTTGACTCGTAAGGTATAATGTCTTCCTTATGCCTTATGCTCTAAAATTCCTTGCTTGAAAGAATGACTGCATGATAGATTGCTTGTGATAGCTTGTCCTCGTCTCTCTAGCCTCTTAATTAAATTCTGAGGACGAAATTCTTTTAAGGAGGGTAGAGTTGTAATGCCTATAGTTCGTATTACGTATTTTGGAATACGTGTACGTATTTTCTTGTATTGCATAATTTCTTGCTTGGCTTATCTTGGCATTTCATGGCTTGGTTTATTTTGTGTTGGTTCGGCTAGGCTTGGGTTGCCTTGGTTCATCATGAACCAAGGGGGAGAACCCCTACCTACCACCACCATCATCCTTTATTAACCCATTCCCTCATTCTCTCTCTTCATTTACTTCTTCTTCTCCACCATTACTTTTTAACCACCAGGAGAGTAAGAGAGAGAGAGCTTAGGCAAGTGTAGCTTGCTTCATGGAGGAACTTCGTTTTTATTGTTCCATTCTCTTCCTCTCGAGATTCTAACACACTTTAATATTTGGCATTTCTAAATTTCATGGTTCAATTTGCGTAGATCTAAGTTTATAGTATTTTCGGATTTCTTGGGTTTTGATTTACTTAACATTATTATTTCTAAGTTTTGTTGGTTCCATGTTGTAGAGAATTTCATTATGCCCCATTTTGACATATGGAAGTCCAGATTTGGACTTAGAATGAAGAAATTATGGAGCTTTGAAGTCATGGATTTCATGGCCATTCTTCTCGGATTAGTGGAGAAGAAACACAGTCTCTCAGCCGCATGGAGTATTTGACCGCATGAACATTCATGCGGCAAGTCTTATTCCAGCCGCATATGGCCTTGACTTCACTTAGCTGCGTGGCGCATTAACCTTACCCAACCGCATGAAGACAACTTACTGCAGCCGTATAAGACTTGGCAATTCTCAGCCGCATGAAATCCCACTTGAACTCAGCCGCATAATGCGCTTGCTTGTCCACAGCCGCATGAGCACTTATATTTCCAGCCGCATAAGCTGCCTTCATTCTCAGCCGCATAGGGTTGCCATCCCGAGCCGCATGAGTTCTGTTTTTATCCCGCAGCATGCGCTCCTGCACTCCCCAGCCGCATGCGCCCCTGTCCTACCCAGCCGCATGGACTGATTCCTTTCCAGCCGCATAAGGCCTTACTCCCCCAGCCACATAAGAACTTTCGTCTCAGCCGCATGGGAATCACTCATTACCCAGCCGCATGAGTTGTTCCCTTGCTCAGCCGCATATGACCCGAACCCTTAGCCGTGTGCACCCTGCACTCCCCAGCCGCATGTGCCCCTGTCCTACCTAGTCGTATGGACTTGTATTATTCGAGCCGCATGGACTCCTAAATCCCGAGCCGTATGAGCTCTATTCCCTTAGCTGCATGGCTTCCTCCACAGTCTTCTCCTCTATTATTATTATTATTATTATTATTACTATTCTTGTTCTTAAGTTAGAATGTTACATAATACTTATATAACTTGGGTCTCTGGATAGAAGACTCGTACTATAAAGATTTGCACATATTCCTGAACACGATAGTGGCCCGCCATGGCGCACTCTTAACAAATAAACTGACATGATGTATCATGACCTGCTGTTATGACAGCTAGCCTGACATGACAAGTATGAATGACCTGGACACCGTAGATAATTGTGTTTGTACAAATAAACCAGTACTGTCTTGCATCATGTCTAGGATAGGGATCCCTGAGTACCACGATCAGGGATACCTACAGAAATTAACTAAGGCTAATTAACTAGAATGATTCAGTAGTCATGAAGAGATTTCCAGCTACAGGTAATCCCGTTATCTGGACGCATTCAGTGGAGTTGTAGCCTACCGACGAGAAGGGCACATTTCCAGTACACAGTCATGTGGTGCACCCTTCATAAATGGACATTCGACCCGAATAACCGGATGGACTGCAGGGCTTGTGGCTGTTGGGATAATCTCATTGCATCTTGCTAGTAACTAGGCCTGTGATAACCCTAGTTAGTTAAGCGTATCAAGCCGTACTTCTTGATTGGCCGTGATTGATTGGATGGAGTTTATTCCAGCTTAGTCTTATCTTGATCCTGTACAAGACTGTGACATGACACGATTGAATGTGCCTGTCTCAACAATAAATGATCAGGGGTCCAGTTCTGTTCAGGCGAAGGGTTACAACCCCGGTCCTTGTTTGGTTTAAGGGTTGTAACCTGGCTCCCGGAGCAGTTCTGTGTCCTCTCTTCGTTTATTGTCTTATTGTATCCCATGCCATGCTCGTCATGTTTTACTTCACTTCAACAGTATGATTTATTACTTATGCTGGCCTTAACAATAAAGATCAGGGATCCAGTTCTGTTCAGGCAAAGGGTTACAACCCCGGTCCTTGTTTGGTTTAAGGGTTGTAACCTGGCTCCCGGAGCAGTTCTGTGTCCTCTCTTCGTTTATTGTCCTTCTGTACTAATAGTATTTGAGACGGATTTCTATTCAGGTGAAGGGCTGCAATTCCGGTCTTTGTTTGGTTTAAGGGTTGTGACCTGGCTACTTGAATGGTTTCCTCGTACTCAGTTTACTGTTGTTATCTCTATTATTATCTGTTCTTTAGTTATTATTTATCTTTAATATTCTATTATGATATGCTAGTTTTAGTTCCTAAGTGAAGCCTCCTTTGTGGCACTTGCTCTTTCTGGGTCTGACCCAGCTGGTTTTGTGTGGCCCGATATCGGAGCAGCACCAGAGGATCCACCTGTCTTCCAGCCAGATGGTGACCACCAGGCGTAACCCTGGCAACGAGTGGGTTATTTTTGGCTCTCCCACTTTATTATAAAAATATTTTTTTGAGGCATTTAGCCGGCGAGCACGTGTTAGCTCGTATTGCTCCTTTATTTACTGTCTGACTACGGGCTGTAACATGATTGGCAAATCCTAGGGTTGATTATGTATGACTGAAACTCTTGCTAGTCCTAATATTTTGTACGACTAGCTTCATGATCATCCGAATATGTAATGTATGGGACGCCTTGCTATTATATTTGGTGCTCTGACATCTTGTAACTATTATTGCTTGCTTGAGATTGAGACAATAGGCTTGTTCATGACCATAGGAGACTGATGGATTGTAGTTGAACCCTCATATATCTAGACAGCCGTGACCGTATAGTGGGGTGGATTCTATTTTATTATACGTAGCTGGCTATGTATGCCCCCGCTCTCCAGTATTCTGGTTCTGGGGCGTAACAATCCTCAACGTCCTCGTCATTCCTTTGAGGTCTATTTCGATTTGTCTTAACATGAGTATCGAAATAAATGGAGCAGAAGTTTGACACCTCTTCGATAAGATATGCTTCGCATATCGAAGCCTCTATATGAGCCTTGTTGCCAACTTTCTTCTTTAGATGGTGTAGGTATCTAGAGAGACAAATTATCTTGAGAATTAAGAAAGAATTTTAAAACCCACTAAAATTTAACTTAAATTATATCGATTTTTTTGTACCTTTCAAATGGGTACATCCATCGATAATGAACAGATGCACCGATACGGGCTTCGTATGCTAGATGAATCGGTGGATGCTCCATGCTGTCGAAGAAGCCAGGAGGAAATATTTTCTCCAACTTGCAAATTGTTAAGATAATCTTCTCCTCAAGTTCAACCATGTGTTGCACCGTCAACTTAGTTGAACAAATATCCCTGAAGAATATAAATAGTTCGGCCAACGGAACCCATACAACAGAAGGCAACAACTCTTTCAAAGCAATGAGCAGTAATCTTTTCATAAACACGTGGCAGTCGTGACTCTTCATTCCCGTTAGCTTGCGTTCATTGAGATCAACGCATCTAGAAAAATTCGACACATAGCCGTCGAAAAATCTTAAAGTAGATACCCACTTGCAGATTATTAATCTATCTTCCTTGCTCAACGTGTATTGTGCTATCGGCTTAGTTAATTGTCCACTAGCTCCCCTTTGTATCAAGTTCAGATAAGGACGCTTGTATATCTCGGTAATATCTTGTCTTGCTTTTGGATTGTCCTTCGTCTTTCTTTTAATATCCATGACGGTATTGAAGACATTATCGAACACATTCTTTTCGATATGCATAACATCAAGATTATGCCTTATAAGATTATCTTTCCAATAAGGCAAGTCCCAGAAGATACTCCGTTTGGTCCAGTTATGGCTTTCCAATAAGATTATCTGAGACATATACATCCTCTGCAAGCGCTTCGTGATCGACAAGTAATGCATATACTTGTAAGGACGTCGTTTTCTAGTTGACTTTCCTTTTCCCCTGACTGGCTTGTAACGATCCGCATTACAGAAGCTGCAACTTTTTATATCCTCGTTCTCCTTGTAGTACAACATGTATCCGTTGCGACAATAATCTATCTTCTCGTATCCCAGTTCCACTTGTCGGACCATCATCTTCGACTTGTAGAAGTTTTTTGGAAGCTTTTTTGATTCTTTCAGTAACACCTCATTGATTAGTTGTATAATCCGATCATAGCAAGTTTATGGCAAGTTAAAATCGGACTTTATGTTCAACAACTGCATCGTCACTGACAGTACGGAATGAGGCTCACAACCAGGATATAAAGAAGTTTCAGCATCCTGAAACATATCATAGAACTCCTTTGCCTCGGGATTAGGATTCTTCGGATCAAAATTAGGCCCTACCGCGTCGTACACCATATCTCGTGCAAGGTTCTGCAGGTCTTTATAATCAACAGAGCATTCATCGTCTTCGACGACAAAATCCGTTGCAGCATTATCATCAAAAGCATAAGTAGCGACATTCGTAACCTGTCTTTCCGCATATAGTTCACCTTGCGATGACCACAGGCCGTAATCACATACGAAACCCTTACGGGTCAAATGATATCTTACACTCACCACTTCATCGTAACGTCTATTGCGACAATTACGACATGGACACTTGATTTTGTTACCGTCCATATACTGAGCTTTGCTCATGGCATACTTAAGAAACACTTCTACACCTGCCTGAAAATCGTCACTCACACCTATTCTGCTCTCGTGTTGTCGTTTGTACATCTATGTACGATCAACGAAATAACGATCCATCACAGATTGGATGTGAAAATCTGTATCGTAAGACAAACTAAACAGAATTAGTTATATATAATCATGTAACTGGTGGATCCGCTGGTATATAGGCCGATAGTTCGATACCGATACCGATACCGATAGTACGATACCGATACCGATAGTTCGATACCGATAGTGTGATACCGATACCGATAGTACGATACCGATAGTTCGATACCGATACCGATAGTCCGATAGTCCGCTAGCGATACCGATAGTTCGATACCGATAGTTCGATAGTCCGATAGTTCGATACGGATACCGATACCGATAGTCCGATACCGATAGTTCGATACCGGAACCGATAGTCCGATACCGATAGTTCGATACCGGAACCGATAAACATTGCCTTTTAATTTTTAAAAAAATAGAAAAGCGTTTGTTCAAAAACTGCTACCGGTATTTTTGTAAAAGGTACACTCATAAGCTGAAGCAAATTTTACCAACAGCTTCAACAAGCTAACACCAAATAGGAAAGAACCAATCGAAATCCTTAAATCAAAATAGAAGCCTGGATGCATCATGCATCATCAAGGCTCAATGGAGATCAGAATATGGAGGTGGCCTGAACTTTTACTACATGAAAGTGATTAGCAAAGATGCGTTTGATAACAAGGGCAACCAAGAGCAACCAAGAGCAACCAAGAGCAAGGTCAATGTTTGAAAGACTAATTCAAGAAATTGAGTTTGAAAACAAGAGCAACCAAGAGCAACCAAGTTACAAGTTGTATAATTCATGAGCTGTAGTAAAAAAGTACCATAGAGTACCAATCATCAAAAACAAAAGTTGCAGTAGCTAAGACTAAGTTCCATCTATAAGCCTTTAAACAGTCAAAGAAAAGTTATATCAGTTAATACTAAGGTACCAAATCCCTACATTAGAGAGGAAGTACTAATTAACAAGCATACAAATGAAACTTCTCTTCTGAAATGCTAGAGGTTTGGCAAATTCATATTCATGTACACTGGAACAGGAACCAAAACTATTATGCCAAAAGGAAAACACCAAGAACGTTTCACTTGTCTCAAGAGAATTCCAAGTTATACTTTGTAATGCCCGTATTTCAAAATACATATTTTGATTAGGCTTATATGTATTTGGGACCTATATTTTATTTCCTCGAATTTTGGCCTGTAATTGTATTTTGGCTCGACTTGCGGATTTTGGTTTTTCTCGTAAATTGGGTTTTGACCTGGCATGGTTTTATTCTTGTGGAGAAGGGTTTGGTTTGGTTTGCATTGGACTACCTTAGTTAAACTCCACCCTCAACACAACACACCCTCCCTCATTAAAACCCCACCTAACTTTCTCTCTCCTCATTACTCTTCCATTAATTTCCTCCATCTTCTTCTTCCTTCCTCCACACAACACCTAACCTCCATAGGCAAGTGCACCTTGCCACCAAATAGGAACCCTATTTTATTCGTCCATTAGTTAGATTAGGCCATGGTGAATCATATTAGAACTTGGCATTTTATGATTTGGAGTCTCCATTTTTCTAGATCTAAGTTTTAACCATTTTCGGATTTTCTTGGTTTTGATCTATTAAACTTAGATTTTTGCTTGTTTTGAGGCTTCTATGTGGAAGAGAATTCAATTTTACACAAGATAGAACTTTGAAAATCTAAATTTCGTTTTGATTTGGCCAAGTTATGAAGTTTGAAATTTTGGTGTTCTTGGATTTTCTCTCTCGGCCTGCTGGAGAAGAAGACTTCGGTCAGCGCTCTTTAGCGCTGGGCTGAACCGCGCCAACCCTTCCTCGGCCAGCACTCTTTAGTGCTGGGCTGACCCGCGCTCGGCGCCCTTTGGCGAACCGCGCTCACTTCCCCTAGCGCAATCCGACCCTAGCGCAATCCGACCCTAGCGCAACCCGATCCCAGCGCAGCTCGACCCTAGCGCAATCTGACCCTAGCGCAACCCGATCTCAGCGCAGTTTACTTCCTCCAGCGCAGTTCATTCCCCCTGCACAATCAGACCCTAGCGCAACCCGACCCCAGGAACCCCTGCGCAACCTATTTGCCCATGGTGGTTTGGTTTTATTTTCCTTGGGATTGGCATATCTTTTATGGATTGGAGCTCTGAGATCTTGTTTCACACAACACGACTGTCTTGACCCAACACGACCTAGTACGGTTTTCGGTGTTTTGCTTATGACTAGTACGGTTTTCGTGATTTCTGTGATTTATGATCCTAGTACTTTCTGATCTTCTTAGTAGTGACCCAATGAGGGAGCGCTATTAACTTGTAACATGTGATTCATAATTAATCATTGTACTGGATAACTTGATAGTGGCCCGTGGCGGTGCACTCCTGACTTGTAACTTGACTTGACTTGATGCTGTTACGATGGCGAACTTGAATCATATAATCAACTCTGACTCCGTAGGTGTTCATTCTTGTTGCTTCGTGCAATCCACTTGTCTTGTCTTGTCTTGTATCATGTCTATAACGTGACTCCCTGGTTACCACGGTCAGGGATTCGCACTGAATATGGATTAGGCTAACTACTAGATCAAACTATAGTTCATGGAGAATCTCCAGTCACAGGCGATCTCGTTATCTGGGCGCTTTAAATGGACTTGTAGCCTGCTGACGAGTAGGGCACATTTCCAGCACACTGTCATGTGTTGCACCCTCTAAGTCACCTAAGGGTACATTGTCTCCCGGGCAGTGTACCCAACCATACTCTCAACCCGCGGAAGGATAACTGGATAGTCTGCAGGGCTTGGGACTGGGAATTT
The DNA here is from genome assembly GCA_029216955.1 of Iris pallida. NCBI lineage: Eukaryota > Viridiplantae > Streptophyta > Magnoliopsida > Asparagales > Iridaceae > Iris > Iris pallida. Next base: position 18,911,590 of record JANAVB010031417.1, on the reverse strand, counting down.
CTCATTTGTACCTTGTTAGTAATTAGTCATGTGATAACCCTAGTTAGTTAAGTAGTAAGCCGTAATACTTGCTTGGCCGCTTGTGAATGGATGGTGTCCAGCCCTGTCTAAGTCTCGTCTAGTCCCAGTACCTGGTATCTCCTGAGCATGTTTGTTTTACTTATCTTAACAATAAATGGGTAGAGACAAGGTGCTATTCAGGCGAAGGGTACAACCCCGGTCCTTGTTTGGTTAAGGGTTGTGACCTGGCTCCCGGAATGGTTCCACGTCCCTAGTCATTTATTGTCCTGTTGTACTCTTTATAAATGGTATTTCCTTCTATTTTCCTTATGATCTGATATGCCGGTTTTCGTTCTTATTTCGTGGCCTCCTTTGTGGCACTTGCTCTTTCTGGGGTTTGACCCAGCTGGTTTTGTGTGGCCAGATTTCGGAGCAACTTCCGAAGATCTACCGAGCTTCCAGTCCAATGGTGACAACTAGACGGAACCCGGGCTACGAGTGGGTTTCCCTTTTGATTTGCTCACTACATTGTAAAATTATTCTTTTGAGGCGTTTAGCCGACGAGCACCTGTTAGCTCGATGCATATTTACTTACTGTCTGCCTACGGACTGTAACATGATTAATAAATCCTAGGATCGATCATGTATGACTGAACTCTTGCTAGTCTGGACATTTTGTATGACTAGCTTCATGATCATCCAATATGTAATGTATGGGACGCCTTGCCATTATATATTTGGTGCTCTAACATCTTGTAACTATTATTGCTTGCTTGTGAATGAGACAATAGGCTTGTTCATAACCATAGGAGACTGTTGGCTTGTAGTTAAACCCTCATATATTTAGACAGCCGTGACCGTATAGCGAGGTGGATTCCATTTCAATATACGTAGCTGGCTATGTACGCCCCCGCTCTCCAGTATTCTGGTTCTGGGGCGTCACACACTTGTGCCAAGAATGTTCAGAAGGGAAGTGCTTCTATTCTATCACCTTGATTCCAAAAAAAAAATTGTTGGAAACAATCAATAGGCATGCAACCAATTGGTTATAGTGATGACTCTGTTTCAACAAAAGGGACTGAAGTATTGAGATCGTGTGTATTGGGACACTATAACAACAAAATGTATGTTTGTGTAGAGAGAATTTTTATTTGGAAGCAAATACAAGTTCTAGCCTCAAATAACAAGGTATATTTAACCCAAAGTTTGTGTCGAGATAGCTCGTCACGTCACGACTCATGCTCCAAGAGCTGACTATGTTACACGTGCTCAAGCTACACGACTATGTAACACGTGCTCAAGCTACACGACCTACGAATATATCGATAACCACATTCATGATTACGCCTGTAAGATATATAGGAATTCCAAAAGAACATGACTTCGCCAAACATCAACTATCGCGAAATATAGGAATATATTATTCTATATATGTATGAAAGTCTGCATACTTACTAGAGTTGACTTCAGAACAAAATTATGTAAGCTTGTATCTGCGAAATGTATGTAAGCTTGTATCTACGAAATGTGTGTAAGCTTGTATCTACGAAATGTATGTAAGCTTGTATCTACTTAAGAACAAAAGAACATGACTACGCCAAACATCAACTACCTCCTATTCTAATCCCCCCCCAGCCGACCCTCCGTCCCACCAAGCCCCCCCAGCCCCCGCCTCCCCCGCCCCCGCTGTAGCTCCCCTCCCTGGAAATTCTGAAATATTTTGTTAGTATTATTTATTTTAATTAAATAGTGAATTTTATTATCGGAACAATTTTTATTATTTTATTATTATTAGGGTTATTTTGTGGAGATTTAATAAGCATGATCATTCCATTTTGGTATTATAGTTATTACTGAGTCGAGTTATGGTAAATTAGATTTATATATATATATATATATATATATATATATATATATAAAATATATATATATAAATGTGTATGTGTATATATATCTAGAATATATAAGTATTTATGTGTATTCATGTATTTATATATATAAATATATCTTATATATTTATGTATATGTGTATATATATATATATATATAGATATATATATATAAGAGATAAAGAAAAAGAAAAAGAATAAGATTGAACAGCAGTAGTAGCAGAGAGCCCAGACCCGAGCCCTACTAAATCCCAGTCCCAAACCGAGCAGGCCAGCCTCCCCTTTGACCCTTACAGCCCAACCCCAAGCCCAGGGCCGAGCCCAGCCTGAGCTAGTATGGCCTGAGCCCAGGCCCAACGGTAGTAGACCCCCAGCCTTAGGGGCCAACCCTCGATCCCCTGTAGTTCACTGCTTATATATATACGAACTCGTATATATTATACAGAGCCGCACGAGAAGGAAAGTTTTTCCCGAAACCCTAACCCCTCGAACCCAGCGCCGACCAACCAGGTGGTCGCGCACGCCCCCACGGCGGGCTGGCCGTCGTCGACCAGCCGAGCCACGGCCAGGGAGGCGCGCGCACAGCGACTGAACCCGAAGGCGAAGCAGCACCCACGCTGCACAACCCCGAATTCGTGCCCGATTCCCACGCGGCACGCTCCACCGTTTCGCGTCTCGTCTTCGCAGGTAATCCGACAACCTTATCCTCTATTTTTCCCTTCAAATAGATTCCATCGCCATGCGCCAGATTCTTCGAAAATTCGATCTAAAGATCGAGAAAAATCTCGAAATTCTGAATATAGAGACTGTCCCAGAGTCCCCAGTTTGAGTCCCGATTTCTTGCAAAACAGTGATCGATTTCAAAATCCTTTTGAATAGGTTTATAAACAACATATAGGTCTTCATCACCCTTTTTGTGGTTTCGGAAATCATCGACTACGTGCCGAGAAATCGAATTCCGAAGTTTCCCAAAAACCTGTTTTAAAAACTAGAAAATTGTTCCACACGACGTGCGTCCCGCCATTTCGGGCGACGTAGTCGTGCACCATAAGCATCGAAAGCTGCGTAACAGTTTCGTGATCGTGTGGGCTTTGGCGGAATTCAAATTGGTCGCGTGTGCGCGACGAATTTGATGCGTATCCGTCGAAATTCACCGTATCGTGCACTTTAGAAATTCTCCAATTACTTTGTGCACGCTCGTCAGATCGAGACGAAACTTATGCCAACAGGACCGTATCATTTTTCTGGTCCTGCATGCCAAGTTTGGTCCGATTCTGAGACTGTTGATAAAATCACCGTTTTGTGGGCCCCGCGGTTCCACTCAACGGGCGATTTTGTGCACGGCCCGCCAGAATCCAACTTTGGACATACGGTTGGGTTCGTATCGGAAAACTAGATCCGTAGACATGTTATTTAACGACTTTAGAGACCATTGACTCTGGCACACTTTTCGGTGCAAAGCGGATCCAATGGCGGACATCATTTTTGCCCAAAATTACCGTTTTGCCCCTGTGTCCAGAATTGGACTTAAGGACGGGCAATTCTAGCTAATTTGAGTATTCTGAGAACATTGGTACTGTTTGTTTTAGCATCCGGAGACTTATACATGTGTTGACTGATTGTGGCTATTTGAGTGGTATATTACTATTGGTTTTTCCAGCTAAGGACCTCAGGCAAGTGCACTTTCTGATTGCTTTCCGATTCATAGTAGTCTTTTCATTTCATGTCTATACATATATCTTGCTGCTTGTTGACACGCTCGTCACACGGAGTTGTCGGGAGGAGAAATATCTTAGTATACATGTGGACTATCCAGAAATATCCCAATATGTCTAATCTTGCACGATAGCAGCTGCACATGACACGTGCAGTGAGCCGTATTTTACCCCCTAGCCGTCCACATATTGAAATGGATATTTCACACCACCTAGATAGATGTCTTTTATTAGTTTTTCTTTGTTTACTTCTCTATCGTGCTATGTCATCAGTTTTCTTTTCAGTTCTCATATTCCATATGCTATTTTCATGTCTTGTTAATTCTATTGTGTTTTGTATTGTCGTCGGTTTGTGTACTTGTTCCATTCCTGACTGAAAACCAACATTTTTTAGGTTTAGCCGCTATCACTCTTAGCACTGGGGAAGACTTGGGTATGCTGAAGACAACCTAGAAATAGAAAACAATTGTATCAATTTCATTAATTGTAAAATCCTGTATTTTCTTTAATTTATAATGTTGTAATAATTTAGAATTGTGAATGAGCAGCAATTGTTTTATTTTGAGCATTATTCTTGCGAGCTTGACAGCGTTCTACCGCCGACTCTGCAGCGTAGGCTGGCTTGGACACGTCTCGTATCCGAAAAGCGGGTGCGGGTCGTGACAAGTTTTTGTGGTGGCCCATGCAGGTCAGTTTTCGTAAAAGATTGTGAACTCGTGGTAGTACCATATTAGTCGTACTGCTGTGAGCCTGCGCCCAAGATTTGCTCATTCACAAACTAGGATTAAAATAATTTAAGAGAATGACTAGGACTTGGAGTCCCTTTTTTTAAATTAGCCGTTGGGTAGTTAAGGTTAACATATAGGCCATGCAATTTAGATAGCTTGCTAGATCCCTATAGGTACACTCTTACTTTTAATATGACCATGTGACCCAATGAGGATCCATTATTCGCTTGGTATGTTAGGCTTGCCTAGAATTATGGCGTTAATTTTGATACACTGTTTAATTTTCTGTTGCTTTATTTAGACATAAATCTTATAACATAAATTAGAATTGCCTGCTTTAAATTCTATTTTGCTGTAAAGAATTGATTTATAATTACTGATTCTTTTATTTCGTATAAAATCTCGAGATAGATTGATTCGAGATTTCCCTCAACTAGTGAAATGCATATGAAATAGATACTAGAATGTTTGTATTTCTTTCGTATTTAGTTATTTCCTCCATGTTAAATCTTTTAATTTAAGTGTTGTGACTGATAGGACAAATACCTACGCCTTATTCTTAGTCAACTTGTTTGGATCTCTAGAAGCTCATTACGGATATAATTAAAGGAGTGTTAGTTAACTAATAATGGTTAGACAGCAGCGCACTGGCGAGGCACAACCCACAGAATTGAAATCATTTCGAAGAATCATAGTTTATGGAACATTGCTAAAACTATGTTCTCGTTGACCTCTTTAGAACTTAGATACCCTTATGTCAGTATAAGGTACAGTACCTGATAGCATATCACCTCTGAATCATGGAACCAAGAGTTTGCTACAGCCAGATTATATGGACGAGGCATAATTCTCGACAAAATGAGTTCAGACATGATTACAGTTTTAGGATACTATTGAGGATAGGAGATGCCCTGTATGTCCCATAAGATCTAAAACCAATACTAGTGAAAAGTTCTGCGAGCTGGATAGCATGTCTCCCAACCTAGCATTATGTGGCCCTTGTGATCTACTGACGAGGTAATTGGCGAACACAAATAGGTTACCTAGAATATAAAATTCAGAAGCCCATAACCCATTAGTCGACCAAGGCCTTATGGATAGGAAGATAGTAGGAAGACTGTATGAACCAGGACACCATGTAAGGTTTTGATTCTCTCAAAACTCAAACTACTTGTGCATCCTTTCCAAAAATCTCGCCCACTTATATTTTGACTCTCTTGACCAATGCTGCTATTACAGCTTAGTTTTTGCAAGCTTACTCTTTTATCGAGCTTGATTCGAGACATATGTTATTGGGGACGCCCGCTAACATATTGTCTAATCAGAATCATTGTATTACAGTCTGATCAACCATGATGCATTTGGTTCACTTTTTATCTAATTACCCTACGTGGATTGAGATGTAGATGTCTCCAGGATCTCATCCGCGACTGCTTTGACAATTTCTCTTGAATTATACATTCGCCTTTGAATCGCGTAATTGTGTTCAGTGACATCTCCCTTGAACCCTTCATTGTTTTTGTCTTTCATTGATTGGAAAGACGAAAGCTCGTGATTGATAGGTAGATACATAGTATCCCCATGACTATGATAGTTGTATATGCAAATGTAGCTACCATCGGCCAGCCCTGTGACAGAAACCTTGCCACCATATCCTAGCCTCTAAGGTGGGTAGACTGTAAGCCTTCTAAAATTTTAGGATATGTGAAGATTACCGATTGATCGGAATAACTTCCGTTAGGATGATAATTAGTGCCCCATGGACCCCCACTTTCCATTTAGATCATTTTGTGTCCCCGTCCGTGCCATTAATATTCGGAGCACGAGACCAGCTACTATCTTCCAACAAATTTCACATGCAAACTCTAGACGAGTTCACCTTCATCTAGGTATATCATGTCCCACTCAAACCCGTCCCCTTGTACTCTATTTTTATGGTACGACTTTCAGGACAAAAGGATTAGTTATGACCCTTACCATAATACCGGTAAAATTTCTGACTTCCATTAGAGCCTCAGCTTCGACTCAATTCCTGCGACCCAATATATGGTTGTGATCTACTCGAAGCCCATTACGCACTGGCCACTAGTGTGCCACCCAATTGAGGTCTCATGTGCTCTTTAAACACAAAGTTACTAAAGGCGCATTTTGAGCTTTAGGGGCCTAGCTGACCAACTTGACGGACAACTAGCTCAACCCTTGGACAGAAACCTATTCTAGAATACCCTAACTAAGTGGACATAGTTTTTATCTTGGGATCTTGTTCAGTCGATATAGATTGAAATCTAATGTTCATCCAACCAACGACTGATATCTAAATATAGAACCCAGTAAGATCACAATCTAGATTTCTCAATTCCATTCCCTTTTGGAACCTTGTTTGGAAGTTCGAGAATGGAACTTCTGTTTTGCACAGGTTGCAAGCTCTCCTAAAGAATGAATGAATCTTAGATTGAGCCAGTGACTAGACTACAGTAGCCCAATCTAGCGATTAAGACTATAGGTTCATAAACACTCTTTCTAACTGTATCATTGGATACTTTCTACCGCCTTTGAAATTTTATATTTATTCTTGATTATTTTATTTTCATGACCTTCCTATTCCAGAGTGACGTATAGTCATATTTCCTTAAGCTACTTGTGTAAAATTATTGTTTGTTAATTTTGGGTTATTTGATAGATACGAGAGGATTATAGATACCATATGCCTAGGTATTTGTTAGTAGGTTGTTAGCAACCAGTTAGAAGACTTTGAGATTTTAGTTGTGAGGAGTAGTGTGACCAAAGGTGGGTAGAAGTCTTCGAAGACTCGTAGTTACGAAATGACTAGAGAAGGCCATAAAATATTTTTTTTAGAAATTAAATTTAAGGAGATTGTGGTAATAGTGGACTTATTATTATTATTATTATTATTATTATTATTATTATTATTATTTTGTTCGAATTTTAGGCATGTTTATAAGTTAGAATTTCGAGGACGAAATTATTTTTAAGGTGGGTAGATTTGTAGCTCCCCTCCCCGGAAATTCTGAAATATTTTGTTAGTATTATTTATTTTAATTAAATAGTGAATTTTATTATCGGAACAATTTTTATTATTTTATTATTATTAGGGTTATTTTGTGAAGATTTAATAAGCATGATCATTCCATTTTGGTATTATAGTTATTACTGAGTCGAGTTATGGTAAATTAGATTTATATATATATATATATATATATAAATATATATATATATATATATATATATATATATATATATATATATATATATATATAAATGTGTATGTGTATATATATCTAGAATATATAAGTATTTATGTGTATTCATGTATTTATATATATAAATATATCTTATATATTTATGTATATGTGTATATATATATATATATATATATATATATATATATATATATATATATATATATATATATATATATATATATATATATATATATATATATATATATAAAAGAGATAAAGAAAAAGAAAAAGAATAAGATTGAACATCAGTAGTAGCAGAGAGCCAAGACCCGAGCCCTACTAAATCCCAGTCCCAAACCGAGCAGGCCAGCCTCCCCTTTGACCCTTACAGCCCAACCCCAAGCCCAGGGCCGAGCCCAGCCTGAGCCAGTATGGCCCGAGCCCAGGCCCAACGGTAGTAGACCCCCAGCCTTAGGGGCCAACCCTCGATCCCCTGTAGTTCACTGCTTATATATATACGAACTCGTATATATTATACAGAGTCGTGCGAGAAGGGAAGTTTTTTCCGAAACCCTAACCCCTCGAACCCAGCGCCGACCAACCAGATTGTCACGCCCCAGTACCGAAATACTGGGACGGACTAGGCCAGCTACTCTGTATGAGGTATAAAACGTCATACGGCGATCGTGGCTGTCAATCTTGGTGGGTATCCTAGCATGCAAGCAGTCTATGGCCTAAATCTGATCTCATATCCACAGGCAATAATCGATGAAATAACGACAAGAGAGATAATCATATAAAAAATAGGAAATACTTATATAATAATCAGAGAGTCTACAATAAGAAATAATGTAGACAAGAATACCTTCCCGCACAGTTCCCTCATGGTCAGGAACTGAAGCACGTCCTCTAAGTCAAGTCTGGAAGATCCACATGGTCGGTCACAGGCAATCTGGGAACAATCCAGGGTTGGTCAGGCCAACCGTAGCAAGTACCAGAAAGGAAGGCTCAAGGACGGGCGAAGAAAACCAGCAGGATATAATATATGACAGAAATAGCACGTATGAACAGCAGTAATGAAGGTAAAGGATCGTGCTGTACCAACGCACGATTACAGAATATAAGGCAGCAATCCAACTACTAATACGTAAGTAACCAACAAACATCACAGTCATCCTAACATCCACTAATGCTTGCATCGCCAACTGGAACTCGTAGTCTGTCATCGGGACAATAATCCACCCCTACATCAAACAAGAACAAGGGAATGAAATACTGAGTCGAGACAGCGTTACGCACCAGCCAGCTTAGCAAGCAACAAGCCAAACAATTATACAAATAAGCGGCCACTCAAATGCCTACGGCTGTCTATGTGGAGGTTGGGTTACCCCAACAATGCAATATAGGAATCCTCGGATCGTGCCATATCCCGTAAGGGCTAGCGAGGCCAAATAACGCATAGCAGGTAGGTATGCACGGTCCCTCGGAAGGCCATCGTGCTAAGCAGGAGTACATATAGTAGTTGGATACTGCCATATCCGTGGCGGCCAACCCCGACGCGCCAGGACGAGCCTGTGGCTGCCGGTAATGCACGATCTCGGGATTCCGTTCCCTCCCAATGCTTCTACCATTTTTAGTTGCCTAGATTAACCCTACATTTATCCGAAATCACATGCCGTGGTCACATGCTCATCCTCCTAGATGTCGTACCTCAGTACGAGAACGCTAAGTAAGAATCAGCCTCGGCACCTATAGTCCCAGTTGTGATCCATCCTTAGTGTTATGCAACAAGAAAGCAAGCAATCCTATCCACGCTAAGACTATAGGCCAACTACCAGATACCCGTGCAGGTAATCATATAATATAGCCAAAATATCAAGATGGCATCGCAATGCCATATAATCATGGAAGTAGCACCTCAAAGTGCCAATAGACAAAGGGCACCGCAGTGCAAGGTCAGGGCCAGTACCTCACAGGGTAAGCTGGACTTATAGCACGGATGCAGGTAGTCAGGTCTGGGACAAGGACAACTCTGTCAGTCACAAGAAGTCATCTGCCCACATCGTGGCATAGATATCGGGTCAAGTACAAGATCAGAACCTCTACTATAATAACATCTCAAGTATATATGAGAGCCTAGAGCTCCAATCATCCCGTCGGTCTATCCACCAGATCAATCTAGCAAGAGTCTCCCATCCATGATGGGGTGAATATCATGTCAATAAAGACAACCACCAAATACCAAGCTCATCCCCCTAACAATGCTAGGCCCTCTAGCTCACAAGAATCCTCCGAGTCAATGATCACAGGCTATCAGCAACTAAGTCTCCCAACTACTGGGATACAACAAAGGTACTAGGTTTGGGCGTTTGGGAAGTCGAGTAAAAATCATATAATAATACCCTCGATATTCTCCTCGTTCCGTAAGACACTCGCACCAGTATCAAAATCCAAAAGTCCTCAAAGACATATCTGATCAAATTAGACATCACCAAAGAACTAGCAACACTATCTAAGAATCCACTTAGTCTACCATAATCATTATCTCAATATCGTATCTCCTCATAGTCAATCCTCGAATAAGATCATAATCCCAACACATGGGTCAACACTAATCAACGCCGTCGGAAGATGGCAAGGATTGTGTGAACCACTCTGGATCAGATCCACAACCCTTAAACCAAACAAGGACCAGGGTTGCAGACCCTCACCCGAGTAGAACCACTCTCCTTACACAATCCGGCGGACAGGACAGACAATGGGATAACAAACTAAACTAGGACACCATCTGAAGGAAGAGTCACGAGTCAAGAGTCCAATGGGTGATACCGTCGGAAAGGCAAGGATTGCGTGAACCCCTCTGGATCAGATCCACAACCCTTAAACCAAACAAGGACCAGGGTTGCAGACCCTCACCCGAGTAGAACCGCTCTCCTTACACAATCCGACGGACAGGACAGATCAAGATGCTAGGCGACTAATCTAGTCGGGAGTCTACCTAGCAGGTAATTAGATCAGGGATACTATACCAAGAAGAACATGCATGAGTTCAGTCCCGCAAACCAAAGGAATGGCACTGCCCAATCCTTCGAACCAAATTCCCAACCGGGAATTCTGAAAAAATTCGGCAGGGTCTCCTTTGTATTCTGGACGGGAGCACCCTACGAATTGGGGCTAAACCACTCGGCGCAACCCGCCGCAGAATCGCAAAATCGCGGCTGAGAACACTAAGTCTCAGCTACCAGCAGCACTACGATACGTACTGGAAACAGATCGATAGCCGAGAACATTAAGTCTCGGCCTCCAGTAGCACTACGATGCGTACTGGAAACCTCTCGAACCCGAGACCACTAAGTCCCGGTCTCCAGCAGTGCTACAATACGTACTGGACGCCAAGCCAACATGCATACTAATAAGATAACCGCCTCGCAGGGCGCACCACAACACATGTTCATAAATTCCTAACCCAAGCACAAATACCGCCATAAGTAAAGTTAGCCAAAGCCGTTACCCGACCGCAAGTCGGACACGGGGCATATGGGGACAATCCATACGTGTGAGTCGTGCTCGTGTCCTCGGAGGTGTGGATGACCCGTCCGAGTTGTCCGATACGGTCTATCCCGGTATCGGACCAAGCTATCCTAAGTTATCATCATGGCAGTTCTACTACTAGGCTACACTAATCATGGTTATACAGTTTACAAGTACAAATTAATTAAATACAATAAAAAATTCAGGAGAGAGGGCAAGAGCCGTCGATGAGCAAGAGATACTTGCCTAGGGGGCTCGGCTAGGTAAGCAAGTCTTCGGCGATCTGGATCCAAGCTAGCACGTCCATTGAGGTCCTCAGAACACATAATAACAATCATTAGAATTAAATAATAAAATAATAACAGGAAGCACGGAGGATGACAGGAGGCTATACCGTACGGGTCCCGCAAGCAGCGCAGGGATCTGGCACGGAAACTGAGGCACGCAGACCGATACGGGTACGCAACCCGAGACGTGCAAGTAAATCGAGACGCGTACGAGAATCGAGGAAATCATGAATATCGGGATGGCACATGAATCAACGCGACACGCAAATCGAGGAGTGCACACGAATCGAGACGGAGCAAGATTCAAGGAAGCACGCAAATCAATACGGCATACAAGTCGACGTATGCACACAAATCGATGCGGTGCGGAGTCCAAAGTGATACGCAAACCAAGGCGGCACGTTAATCCGTACGTGCACGCAATCCGGGATGGCACAAAGTCCAAGGTGGCACATATACCAATACGGCACGTAAATTGATGCATGCACGTAAATCAATGTGACACGAAAATCAAGAAAGGCACAAAGGCCGAGACACGAGGATCGAGACAACACACAACCCGAGGTAGCACGGTGCCCGAGACAGCACGAGGCTCGAGGCGTCCCGCTGCCCAAGGCAGCACGTAGACCAAGGTGCACAAAATAGGACTGACACGTACACCGAGGTGCATGCATCCCAAAACACGGGAAACGAGGAAGCGCACCAATCGAGGGTGCGCTGCCCGAGGGGACACGCTGCACAAGGCAGCGCACTCCTCGAGGCAGCACGCTGCCCGAGGCGTGCCGATGAGGGGCTCGCTCCCGAGGAGCTCATAGCCCGAGGAGAGGAGAGAGGAGGGTGGCGGAGCTCACCATAGGAGGACTCGGCCAGGTCGGGTCGGCCCTGCGGTGGAGAAAGGACGACAGCAACAGCGGCTGCGCCAAGGGGCGGAGGAGATGGCGGAGCCGGCGTCGACGGAGGTGGTGGCAGAGGTGATGAAGATGCCGACGATGGTGGTGCTGGTCGTGGCGAAGGGGGCAGCTGTGGTGATCGAGACGAGGGCGGCCACGGTGGTGGCGGGCACCGGGAACAGTGAGAGAGGGAGAGATGGAAGTGGTGGCGGTGGAGACGAGGGCGCCGACGGCGCTCGGGGGCCGGAGGAGAAAGGGACAGTGGTGGTGGTGACTGATGGCGGTGGGCGGTGCTGGTGGGTGAGGGTGGCAGTGGTGGCCGGAGCTGGCCGGGGAAGAGCGGGAGAGAGGAGAGGGGGAGATCGAGAGAGAGAGAGGGAAGGGAGGAGAGTGAGATTCGGGTGAGAGAGAGAGGGGTAGCTCGGGGGAGGCTTCTCCAGAGAAGAGGGGAGGAGAGAGAGAGAGAGCTCGAGGGAGAGAGATGAGAGTAAGGGAGGAGAGAGCGAGCTGGCGGCTAAAGGGGGGGTGAGAGCTGAGAGAGAGAGTAGATTTAGGGTTAGGGTTTATTTTAGGAGGGTAGATATAGGGATCAATGAATTAATAATAATAATAATAATGAGGATAAAATTACCTCCAAGAAAATAATAAAAAATTCAAGAATACCCCAAATTCAAAATCCTTAATATACACCAATACAGTCATATACCTATTTCCAAAATAGGGATCTGACACAGGTGGTCGCGCGCGCCCCCACGGCGGGCTGGCCGCCGTCGACCAGCCGAGCCACGGCCAGGGAGGCGCGCGCACAGCGACTGAACCCGAAGGCGATAGCAGCACCCACGCTGCACAATCCCGACTTCGCGCCCGATTCCCACACGGCACGCTCCACAGTTTCGCGTCTCGTCTTTGCAGGTAATCCGACAACCTTATCCTCTGTTTTTCTCTTCAAATAGATTCCATCGCCATGCGCCAGATTCTTCGAAAATTCGATCCAAAGATCGAAAAAAATCTCGAAATTCTGAATATAGAGACTGTCCCAGAGTCCCCAGTTTGAGTCCTGATTTTTTGCAAAACAGTAATCGATTTTGAAATCCTTTTGAATAGGTTTATAAACAACATATAGGTCTTCATCACCCTTTTTGTAGTTTCGGAAATCATCGACTACGTGCCGAGAAATCGGATTCCGAAGTTTCCCAAAAACCTGTTTTAAAAACTAGAAAATTGTTCCACACGACGTGCGTCCCGCCATTTCGGGCGACGTGATCACGCACCGTAAGCATCGAAAGCTGTATAACGGTTTCGTGGTCGTGTGGGCTTTGGCGGAATTCAAATTGGTCGCGTGTGCGCGACGAATTTGATGCGTATCCGTCAAAATTTACCGTATCGTGCACTTTGCAAATTCTCTAATTACTTTGTGCACGTTCGTCAGATCGAGACAAAACTTGCGCCAACAGGACCGTATCATTTTTCTGGTCCTGCATGCCAAGTTTGGTCCGATTCTGAGACTGTTGATAAAATCACCGTTTTGCGGGCCCCGCGGTTCCACTCAACGGGCGATTTTGTGCACGGTCCGCCGGAATCCAACTTTGGACATTCGGTTGGGTTTGTATCGGAAAACTAGATCCGTAGACATGTAATTTGATGACTTTAGAGATCATTGACTCTGACACGCTTTTCGGTGCAAAGCGGATCCAACGGCGGACATCGTTTTTGCCCGAAATTACCGTTTTGCTCCTGTGTCCAGAATTGGACTTAAGGACAGGCAATTCTAGCTAATTTGACTATTCTGAAAACATTGGTACTGTTTGTTTCAGCATCTGAAGACTTCTACATGTGTTGACTGATTGTGGCTATTTGAGTGGTATATTACTATTGGATTTTCCAGCTAAGGACCTCAGGCAAGTGCACTTTCTGATTGCTTTCCGATTTATAGTAGTCTTTTTATTTCATGTCTATACATATATCTTGCTGCTTGTTGACACGCTCGTCACACGGAGTTGTCGGAAGGAGAAATATCTTAGTATACATGTGGACTATCCAGAAATATCCTAATATGTCTAATCTTGCACGATAGCAGCTGCACATGACACGTACAGTGAGCCATATTTTACCCCCTAGCCGTCCACATGTTGAAACGGATATTTCACACCACCTAGATACATGTCTTTTATTAGTTTTTCTCTGTTTACTTCTCTATCGTGCTATGTCATCAGTTTTTTTTTCAGTTCTCATATTCCATATGCTATTTTCATGTCTTGTTAATTCTATTGTATTTTGCATTGCCGTCGGTTTGTGTACTTGTTCCATTCCTGACTGGAAACCAACATTTTTCAGGTTTAGCCGCTATCACTCTTAGCACTGGGGAAGACTTGGGTATGCTGAAGACAACCTAGAAATAGAAAATAATTGTATCAATTTCATTAATTGTAAAATCCTGTATTTTTTTAATTTATATTGTTGTAATAATTTAGAATTATGAATGAGCAGCAATTGTTTTATTTTGAGCATTATTCTTGCGGGCTTGACAGCGTTCTACCGCCGACTCTGCGACGTAGGCTGGCTTGGACACGTCTCGTATCCGAAAAGCGGGTGCGGGTCGTGACACCCGCAGCCAAACCCCCCGCCCCCGTCTCCCCCGCCCTCCAGCCCCCGCCTCCTCCGTGCGCCCCCCGCAGCCAAACTCCTCCCCCGCGCCCCCCGCAGCCAAATGCCTCCAAGCCCCCGCCTTCTCCGTCCCCGTTGCCAACCCCCCCCGCTGTCACGCCCTGACCCGGAATCACCCGAATCATCGTCCTCGCTGGGGCGTGATGCCGCACGAGCCTGGAGTTGAGCTCGTGCAAGGCAAGATGACAAATTCTCAAATGGTTATCTTGAGTTGAACATTTACAACAAAAGGAAAACAGAGTATACGAAAACGATTCTCTTTACTGATATTCAAAATCAGATTACAAAGGCTTTCGGTAGCCCAACGGAATTTGCCAGATTGGCTACAACACTCAAGTTCTCTCTTGCCGACAAAGAATTTCACCGTTCCATACATCATGCCTTCTATATCTCGACCGCATCAATCCTGTCGCGAGTCCGAGCGTCAAGCGATCGCACGCTTCAATACGCTTCGGCATTCCAAGCCTCAATGCGTTCAAGCAACGCTTCGCTACGGGCAATCCATTCCCTGTACCCTGTATGAAGCTGGTGGGGGATCAGTACGTTCGTCCTTGCATGTACTGAAGCAAAGATCTTCTTTCCAAACCGACATTTTAATATTTATGTTGAATCATGCAACTTAGCTTATGATCTTGCTATGTTCTCCTTAGGGTCAATTTTATGGCATAATCGAAAGCGTAAAGCATGTTATCATAGGAAGCATGTTATCATATTGAATAGGCAAGCAAGCAAGCATTCTCGTATTTGATTCGTGGCGCGACTCTTACTAAGTCGACGCACTCGCCCTTGCTCCGACGCAAGGTGAATACGCCCATCCGTTTTTTCCTGTCATGTTATAAGTGCTCTCTATTCGGTTCCATCCATGCAGGATATACGTATACCTTGCACTTCCAAACCCGTCGTCCTTAACTATATGAAGGTCACTAGCTTTTCGGGCTAGAATGGACTTATATTATCGAATCGAAACATAAGACGATGTTAACTCTGTGCGGTTGCTAACCAACATCAGAGGCCACCGAAATAATCGCAGCAAGTGGCTTATCACATTCACCAGACGGTCGCTACCCATCTAAATAAAGTGCACCAACAATACCGAAAATGAATCCCTCCTAGGCCGAACGGTCCCAGCGCCCTGGCGCGCCGCGTTCGAGGGAATACCCATGCACGGGCTTTTATATCTTTAAGTCCATTTGACCATGCAACGAATCTTATATTTCATACAACCAAGCAAGTTCGCTTATCTCTATTTCAATTGGCACAACGCCCGAATGTTCTCATCGAACGCCCGAAGGCCGTGAACATTTCGAAGGGCACCATGCCGCATTATCATCTCGTATTTCTTCCGTTAACTTTCTATGTTCTTACACTTCATGCTTCGTTTCAATATTTCAATGGCATCATGCCTCAACTCAATGCTCGTCAACCGAACGACCCGAAGGTCCCGAACCCCTTTCGAGGCATTATGTCATATTCGACAGTTCCGTCACATTCATGCCACAACTGTATTCTTTTTGCAACGAAGCCATCTTTTATTATTCCGTGCACGTAGGCACGTTTCGACCGTATTCCGATGTTCTATGACTTAGCATTCAATGTCCATGGCTTGCGCGCTAGGGCGCTCGCCTATTGTCTTTCAATGTCCTAGCCGTTCTAACTCGTGCACGAAGGCACGGTATGGTTCGTACACTAAGGCACTCGCCGAGTACAGTTATCCCATGTTCTTTCGGCTTGCGCACCGAGGCGCTCGCCTTTGCGATATCCAATGTTCCATAGCGACTCGTACGTTTGCCGTACGATTCATTTCAATTATTCTATCTAGTGTTCGACACGCACTACGTTTATCTCTCTATCGAGCTACGCCCGTGGCGTTGATAGGTTAACTCAGCATACAATGATATATTTGACTTATCGAATGAAGGAGTAAAAAAAAGTCAATCCTCCCACCTTGAGTCGATACGCCTTTGTCGTTTTGCCGAACCGATGTGGCTCGATTTCATAACTTTGTTGCATGGCCACTCTCCTGACATAGCCATTCGAGCACTTCGTGCTTATTGAGTTTGTACGTCCGATTTGGCTTACCGTGCCAACGCCTCAGTCCGTCGCAAGGCGACGATTTGCTTTCGCAGACCCCTTACTGAATAAGGCAAAAGGTCGACCTCTAATATTTCAGCGTAAACGTATAGCCTGCACATGAAACCAACTAAAATAAATACTTGCATCGATTCAGACTTGCATCTTGGTCGATTCGATTTCTTAGAATCTTCGAGCCGTCTCAACGCACTTATCCTTCGAGACAACGCGGCATTTCGCATCGATTCACTCGATGCATTCTTTGGGACAAGGCAACTCTTCGCATCGACTTAGTTTGATGCATTCCTCGGGACAACTCAATACTTTGTATCGATTCGCATCGATACGTAATCGGATCAACGCAACTCTTCGAGTCAACGACTCAGCATAATGTACCGTACGGAGCGGGGCATTACAGAATATACCACTCAAAACAAGGTTCGTCCCGAACCGAAACCAATACTAAATTTCCAAGGGTTTCATTAGATCGTTCCATGATCTCGTCTCACTATCGTTGGGATCGTACAACTTAGTTTGGTATCATACACATATTTTAGGCGTCCCACCAATATATGCATTTCAACCGAGCTCAGTTGTAAGATATCGGAACAATGCAAACACGTAACTCTTATTCTCAATTACTTGCCATCTCGTATTCTCGATCGAACTTGGCTCTATTACTTGTTCTCGCAATTCTAGCACACATGCATATTGATACATACGCGATTTCGCCAACAAAAGTTAAGGCATACGATACGATTCAAAAATTGCATTTCTCACTTTGTGTGTTTCATCGGGACTATCAATTCTACGCGTCGCGTCAAGCCGTCGTGCATCCGATCGCAACGAGTCTCAGCAACGCCTTGCGTTCGGCATCACTATCCAACGATTTTTGATGTTTTACTTCGTATCCTATCTCGACATGATTCTCTCTTGTTGACCTTGCAAAAGCATCAACATTCAGGACCACGTCCGCTAGGTGACTTATCTAGACACCGTGCTCAAATCCTTCCGACGCAAGTTTAAATTGACATTGCACAAAGGCCACAATCTATCCGACACAAAGTTTACATCAAGGCGACGGTGCTCAAGACAACGATCGCCTTGACACGAAGGTCTTTACGATGCGCCTTACGTTCGATTTCCTAACGAGTAGGAATTTACTAGCCAAATTTCCAACTTATCCGTCTCGCAACATCGAATGTAAGTTTCGATTCACACAAGCTCAATTGCAAGGTGAATCCGAATCTAACAACATGACTCATAAGTCATTCCCTTATCGTTCTCTCTCGTGCATCGCACGAATCTCGCAATCGCCTATCCGAATCACCAAATTCGTTGGTAAATTTCTAGTTTGATCGTCGACCAACATAACCATTCAAGCATTCATCCGACGAATACTCAAATCTAACTATATCATTCTCAATTGAAAGTTGTTCCAACAATTCTCGATCGTCTAGACTTATCGTCAACATGCACCACACTGTATTTGTTATCGACGCAAATCTCATATGCGATATCGCATGGGTCATCTTACGGTCTGCAGCATTCAATTTGATTTGGCGGTCAAGTCTTCTAGGGTCAGCTGCCCCGAAGCTACGCTCGATAATTATGGATCATCACCGAAGGACAGTTTACTATGAACCATGCTATATCTTATTTCGGAGCCAAATCACGTTTCGACGATTTTATGCGACTATCCAATTCTGGACCAAAACCATTTCTATCGGCACAACTGGTGCGCAACTATCCTCTGAGTAAAGTCATACACGGCCGTCGATGATTTTGCAATTTACGAAACATCTACTCGTATCGAGTTCGAGTCTATCTTATTTTTGCGGTCGACACACGAGATGCCATACGCATCGAACAATCATCGATGACTTATAGTCTCGTCTTTGATAAATCACAAAGTTCATGATCAACCAGTTCGTTTCAATCTCGTATCGTTACTTACAAAATTTCATAGCACGAGGCACACTCTATTTTGTATTCTCACATCGCTTACGTTCCTTAGGTATCGATCTCGATACGCCGTATCCATTTCGATAACGTAAGGGTCAACTCTGAATCCGTTTTCAACGTCAACTTAACTCGCATCGCATACATCCAAGTTCGCAACAAACTTTTCCATACACATCGACTCGTTCTCCAATTTGTTGCATCCTGCTATACTTCGATCGTGTAACTGAGTTACCGATTATCCAACATCGAACCCTCAAGTCATACGATCTCGCCCTCTAAGTTTCGCGTGTTTTCAGTCGTACTCAAATGAGTTTCGCTGTAACGTAACCAACTATTTCTTAAGCACGATTACTTGCGTCAACCAACTTTTTGACCGAAATCGTACATCGTGCGATTCGATTACAATTCGCATCGCCCAACATTTTTTATCGAAATCGCAAGTCGTGCGATTCGATTCGCCTAGCCAAACATTTCTATCGAGATCGCAAGTCGTACGATTCGATTCGTCTCGTCCAACATTTCAATCGGGATCGCAAGTCGTGCGATTCGATTTCAACGTTTCGAGTTTCCTATCCCGTCGATCCGATTGTTGCCTCAAGGCATAATCGTTTCGCTAGTTCCCGTCATTCGTCCGACACATAAACTTTTCAATCGACGTATCGTTCAATGTTATAAGTTATGCCTTACCGCTCTAACCGAGCATCGAAGAACACTTGCATCAACATGCCGTCGTACAAATTCTCATTCGAGACTCGGTGCTATCCCGTCCGTTGCGGACAAACCTTCCGCAATTCTCACAAAACGTCGATGCAATTTATCGCACAAGTGGTATCACATATACCACTCGGAATCGAGCCATTTATTGCATCGGTGGTATGCCATATACCATCCAGAAATTAAGTTACTTCCGTCGCAACGTACTCTTTACGAACCAACGATCTCTTCCGACTCACGATTTCTGCAGTGATCGTACTTGATCACAATCGTAACTTTGATTAATCAAAATCCGACGCAACTCGGCCAATGCATTCATTTGCCAACGCAAGCTCGGTGCGCAACCGAACCGATTTCGTTTTTCGATTTATAACTTTTGTTTTCTTCCGTTGCATCTTGTGCAAAATTTTATTCTCGATATCCGTTGCACTTCGTGCAGCGATTACTTTGATACGCGTTGCACCACGTGCAATAATTTTACTTTCAATACGCATTGCACATCGTGCAACGATTTATTTCCGATATTTACCGCACCTCGTGCTTCGATTTATTCTCGATACGCGTTGCACATCGTGCAACATTTCCTTTTCGATATTCAAAGTCAATGCTCAAATCCGTTTCAACACATTCGATATTGACTTACCGCTTTTCATCGCAAACGCACATTCGAAATCGATATGTGAATCCGTTCGACACATTCCATATTAACTTTTATTTCTTTTCAACGTATCGTTTACAATCAACGCGTGGCAATTGCTGCAGCAACATTCCACGACTATCATTGTATCGATGTAACCAATATTTCTCGTATCATTCATTGTAAACAACGAATATCTCAAACCACAATTCACGACGTGTTGCATCTATGACAACAAATTCATTGAATTCATATCTCGTAACTTGTTGCGCTTATAGCAACAAACCTTTTCCGACTTTTCCCGCAAACACCATATAATTTCCAAAACAACACGCGGCGAAATTACATGATTTGTATTAGACTTATTGTATGGAACATCCGGTGCGGCATCGAGTAGAGTCAAGAGTGATTTCGATTGGTGGTTGTCACGCCCCAGAACCAGAATACTGGAGAGCGGGGGCAGACATAGCCAGCTACGTATAATGAAATGGAATCCACTCCACTATACGGTCACGGCTGTCTAGATATATGAGGGTTTATCTACAAGCCATCAGTCTCTTAAGGTCAACAAGAAGCCTAGTGTCTCAATCACAAGCAAATAAGTAAATATTACAAGATGTAAGATCACCAAATATACAATAGTAAGGCGTCCCAAACATTATATATCCAGCTGATTATGAAGCTAGTCGTTACAAAATGTGAGGACTAGCAAGAGTTTAGTCATACATGATCAACCCTAGGTTTCCAATCATGTTACAGCCCGTAAGCAGACAGTAGGTAAAAATGTACACGAGCTAACACTTGCTCGGCGGCTAAACGCCTCAAAAGAAATAATTTACAATAGAGTGGGAGAGCCAAAAATAACCCACTCGTTGCCAGAATTCCGTCTAGTGGTCACCATGTGGCTGGAGATTCGGTAGATCCTCTGGAGCTGCTCTGGTATCTGGCCATACAAAACCAGCTGGGTCAGACCCCAGAAAGAGCAAGTGCCACAAAGGAGGCTTCACTTAGGAACTAAAACCAGCAATTAGCACAAGAGTAAAATATATAAAAGACAGTAATTAAAGAAAAGCAGGACAGGTGATATACGATGAGATAACCATGGGACTATTCAGATAACCAGGTTACAACCTGTAAACCAAACAAGGACCGGGGTTGTAACCCTTCGTCTGAACCGAACTTGGTTTCTTCCACCATTTATCGGCAAGATAAAATAAGAAAACAGGTCATGTGACAATTTTATACAGAATCAAGACTAGAATAGACTGGAAAACTTCATCCAACATTTCACGGCTAAGCAATAAGTACGGCTTGATACTTTAACTAACTAGGGTTATCACAAGCCTAATTACTAACAAGATGCAGTGAGATTATTCTACAGCCACAAGCCCTGCAGACTATCCAGGCTATCCGGACGCAATTAGGATTGAATTCAAGTGGGTACATCGTCCAAAAAATGCATGTACCCTTAGGTGACTTAGAGGGTGCAACACATGACAGTGTGCTGGAAATGTGCCCTACTCGACGGCAGGCTACAGATCCCAAGTGGGGCGCCCAGATAACGGAATTGCCTGTAGCTGGGAAATCTCTTCATGACTACTGGATTTATTCTAGTTGTTAGCCTTAGTTGATTTCAGTGGGTACCCCTGACCGTGGTACTCAGGGATCCCCGTCCTAGACATGATGTAAGACAAGACGGGTTTATTTGTACAAGCACAATCGTCCACGGTGTCCAAATTATTATACAGGTCATGTCATGTCAGGTAGCCGTCGCAACAGCTTATCAGATATATCATGTCAGGTATACTTGTCAGGAGTGCGCCACGACGGGCCACTATCAGGTCATGTCAGGTTAGTCATGTCAGGAGTGCACCACTACGGGTCACTGTCGTGTTATGCTAGTTTCTTGTCATACCATGTCATGTACAATAGTCATTCCAAACATATTAAGTAAAATCAAGTTCAGGACAAAAGGCGTAAGGATATAAAATGGGCGTAAAAATATACAATAAGGAGTTACAAAATATGGGTAATTAATGATAAATAATAATACACAGGATTATTAGAAAGTCATGCGGCTCAGGCCTATGCGGCCAGGGGAGGATAAGACACATGCAGCTCAACTAGGTGAGCGCATGCGGCCAGGGTCACTGGAACCCATGCGGCCAAGACAAGAGAGGCGCATGCGGCTCAGGGGGACGAGGGCGCACGCGGCTCAGGGGGACGAGGGTGCATGCGGCCCAATTAGGTGAGTCTCATGCGGCTAGCGGAAGAGAAGTCCATACGGCTGGATCTGGGCCAGGCGCACGCGGCTTAGTAGAAGCCCATGCGGCTCAGGAAATAAAGGATGCATATGCGGTTGGGATTAATCAGGGCCATGCGGCCCGGACTAAGAAGTCTATGCGGCTGGGTCTGGGGGTTCTCATGCGGCTCGAGGATCAGGGCCTATGCGGCTGAGAGAGCACGTGCCGCATGAAATATTCATGCGGTCAAGTCAAGCCCATGCGGCCAGGACTGTCGTATGAAGGCTCATGTGGCTCGGAATCACTTGCCGCATGAAGTATTCCTGCGGTCAAGTCTAGCACTGTTCTTCTTCTCCAAGCTTCCGAGAAGAAGAATGCCAAGAATCCATGCTCCAAGCTCCATGAAACCTTCATCTGGAGTCCAAATTCGAACTTTTATAGGTCAAAATGGGGTAGAACGAAATTCTCTACAACATGGAACCATCAAAACTCAGAAATAACAAGATTAAGTAGATCAAAACCCAAGAAATTCGAAAATAAAGTAAACTTAGATTTAGAAGAATCTAGCCATGGAAAGTGAAAATGCCAAGTTCTAAAGTAAGTTAAAATGCTGTAAGAAAGAGAATGAAGCAATAAAATTAGAGTTTCTCCATGAAGCAAGTTGCACTTGTCTAAGCTCTCCACCCTCTCTCTGGTAGGTAGAAATTAATGGGGAGGAAGAAGAAAGAGTAATGAGTAATAATGGAAGAGAGAGAGTGGGAGGATATTTATGGTGGGAGTGGTGGTAGGTGGGAGTGGTTCCCCACATAAAACCAAACCAAACAAACTAAACCGAACCAAACCAAGTCAATGCAATGCCATGAAGAACCATGCTAATACAATCATGCAAAATAAAACCCAAGGCTAACTAATTAAAACAAACCAAAAATACGAGCCCGAAATACGTACACGTATTCCCAATACGTAATGCGAACTACGGGTATTACAGTGGTGGGCAACTTTTAGAACTGAAATGAAGCAAGCGTCCAGAGGAAATTGAGCCTAGAGCTCTGATACCAATTTGTCACGCCCCGATCCGGAATCACCCGAATCATCGTCCTCGCTGGGGCGTGATGCCGCACGAGCCTGGAGTTGCGCTCGTGCAAGGCAAGATGACAAATTCTCAAATGGTTATCTTGAGTTGAACATTTACAACGAAAGAAAAACAGAGTATACGAAAACGATTCTCTTTACTGATATTCAAAATCAGATTATAAAGGCTTTCGATAGCCCAACGAAATTTGCCAGATTGGCTACAACACTCAAGTTCTCTCTTGCCCATAAAGGATTTTACCGTTCCATACATCATGCCTTCTATATCTCGGCCGCATCAATCCTGTCGCGAGTCCGAGCGTCAAGCGATCGTACGCTTCAATACGTTTCAGCATTCCAAGTGTCACTCCCCGTTCCCGGAATGCATATTTTTATACATGTACAACTCATAAGTATTTATTTAGTATTTATCATGTATTATCCTGTATTTAAATTCCTTTAAGTTCATGTTAATTATCTGCTCTTTAATTTTTATGTTAATTAATTTCTTACAATTTTATTATCTGCATTTTATTTCCTGCTGTTATTTCCTGCTTTTAGTCTTGCTTATTTGGTTCGGCCTAGGATGGGTTTCTCGGGTTCATGGTGGATTAAACCCGGCCCAATAACCCCACCTACCACCATCCTTCCTATTTAAAGCTCCTACCTCCATTCTCTCTCCTCATTTACTTCTTCTCCACCATTACTTCTTTTTCTTCCTCTCATAACTTCTTCACCTACCAGCACCAGCAGCAGGAGAAGGCAAGTGCAAACTTACTTCTCAATCATCCATTTTTTGGATTATTACTCTTCCTCTCATGATCCTGAGAGAGTTTAGTGCTTGGCATATGTGATTTCTGTGGCTTGTTTTCTCTAGATCTAAGTTTGCATTTTCGGCTGTTCATGGGTTTTGGATCTCCCAACTTAGCGTGTCTTCCGGCTGGGAACTTCATTTTCTGGCTTGGGACGAAGGCTGAGTCACGCACACGTTCTTACGTGGCTGCGTGTATTTTTAGTCACGCACACGTCTCTACGTGTCTGCGTGTATTTTTAGTCACGCACACGTCTCTACGTGTCTGCGTGTATTTTAAGTCACGCTAACGTTCTCATGAGCGTGCGTATATTTTTAGTCACGCTAACGTTCTCATGAGTGTGCGTGTATTTTTAGTCACGCTAACGTTCTCATGAGCGTACGTGTATTTTTAGTCACGCTAACATTCTCATGAGCGTGCGTGTATTTTTAGTCACACTAACGTTCTCATTAGCGTACGTGTATTTTTAGTCACGCTAACATTCTCATGAACGTGCGTGTATTTTTAGTCACACTAACGTTCTCATGAGCGTGCGTGTATTTTCAGTCACGCTGACGTTCTCATGAGCGTGCGTGTATTTTCAGTCACGTACACATCCATGAGCGTGCGTGTATTATCAGTCACGCACATCCTGGCGTGCGTGGATTTCTTGTCACCTTCTCACGCTCACTTGAGCGTGCGTCAATTTCCCTTCACGCTCACACTGTGCATGCCAGCGTGAATTACCTTTTCATGCTCACGCTGTTACACGCTCACTCCTACTAGACTTGGCGTGACTTTTGGCCTTAGTATAGACTTGTTGGCGTGACTTCCTGACCTGGGTGTTTTTATTTATTCCACAACCTATTCATTTAATAATGGCATGATAATTCTTCTATTATATCCTTACGCCTTTTGCGTGAATTTTTTGATAAATCATGATATGTTAAATTTGTTAAAATGGATTGTTATGTAGAATGCGTCTTGTGTCCTGATTGATCCATGGATACCCAGTATGACTAGAACTTAACCCTGAGAGTTATAGACTCGACCCCATGTAATATTGATTGACTTTCATGCCTTGTCACCATTGATAATTATTGTGACATTGACTAATAATTGATCATGCGTTCCTAGTTGGAACTAAGAGACTGGCTAGTCGTCTTATTGAAATGAATGAATGAGACACGTTCATGTTATGAACTATTGCAATCGACTGGCTGATCCCGAATATTGACATACATGCACATGCATGCTTCAATCTATTTATTTAATTATTTATTTATTATTTTCTAACAAAAGAAGCATGTGTACTTTATGGTCAAGGCATGATTATTCCGTGGTTAGATTTGATTGTTGCATTACGCTATGCAAGACCTGCAACCTAACCGCACTGGTATCGTTGTAGAGTTGTGCATATCATATCCCGTACGAAAGTACTCATTTGAATGACCATGATCCACGGCATGGGATTTCACTCAACGTAGGGACTATTAAGTTAAATAAAATAATGATTGCATGGAGAGAATGGATTCTCGAGTTCTTACATGGCAGCCCCCTTGGGACGAGTAGTACCCGACGGGCCGGCTGGTTTCTACAGATACTGTAAATCTGCCACACGGACAGGGAACAGTATCTGCTTTTATTATTATTGTATATTATATATTGACGGGCGTCCTGCTAGGACTCGTCTAATTCATGCATGGCGTACATGGTTAACTGGATAGACTAGCCTTGCTCGCACATAGTAAGAACTGAGGAATCCCTAATTGCATAATTCCAGGATAACTTGGAACTCACATTAGCAAGCCGTAGTAGTTGATTGGCCGTTCAAGATGATTTGTTTGTGTACTGCACCACTCTGTTACCTAACTGGGATGATCAGAATATCAGGACATGACGGGCCAACTTCTGTCCTTGTTTGGTTGGGAGGTTGGTTCGAAGTGTCGTGATGTGATGTGAATCCTCGTGGAAAGCAGAGATCTATTATCATTATATTCTTTTACTTACTGGTTTAGTCCTTCATATCGTCATTTCTTGTGGTACTTGCTATTAGAGGTCTAACCTCTCTGGTTTTGCATGGCCAGATTTAGAGCCGGTCCCCGAGGATCCAGCTTACTTCTACCTCCACGATGGTCAATACTAGAGGAATGATCGCAGGAGGCCTCGAGTGGGTTCCTTAACTTCACCACTTGTTTTGTTATTTACTTTATACTTAGCCGTTTGGCACCGACATGTTAGTCGGATTGTCTTGTACTTACTTTTACATAATTATAATTAAGTCAGACTGCAGCTGATAACAATTGTGTATACTTGCTATATTATCTGGCTATGTTTTGTAAAGCCAGATCTCAAGAACATTTTGACTGAGCGTTTGGGACGCCTTACTGCTTTATCTTACATGTTCTCTATTTCTGTTTCCTTGTTCGAATGATTGAGACAATAGATGTGAAATGACCATAGTAAGACTTTTATGTAGTATGCACCCCCTCGTCTGGTTAGACAGCATTGATCGTATTATACGGTATTCATCTACCCATAATACGTAGCTGGCTGAGTCATTCCCCCGCTCTCCAGTATTCTGGTTCTGGGGCGTGACAAGGTTTTAGTGGTGGCCCATGCAGGTCTGATTTCAGAATTATGGGGTGTTTTGATTTATAGGATGTCTCAATCACACGTGTTTCCCTTGATCTCATGATTCGTTATTCTCAACTCTTGCTTGACATTCCGGTATCCTTTGACTTTATTGATCCTTCATGTCCGGTTGTTTGATTGATCTCTTGTCCCTTTTCTTAGGGGCACTTCATCCGCATCGGTCAGAGCTAGGCAGCAACAACAAGAGCAACATGGACAACCTGACCAGGTTGGTCAGCAACAAGGGCCAGTCTCACCTCAGGAGGCTACCCAGGAAGAAGTGATAGTGGAAGCAGCAGCTGGATCGCAGTATCCGGATGTTCCACCACCACCAACAGTTCCACCTACCCAAGTAGACACACCAGCCCTTCTGGAGATCATGAGAGGAATGATGGCCACTCAGCAACATCAGATGTTGGTCCAGCAGCGCATGCACATTCAGCTACAAGAGCAGAATGTGCTACTCAACCAAGGATTGCAGACAGCATTAGAAAGAGGGGCAAGGCCAGATTTCGGAGCATCAGCCAGGTTTTGCAAGTACAACCCCTGCCGTTTTGAGGGCACGGAGGATGCCATATCAGCAGATGCATGGCTTAAGGATATTGAGGCTATTCTGACAGCAGCTAAGGTACTGACAGAAGAACGTGTGGATCTAGTGAAGCTGTTACTTCAGGATCTCGCACGTGATTGGTGGGAATCAGAGAAAGTGGGCATCAGACGTCCTGTGGCTTGGGACGATTTCACTGCAAGATTTAAGACCAAGTACTATGGAGTTATGGCGCAGTTTGAGCTACAATAGAAGTTCTTCAGCCTCAGGCAGGCCGGCAAGATTGTAGATGCTTATGCAGCGGAGTTCTGCAGATTGAGTAGATTCGTCCAAGAGATGGTAGCAACAGAGCGCCAGAGGGCCATGAGGTTTCAGCAAGGGTTTCATCTTGAGCTCTTGCAATTGATAGAGGGGTACAATTATCAAACTTTTGACGAAATATTAACGACAACTCGAAGGCATGAGATCACTATTCAGAGGCTGGCAGTAAGGACTGGGGGTCAGAAGAGGTCCTACAGTCAGATTGAAGAAGGGGGGAGCAGCGCCCCGAACAACGTCACCATCCACTGGCATTCGTATCCACGATGTGGCGATACGAGGACCAGCACCATCCAGGCAACAGCCACAGCAACAGAGGAAGAACCAGCAACCCCCGGCAGGCTGTACTTATTGTGAAAAGATGGGGCACACTAGAGATGTGTGTCGGACATTGAATGGACTGTGTCTGATATGTGGAAATCCAGATCATCGGGTTACCACATGTCCCATGAATTCGAGGTCAGGAGGACCAGGGCAACAGTTTCTTGCTCTGCCAGCACCAGGGGCAGGCCAGTATCGAGGACCAGCAGTGGCAGTAAGGCCGTTGGCACAGCGTCCATTAGTACCGCAGGCTCAGATGTTTCGGCAGCAGGGGCCGCCGGTGCAGCAACACCAGCATAGACCACCCCAGCATTATCAAGGAAGGGGCCAGCAACAACATCAGGCTAGGCCGCAGCATGGGAACCAGCAAGGAGGTCGAGGGCAAGCATTCACTTTGTCCTTGGAAGAGGCATTGGCATCGGAAGATGTTATGGCAGGTAACATTCTCGTCGCCTCATATCCCGCAGTAGCATTGTTTGATTCGGGAGCATCCCATTCATTTATATCTGCACAATTTACGATACGACTAGGAATGGAGTTCGAGGCATTACCAGGGAGGTTGAATATACTCACTGGTAATGGGCTCGTAGGAGTTAGTAGAGTTATTTTAGCGTGTAGTATTGTAGTTTGTGGGCATTCTTTACCTGCCCGGTTGATAGAATTTCCTGTTGGAAATTTTGACGTTATCTTAGGCATGGACTGGCTGAAAGACAGTCATGCGACAATAGATTGTCGTAGAGGGAGTGTATCTTTTGATATTCCAAGCATGAAGCGGATCACCTTAGTCAGATCAGAGGCAACTCAGCAAGAGCAGGGAGTAATAGCGACAATGGAAGAAGTTCAGATTCCGAAGGTAGTTGAAGAATTTCTAGACGTATTTCCTGAAGAACTTCCAGGTTTACCACCGGTTAGAGATATTGAGTTCAGCATAGAATTGGCACCAGGAACTAAACCGATATCAGATCGAGTTTACAGAATGGCGGATTCAGAGCAGGTCAAGGTATATCAGCATATAGAGGAACTGAAGGAGAAGAAGTTCATCCAAGCTAGCATGTCACCATGGGCAGCACCAGTGGTACTTGTGGGAAAGAAGGATGGGTCATCCAGATTGTGCATTGACTACAAGAAGCTTAACGCGGCAACAGTGAAGAACAAGTACCCATTACCCAGGATCGACGACTTATTTGACCAGTTGAGCAAAGCTAGGGTTTTCTCCAAGATAGATCTTCGTTCAGGGTACCATCAGGTGAGGGTTCGAAAGGAAGATATTCCCAAGACAGCATTCAGGTCGAAGTATGGGCATTACGAATTCTTAGTAATGCCGTTTGGTTTGACCAATGCTCCAGCTATATTCATGGATTTGATGAATCGTATCTTTATGCCATACTTAGACCAGTTTGTCGTTGTGTTTCTTGACGACATTCTCGTATACTCAGCTAGTGAAGAGGAGCATGAAGGCCACCTCAGGAAAGTGTTGCAGGTTCTGAGAGAGAACCAGTTGTATGCCAAGCTCAACAAGTGTGAGTTTTGATCGGATCACATTTCATTTTTGGGTCATATCATATCAGGAGCTGGAGTAGCAGTAGATCCCAAGAAGGTTGAAGCAGTAGAGAGTTGGCCAGTACCCAAGACCGTAGCAGATGTGTGGAGTTTCTTGGGATTGGCAGGATATTACAGAAGGTTTGTGTCAGACTTTGCAAGGCTTTCAGCACCCATGACCCGCTTGACCCGGAAGGATGTGCCATTCGTTTGGTCGGCAGAATGTCAGACATCATTTGATACTTTGAAGCAGAAGTTGATATCAGCACCAATTCTTACATTGCCAGTTGGACCCGGAGGTTTTACAGTATATTATGATGCGTCAGGTAAAGGACTTGGATGTGTCCTTATGCAACATGGGAAGGTGATAGCGTATACATCTAGGCAGCTTCGGGACCACGAGAAGAATTACCCAACTCATGATTTAGAGTTAGCGGCAGTAGTGTTTGCTCTGAAGTTATGGAGACATTACTTATATGGTGACCGAGTGGAGATGTACACAGATCATAAAAGTCTAAAGTACATCTTACCCAGAAGGAACTGAACATGAGGCAGAGAAGATGGTTGGAGTTGATCAAGGATTATGACGTGGAGCTTCAGTATCATCCAGGCAAGGCTAATGTAGTAGCAGACGCTCTTAGCAGGAGAAGCGGCGCATTTATGTTGACAACGCAGAGGCATATCTTAGAAGACCTTCAGGAGATGGGCATCGAAGTTATACTTCATAGTGACGTAGGAGTTCTATCAAGTCTGCAAGTTCAATCCGACTTAGTAGACAGGATCAAGGCAGCTCAGGCACAGGATCCAAGGATTCAGAAGCTTAGGGCAGAATGTGAGTCAGAATTCAGGAAGGAGATGAGAATTCATGAAGATGGTACACTTAGGTTTGGATTGCGTCTATGTGTGTCTAGTGGAGATATCAGACAGGAGGTTAAGGCAGAAGCTCACAGTTCTCAGTATTCTATTCACCCTGGAGGGACCAAGATGTACCAAGATATCAAGCAGCATTTTTGGTGGAACGGGATGAAGAGGGAGATAGCTAGATTTGTTTTCCGTTGCTTGGTATGTCAGCAAGTGAAGGCAGAACAGCAGAGGCCAGCTGGGTTATTACAACCGCTTTCTATTCCAGAATGGAAATGGGAGCATATTACAATAGACTTTGTGACCGGTTTACCGAGATCGCCAAGTGGTAAGGACGCTATTTGGGTAATAGTGGACCGACTTACGAAGGTAGCACACTTTCTTCCTTTCAGAATAGGACAATCTACAGAAAAATTGGCAGAGTTATATATGCAACAGATAGTCAGGCAGCATGGAGTTCCTGTCAGTATTGTGTCGGATCGAGATACCCGCTTTACCTCACATTTCTGGAAGAGCTTACATCATAGTCTGGGTACCAAGTTAAGGTTTAGCACGGCTTACCATCCGCAGACGGATGGGCAATCAGAAAGAACGATTCAGACTTTGGAAGATATGTTGCAGGCTTGCACTTTGGATTTTGGAGGGTCTTGGGAGAGTCACCTGCACTTGGTCGAGTTCTCATACAATAATAGTTATCAAGCCAGTATCCAGATGGCGCCATTTGAAGCACTATATGGTAAGAAGTGCAGGTCACCGCTTGCATAGGATGATATCGGGGAGAGGAAGATGTTAGGCCCAAAATTGATTGTTCAGACGGTTAAAGTGATTAAGGGAATTAGAGAGCGACTTCGAGTTGCGCAGGATCGGCATCGTCATTGGGCGGACCAGCATCGTAGGCCGTTAGAGTTCTCTGTTGGGGACCACGTATTCTTGCGGATCTCACCTACTCGTGGGGTCATTAGATTTGGCGTTCGCGGGAAATTGAGTCCGCGGTACGTGGGCCCATTTGTTATCCTTGATCGGATAGGTGATGTTGCTTATCGTTTATCCCTCCCGCCTTCGTTACGAGAGGTACATGACGTGTTTTATGTATCTCAATTACGTAGGTATGTATCGGACCCAAGCCATGTCCTTGATCACTCTGAGCTGGTTGTTGGTACCAACCTGTCTTACAAGGAACAGCCTGTGTCCATTTTGGACCGAAGAAAGAAGATACTCAAGAACCGAACAATTAGTCTTGTCCGTGTTGCTTGGGGTCATCACTCCTTGGGAGAGTCAACGTGGGAACGTGAGGATGATATCCATGTTGGCCCATTGGTCATAGTCAACCTGATTTTAATAATTGATCAAAACTCTGTCTGGATATACGAAGCTTGTTGGGACATCTCAGCTTCTTGGACATAAGCAAGATTGGATATTCACTCCGTTCAAGACTGAAGATCTGTTTGCCTACTTGAGTCTGTACTTCCTATGCAATGTAATTTTTTACTTTATTTTGAATCTAGGAATACGTTGTACACCGAGTCGTACTGGCAAATAGGCTACTCCCAAATAGTTCAAAATGTTTTTAAAAATGACCTATCAAAATGTTTACAAAAAGGTTTTCAAAAAGGTTTTCAAAAATCACCAAAAATCTATTTTAAAACCCTAACCTAACCCTGACAGAACTCGGCCAGAGTTCGGCCAGAGTTCGGTTGGTGGCCGTTTGATTTTTGAATTCTCTGGAACTTGGTCCTCCTGCAGTTGCGGATTTGACCGAGATTTGCTCATCGAGTTCTGCCCGAATTCTGCCCGAATTCTGACAGAGTTCTCCCTTTGGAATTCCTATAAATAGAGATGGATTTCGATCATTTCAATTCACTCATTCACTTTCAATCTTCTCTCTATCTAAAAAGCTTTCTGCCTTCCAAAGAGTTTTCAAGAGCTTTTATTTTCAGATCCCAAGCCAGTTACAATCCTCTAGTCGATTTGCCAGTGCGGTACGGTCTAGAAGTTTCTGAGAGATTGTAATCAAAAGGCTTGATTGAAGAATACCTCTTCACATTTGAAGTTGGACGAGTTCTTCGTATCAAAGCTCGCGTTGTAGAAGTTGCAAGGACTTCGTAAGAAAACTTGCGGTTTTTTCTATAGTGGATTCAACTGGTAGCAAGAGTTCTACCGACTGGATTAGTCCTCAACAGAGGGATACCAGTATACATCGCTGTCTTTGCATTTGCTTTCTGAACTCTGTCTTTACATTATTTTAACTGTGATTATATACTGTGATTGTGTTGCTAACAATTTTTATTTAGCATTATTTCGCTGCCAACTCTATTCACCCCCCTCTAGAGTATTACGCTTTACTATATCGTTCCTACAATTGGTATCAGAGCGGGTGTTACAGGTAAAGCGAGGTAACAGTGCTATTATTTATTTATTATTTATTAGATCACAGCACATCACATGTCTACTATGAAATTCACAAGTGAAGGTCAGGCCACAAACAGACCCCCTCTGTTTGATGGTACTAACTACACTTATTGGAAAACACGGATGAGTTTCTTCTTGAAATCTCTTGATTTTGACTTATGGGCTATTGTTCTTGATGGCTATCAGAAGCCACCTCGTATAAATGTCGAGGGAGTTTTGGTTGAAAAACCCCAAAGCAGTTATACAGAGGAAGAAAAGAAAAAGGCCAGTCTTGACGCACGTGCCATTAATGCTCTTTTTTGTGCCTTAGACAGAACAGAATTTAACAGGGTATCTACATGCACAACGACAAATGGTGTGTGGAAGCTTCTCGAAGTTACACATGAAGGCACGACTCAAGTCAAGGAGTCAAAAGTCAGCAGACTTACTCAAGAGTACGAGGCGTTCAAAATGAAGCCAAATGAAACAGTCACACAAATGTTCGAGAGGTTCTTGGATATTGTAAACCCTTTGTCCTCCTTAGGCAAAGATTACAGTAACCACGAAAAGATTCGCAAACTCCTGCGAGCTCTCACCAAGAACTGGATTCCGAAGGCTACAGCTATCATTGAAGGAAAGGACCTCACTACAATGTCACTTGAAGTACTCATGGGTAAACTACTCACTCATGAACTGGAGCTACAAGATTTTGAAGAACCTGCACCAAAGGAGAAGACTATCGCCCTCAAGGCTCAGCACAGAAAAGCTGCTGAAGATGACTCAGACAGCAGTGGATCTGACGCTGAAGATCAAGCTCTCCTAGCAAGGAAGTTTAAAAGATTCATGAGACATGAGAAGAGAGTCAAAGAGAACAACAGCAACAACTGGTACCAAGAAGATGCTGTCTGCTATGGCTGCAAGAAAAAGGGACATATGAAGAAGGACTGTCCCATCAACTCATCATCGAGCTAGAAGAACAACAGGTATGAAAAAGGCAGCCTGAAAAGATCAACGTCTCGGAAATATGCCAACACCAGCATATGGCATGAGAGTGAAGCTAGCGACTCAGAAGATGAACATTCAGAGGACGCTGCAAACATCTGCTTCATGGCAATCGATCAGGTACCTACTGAACCTGTAGAAACATATGATGACTTCACTTTTGAGCAATTAGGAGATGCCTTCAGTGACCTGATGCTTGACTACAGAAAACTGCATAGTAAATATCAGACCGCTAAGAAGGTACTCAAAGAGTACAAAGGAGAAATAGGAAGACTTACCGACCTACTAGCTGAGGTTAGAGCTAATGTTAGTGAGTCTGGTGAGCTTTCCTCTATAAAGCTCTTATTACACGAGACTAAACAGTCATCCGAAGAGAAAGACAAGATTATAGACCAATTGAGAGAAGATCTTTCTAGAGAAAAGAAAAGTCTTCAATCTGCACAAATCAGAATGGAATCACTCACTTCTGATTATACTAAGTTATATGACACTTCCAAAAGGTTGGAAATTAGGTTAGAAAAACAGCCTGAGCCTGCTGCTTCCTATCCTAACACGTGTCACTTACCGAGAATTCAGAACATTCCCAAGCCAAACACTGTCAGACCAAACCATATAAAACCTTTACCCCAAAAGGTTAAGCCCAAACATGATCATAGGTATGCATTCTTCTATACTAGAAAATCCAAACCTACCAACCATGCACACCACTCAGCTTTCAACACTCGACATGCACAATGTCATTATTGTGGCCTCATTGGTCATATATCATCTGCATGTAGAATGAGAAAGCTTGTAGATTTAAATGTTTATGCTTGGATACCTAAAGCTAACAATTCAGGACCCTACAAGAAATGGGTACCAAAGGTTTTATCTGCAAACTATTTTGTAGGTGGAACACCCTTCACATGCTAGAAGCAAATGGATCCTCGACAGCGATTGCTCACGGCATATGACCGGTGACGCTACCCTATTTGCAACACTGTCGAAGAAGAAGAAGAAAGGTTATGTTTCCTTCGGTAATAATTTAAAAGGGTATATTATTGGTATCGGTGATGTTGGTAAGTCTTCCTATCCAGTGATTAAAGATGTCTGTCTGGTTATCGAGTTGAAACATAATCTGCTCAGCATAAGTCATCTAGCTGATCATGGTTATGGTATCAACTTTGGCAAAGACAAATGTACTATAGTTGATAGCTCAACTGGTAGTACTATCTTTGAAGGAATCAGGGAAGACAATTTATATGTTTTCTATCTGTTGGAAGAAGCTAACATTTCAGGTAGATGCTTAATGGCCAAAAGTGATGAGAGTCATCTATGGCACATGAGACTCGGTCATGCAAACATGGATACAATTTCAAGATTATCCACAAAGAAGATAGTACGCGGTTTACCAGACATAACATTCAAGAAGGATTCGGTATGCAGCCAATGTGAAAAGAACAAGGCTACCAAATCCACATTCAAGTCTGTAAACGCAGTATGTACTACTAGACCTCTACAATTGCTACATATGGATTTATTCGGTCCTAGCAGAGTTGCTAGTCTCGGAGGTAAATTATATGCATTTGTTATTGTAGATGATTTTTCTAGATACACGTGGGTATATTTCTTGACACGCAAGAATGACGCATTATCCGAATTTGTCGCCTTTTGCAAGAAAGTACAAAATGAAAAAGGTTACATGATCACTCGAATTAGAAGCGATCATGGAGGCGAATTCGAGAATGCTGATTTCGAACAATTTTGTGACACACACGGTTTCATACACGAGTTCTCCTGCCCTAGAACTCCACAACAAAATGGAGTTGTGGAACGTAAGAACAGAACTCTAACCGAAATGGCCAGAGTGATGTTAAATCAATTTAGCCTACCCAAATACTTCTGGGCTGAAGCTGTCAATACAGCTTGCTTTGTGCTCAATAGAGTTCTAATTCGACCCAAATCGAAGAAGACTCCATTTAAGTTATGGTTTGATAGAATTCCTTCAGTTTCATACTTTAAGATATTTGGCTGTAAGTACTTTATTCTTAATACTAAAGATAACTTGGGAAAGTTTGACGAAAAGGCCGATGAAGGTATATTTCTAGGTTATGCGGCAAAGAGCAAAGGGTACAGAGTCTTCAACAAACGTACCATGATCATCGAAGAATCAATCAACGTCACTTTTGATAAAATAAACCAAATGTCTCTCGATGATAGTGATGAAGATCTGCCTACATCAAGTTCAACATCAGCTGAACCTGAACCAAGCTCTGCACTAGCTGAACCCCCTAGAGGAGATCCAGGAACCAGCTACCTACAGAGTCTACCGAAGAGGCTAAAATTCACAGCTGATCATCCACAAGATTTGGTAATTGGTGATATTACCAAAGGAGTAAGTACTCGATCATCCAGTAGAGATATTGTTTCTAGTGTTGCATTTATTTCACAGCTAGAACCTAAATCTATTGATGAAGCATGTAGTGATAGTTTCTGGATAGATGCCATGCAAGAGGAATTAAACCAATTCGAACGGAATCAAGTTTGGGAACTTGTTCCCAAGCCTATTGATCATCCGGTCATTGGCACCCGTTGGGTATTCCGAAACAAACTAAATGAGGATGGTTTAGTAACTCGTAACAAGGCTCGACTCGTAGCTCAAGGATACAATCAAGAAGAGGGTATCGACTACGATGAGACTTATGCCCCAGTTGCGAGATTAGAATCCATTCGAATGTTATGTGCATTTGCATGTTTTCATGATTTCAAACTTTTTCAAATGGATGTAAAAAGTGCTTTTCTAAATGGCTTTATAAAAGAAGAAGTTTTTATAGCACAACCTCCGGGTTTCACGGATTTCAAAAATCCTGACCATGTTTTCAAGTTGAAGAAAGCCTTATATGGTTTGAAACAAGCCCCTCGTGGTTGGTATGACCGTCTAAGCTCTTTTCTACTTGACAACGGTTTTTCAAAAGGAAAGGTTGACACTACACTTTTTATTAAATCTTTTAATGGAAAGCTGCTTTTAATTCAAATTTATGTTGATGATATCATATTTGGATCCACTGATGAATCTCTTTGTCAAGAATTTTCTAAGTGTATGCAGAATGAGTTTGAGATGAGCATGATGGGAGAGCTGAAGTTCTTTCTCGGATTGCAAATCAAACAAACCGACAATGGGACGTTCATTAATCAAGCCAAGTACACAAAAGATTTGCTAAAGAAGTTCGATCTGGACAATGTCAAACCTATTGGCACTCCGATGGCAACTTCAACAAAACTTGATTCTGACGAACAAGGCAAGCCAGTCGACACACGTAAGTATCGAGGTATGATTGGTAGTTTACTTTACTTAACTGCTAGTCGTCCAGATATAATATTTAGTGTTTGCCTGTGTGCACGTTTTCAAGCTAACCCAAAGGAATCACATCTGACCGCAGTTAAGCGTATCTTCCGATACCTTAAGGGCACTTCTTCTGTCGGCTTGTGGTATCCCAAAACTAAATCCTTTGACCTTATTGGTTATTCGGATGCAGATTTTGCAGGATACAAGGTTGATAGAAAAAGTACTAGCGGTACATGTCATTTCTTAGGCAAGGCTCTAGTCTCTTGGTTTAGTAAAAAGCAAAATTCTGTAGCCTTATCAACAACAGAGGCTGAGTATATCGCCGCAGGACGTTGTTGCGCTCAGATTTTGTGGATGAAACAAACCCTAGAAGACTTTGATTTATTTTTCACACATATTCCCATTTTCTGTGATAACACGAGCACCATTAATTTGACTAAGAATCCTGTATGTCATTCTCGTACTAAACATATCGAGATTAGACATCATTTTCTTAGAGATCATCATCAAAATGGAGATATAAACCTTGTGTACATAGATACTGAAAATCGATTAGCTGACATCTTCACTAAACCTCTAGCGGAAGATCGTTTCAATTATTTACGTCGAGAATTAGGAATTTTGGACGTCAATAATATTAATTGATTTTATTTTATGATTATATATCATTATGCAAAAACTGTGTTAGAGACAAGCTAATAAAGAGTCTGTCTGTCACCACAACTACGGTTGAAGCGAAGCGGTACTTAAGAGTTCCACGGTGAACCTCCGCCAGCTGGGACAGTACTCCTACAGCTAATCTGAGACAGTCGCTGTGTAACGACATTTAATTCATAAAATATTATTAATTATGTTATTTGAAGACTAAAATAACTAATCTTTGAATTAAATATTTGCAACGAGTCAATGAAAAAGAAGTAGCAAAAATCAACTTTGAAAGAACCCTAGGCGAATTCGGCCAGAGCTCTGACCGAATTCGGCCCGAGTTCGGTTGAGGGTGTATGTGTATATATACAGAACCCGAGAGCTTCTTCTCTTTCATTACTTCCAAACTAATTACAACAGCAGCAGCAGCCGACCCCGACCTCCAAACCCTAGTTCTTCACCAATTTATTGCTTCCAATCTACTTGGTGAAATCCTTCCAAAATTTGGAATCGTGCGGAGATCGTTCTTCTCTACAACATATCAAATTTTCGTGAGGTATAACTCCCTCTCTCTTCACCTTTCAAATTAGTACTTTTTATTTCAATGGCACCTAGATTTAATCCGTCTAAGAGGAAGAAGACCACTCATAGTGAGGAAGGGTCCTCTTCGAATCCTCACACGGATTCTTTGTTTTTGCCGGTCCAAAAGAGCGACGGCGCTTTCGATGGGTTCTTCTTTCAAATCCTCGATCAACCTTTATTATGGTACGGTGACTTTTCCACCCGTTCCATATGTAGCGGTGCTCCGGTTAAATGGACGGTATTTCCTGATCATCGTCGCTTATTTGAGGCATTAGGGTTACACTTACTTGTTAAACTGTGCTTCCCAATAGCTACTAATGCCATTAGATTGTTCTATTGCAATCTCGTAGTTAACACTTTTGACGTGAGCACACGTGTCGGAGGCATAGACATTGACTTCAATGATGTCCTTCTAGCGGAGATTCTTGGTATTCCCAATGAAGGTGAACCGCTACTTGATATCACGGAATTTGATTTCCCCGAAGGCACTACACTCACGAGTTTCAAAACGGAACTTTGTGCACCTGACAGAGTACGTTCTGGAAAGTTCAAGGCTAACAACCTGAACTTGTTTAACTACGAATTGCATCGCATCATCTACTCTACTCTTCTTCCAAAATCTACTTCCAAGGATGATGTGACTTTGCTTGAGCTGTCCGCCATGTACCATATTCTTAAGGGAATTCCTTTTTCCACCCCTAAGACAATCATTCAGATGATGGGACGTTGTCGTGCTAGAGATCGAAATCTCTCTTACGCGATGATTCTCCCTCGTATCTTTCAGCGATTCGAGATCGATCTATCGACTTGTACTCAGGACTCTGAGCCCAAGTTACTCCAGCTTTCTCGTCGCAGCCGGACTGCTTCAGCTCCACCTCCTGCTCCTCCTACTGCACCATCTTCACCACATCAGCCGTATGCCATAACTTTTGAGGGCATACATCAGCATTTATCAGCTTTGCACGTCTCGATGACGGACATGACTCGCGAGCGAGAGTTCTGCGATGTCATCCGTTACCAGGCGATGGCAAACTCCTTGGCCGATCTGCGTTTTGCCCAGACTGGTCATTCTGCTGCTTCCATCCCTCGTGATCCAGCTTTTTCGGGTTACCGCTGTGAGGATGAGGCTGTTCATGCCTACTTCCAGCCAGGTAACACCTATGACTGGTATCGTGCACCTCGAGATTACGTTGGTGAGTTCTATGCTGGCGCCCCTACTCATCCTACTGGCGCTGGTACTTCTGGTGCTGGTACTTCCGGTCATGCTGGCCACGCTGCTGATGATATTGATGAGGATAGTGATGATGAGATCTGATTTGATTATTAGTGATATTCTATTGTATACTTGGAAATGCTCCGACATTCCAAGTTTTTATCATTTACTTTTTATCAGTACTTTGTAGTTTGATATCAGTACTTTTTATCTTCATGGACATATTTTTGATGTTTCATTTATGACATCTCAGTTTATTTCAGCATTTTGTTTAAGCACTATCTCTTTATAATGCTTCTCCATTTTAAACTGCCTGTGAAATAGCATGCCTGAGATTTTTTTTATGTTTTTGAAGCAATACATGCCTGTGATGATAATTTGTAGAAAATTTACATTCCTGTGATGCTATATCTCTAATTCTTATACTATATTTCTTTTATTTTCTCGCTATTTGTTACTTATGCATTGATTGCGGGGGAGCCTTCTGTATTTAATGCGGGGGAGCCTTCTCTTGTGCAATTATTTTGCTAAGTGACAAAGGGGGAGAAAATTAAAAATGATCTAACAATTTTTTTTGAGTTAAATACAGGTCATGAACAATTTCTACTTTTTGATATTTTTTGAACAAGCTTGAACAAGCTTAATGTTATATCATTCATAGTTTGTCAATTATCAAAATGGAGGAGATTGTTGGCCCATTGGTCATAGTCAACCTGATTTTAATAATTGATCAAAACTCTGTCTGGATATACGAAGCTTGTTGGGACATCTCAGCTTCTTGGACATAAGCAAGATTGGATATTCACTCCGTTCAAGACTGAAGATCTGTTTGCCTACTTGAGTCTGTACTTCTTATGCAATGTAATTTTTCACTTTATTTTGAGTCTAGGAATACGTTGTACACCGAGTCGTACTGGCAAATAGGCTACTCCCAAATAGTTCAAAATGTTTTTAAAAATGACCTATCAAAATGTTTACAAAAAGGTTTTCAAAAAGGTTTTCAAAAATCACCAAAAATCTATTTTAAAACCCTAACCTAACCCTGACAGAACTCGGCCAGAGTTCGGCCAGAGTTCGGTTGGTGGCCGTTTGATTTTTGAATTCTCTGGAACTTGGTCCTCCTGTAGTTGCGGATTTGACCGAGATTTGCTCATCGAGTTCTGCCCGAATTCTGCCCGAATTCTGACAGAGTTCTCCCTTTGGAATTCCTATAAATAGAGATGGATTTCGATCATTTCAATTCACTCATTCACTTTCAATCTTCTCTCTATCTAAAAAGCTTTCTGCCTTCCAAAGAGTTTTCAAGAGCTTTCATTTTCAGATCCCAAGCCAGTTACAATCCTCTAGTCGATTTGCCAGTGCGGTACGGTCTAGAAGTTTCTGAGAGATTGTAATCAGAAGGCTTGATTGAAGAATACCTCTTCACATTTGAAGTTGGACGAGTTCTTCGTATCAAAGCTCGCGTTGTAGAAGTTGCAAGGACTTCGTAAGAAAACTTGCAGTTTTTCCTATAGTGGATTCAACTGGTTGCAAGAGTTCTACCGACTGGATTAGTCCTCAACAGAGGGATACCAGTATACATCGCTGTCTTTGCGTTTGCTTTCTGAACTCTGCCTTTATATTATTTTAACTGTGATTATATACTGTGATTGTATTGCTAACAATTTTTATTTAGCATTATTTCGCTGCCAACTCTATTCACCCCCCTCTAGAGTATTACGCTTTACTATATCGTTCCTACAATCCGATCACGGTATCCATACCTATTTGACTCACAAGGTATATCTTTTTCTGTATACCTTGATTGTCCTGATTCTTCATGCTTGTCACCTTATGGGTAGAGCTACTTGATATCATAGATTAATGAATTTACATATACAGTACTTGCTTTTGATATGGTAAAATGATTGCTTGCTCACTAGAACTGTTTGTATTAGTTTAGCTCCGATATTTCTACCTGCTGGATTTGAAATTCCGAGGACGGAATTTTTTTAAGGTGGGTAGAGATGTCACTCCCCGTTCCCGGAATGCGTATTTTTATACATGTACAACTCATAAGTATTTATTTAGTATTTATCATGTATTATCCTGTATTTAAATTCCTTTAAGTTCATGAATTATCTGCTCTTTAATTTTCATGTTAATTAATTTCTTACAATTTTATTATCTGTATTTTATTCCCTGCTGTTATTTCTTGCTTTTAGTCTTGCTTTTTTGGTTCGGCCTAGGATGGGTTTCTCGGGTTCATGGTGGATTAAACCCGGCCCAATAACCCCACCTACCACCACCCTCCCTATTTAAAGCTCCTACCTCCATTCTCTCTCCTCATTTACTTCTTCTCCACCATTACTTTTTCTTCTTCCTCTCATAACTTCTCCACCTACCAGCACCAGCAGCAGGAGAAGGCAAGTGCAAACTTGCTTCTCAATCATCCATTTTTTGGATCATTACTCTTCCTCTCATGATCCTGAGAGAGTTTAGTGCTTGGCATATGTGATTTCTGTGGCTTATTTTCTCTAGATCTAAGTTTGCATTTTCGGCTGTTCATGGGTTTTGGATCTCCCAACTTAGCGTGTCTTCTGGCTGGGAACTTCGTTTTCTGGCTTGGGACGAAGGCTGAGTCACGCACACGTTCTTACGTGGCTGCGTGTATTTTTAGTCACGCATACGTCTCTACGTGTCTGCGTGGATTTTGAGTCACGCTCATGTTCTTACATGTTAGCGTGTATTTTTAGTCCCGCTAACGTTCTCATGAGCGTGCGTGTATTTTTAGTCACGCTAACGTTCTCATGAGCGTGCGTGTATTTTTAGTCACACTAACGTTCTCATGAGCGTGCGTGTATTTTTAGTCACGCTAACGTTCTCATGAGCGTGCGTGTATTTTCAGTCACGCTGACGTTCTCATGAGCGTGCGTGTATTTTCAGTCACGCACACGTCCATGAGCGTGCGTGTATTTTCAGTCACGCACATCCTGGCGTGCGTGGATTTCTTGTCACCTTTTCACGCTCACTTGAGCGTGCGTGAATTTTCCTTCACGCTCACACTGTGCATGCCAGCGTGAATTACCTTTTCATGCTCACGCTGTTACATGCTCACTCCTACTAGACTTGGCGTGACTTTTGGCCTTAGTATAGACTTATTGGCGTGACTTCCTGACCTGGGTGTTTTTATTTATTCCACAACCTATTCATTTAATGATGGCATGATAATTCTTCTATTATATCCTTACGCCTTTTGCGTGAATTTCTTGATAAATCATGATATGTTAAATTTGTTAAAATGGATTGTTATGTAGAATGCGCCTTGTGTCCTGATTGATCCATGGATACCCAGTATGACTAGAACTTAACCCTGAGAGTTATAGACTCGACCCCATGTAATATTGATTGACTTTCATGCCTTGTCACCATTGATAATTATTGTGACATTGACTAATAATTGATCATGCGTTCCTAGTTGGAACTAAGAGACTGGCTAGTCGTCTTATTGAAATGAATGAATGAGACACGTTCATGTTATGAACTATTGCAATCGACTGGCTGATCCCGAATATTGACATACATGCACATGCAGGCTTCAATCTATTTATTTAATTATTTATTTATTATTTTCTAACAAAAGAAGCATGTGTACTTTATGGTCAAGGCATGATTATTCCGTGGTTAGATTTGATTGTTGCATTACGCTATGCAAGACCTACAACCTAACCGTACTGGTATTGTTGTAGAGTTGTGCATATCGTACCCCGTACGAAAGTACTCATTTGAATGACCATGATCCACGGTATGGGATTTTACTCAACGTAGGGACTATTAAATTAAATAAAATAATGATTACATGGAGAGAATGGATTTTCGAGTTCTTACATGGCAGCCCCCTTGGGACGAGTAGTACCCGACGGGCCGGCTGGTTCCCACAGATACTGTAAATCTGCCACACGGGCAGGGAACAATATCTGCTTTTATTATTATTGTATATTGTATATTGACGGGCGTCCTGCTAGGACTCGTCTAATTCATGCATGGCGCATATGGTTAACTGGATAGACTAGCCTTGCTCGCACATAGTAAGAACTGAGGAATCCCTAATTGCATAATTCCAGGAT
Source organism: Iris pallida (assembly GCA_029216955.1). NCBI lineage: Eukaryota > Viridiplantae > Streptophyta > Magnoliopsida > Asparagales > Iridaceae > Iris > Iris pallida. The sequence continues at coordinate 18,867,711 of JANAVB010031417.1, read as the reverse complement.
AACTTGAAACTCACATTAGCAAGCCGTAGTAGTTGATTGGCCGTTCAAGATAATTTGTTTGTGTACTGCACCACTCTGTTACCTAACTGGGATGATCAGAATGTCAGGACATGACGGGCCAACTTCTGTCCTTGTTTGGTTGGGAGGTTGGTTCGAAGTGTCGTGATGTGATGTGAATCCTCGTGGAAAGCAGAGATCTATTATCATTATATTCTTTTACTTACTGGTTTAGTCCTTCATATCGTCCTTCCTTGTGGTACTTGCTATTAGAGGTCTAACCTCTCTGGTTTTGCATGGCCAGATTTAGAGCCGGTCCCCGAGGATCCAGCTTACTTCCACCTCCAGGATGGTCAATACTAGAGGAATGATCGCAGGAGGCCTCGAGTGGGTTCCTTAACTTCACCACTCGTTTTGTTATTTACTTTATACTTAGCCGTTTGGCGCCGACATGTTAGTCGGATTGTCTTGTACTTACTTTTACATAATTGTAATTAAGTCAGACTACAACTGATAATAATTGTGTATACTTGCTATATCATCTGCCTATGTTTTGTAAAGCCAGATCTCAATAACATTTTGACTGAGCGTTTGGGACGCCTTACTGCTTTATCTTACATGTTCTCTATTTCTGTTTCCTTGTTCGAATGATTGAGACAATAGATGTGAAATGACCATAGTAAGACTTTTATGTAGTATGCACCCCCTCGTCTGGTTAGACAGTATTGATCGTATTATACGGTATTCATCTACCCGTAATACGTAGCTGGCTGAGTCATTCCTCCGCTCTCCAGTATTCTGGTTCTGGGGCGTGACACCAACCCTCAACGCGTTCAAGCAACGCTTCGCCGCGGGCAATCCATTCCTTGCACCCTGCATGAAGCTGGTGGGGGATCAGTACGTTCGTCCCCGTATGTACTGAAGCAAAGATCTTCTTTCCAAACCGACATTTTAATATTTATGTTGAATCATGCAACTTAGCTTATGATCTTGCTATGTTCTCCTTAGGGTCAATTTCATGGCATATTCGAAAGCGTAATGCATGTTATCATAGCAAGCATGTTATCGGATTGAATAGGCAAGCAAGCAAGCATTCTCGTGTTTGATTCGTGGCGCGACTCTTACTAAGTCGACGCACTCGCCCTTGCTCCGACGCAAGGTGAATACGCCCATCCGTTTTTCCCTGTCATGTTATAAGTGCTCTCTATTCGGTTCCATCCATGCAGGATATACGTATACCTTGCACTTCCAAACCCGTTGCCCTTAACTATATAAAGGTCACTAGCTTTTCGGGCTAGAATGGACTTATATTATCGAATCGAAACATAAGACGATGTTAACTCTGTGCGGTTGCTAACCAACATCAGAGGCCACCGAAATAATCGCAGCAAGTGGCTTATCACATTCACCAGACGGTCGCTACCCATCTAAATGAAGTACACCAACAATACCGAAAACGAATCCCTCCTAGGCCGAACGGTCCCAGTGCCCTGGCGCGCCGCGTTCGAGGGAACACCCATGCACGGACTTTTATATCTTTAAGTCCATTTGACCATGCAACGAATCTTATATTTCATACAACCAAGCAAGTTCGCTTATCTCTATTTCAATTGGCACAACGCCCGAATGTTCTCATCGAACGCCCGAAGGCCGTGAACATTTCGAAGGGCACCATGCCGTATTATCATCTCGTATTTCTTCCGTTAACTTTCTATGTTCTTACGCTTTATGCTTCGTTTTAATATTTCAATGGCATCATGCCTCAACTCAATGCTCGTCAATCGAACGACCCGAAGGTCCCGAACACCTTTCGAGGCATTATGTCATATCCGACAGTTCCGTCACATTCATGCCACAACTGTATTCTTTTCACAACGAAGCCATATTTTATTATCCCGTGCACGTAGGCACGTTTCGACCGTATTCCGATATTCTATGACTTAGCATTCAATGTCCGTGGCTTGCGCGCTAGGGCGCTCGCCTATTGTCTTTCAATGTTCTAGCCGTTCTAACTCGTACGCGAAGGCACGGTATGGTTCGTGCACTAAGGCACTCGCCAAGTACAGTTATCCCATGTTCTTGCGGCTTGCGCACCGAGGCGCTCGTCTTTACGATATCTAATGTTCCATAGCGACTCGTACGTTTGCCGTACGATTCATTTCAATTGTTCTATCTAGTGTTCGACACGCACTACGTTTATCTCTCTATCGAGCCACGCCTGTGGCGTTGATAGGTTAACTCAGCATACAATGATATATTTGACTTATCGAATGAAGGAGTAAAAAAAGAAGTCAATTCTCCCACCTTGAGTCGATACGCCTTTGTCGTTTTGTCGAGCCGATGCGGCTCGATTTTATAACTTTGTTGTACGGCCACTTTCCTGACTTAGCCATTCGAGCACTTCGTGCTTATTGAGTTTGTACGTCCGATTTGGCTTACCGTGCCAACGTCTCAGTCCGTCGCAAGGCGACGATTTACTTTCGTGGACCCCTTACTGAATAAGGCAAAAGATCGACCTCTAACATTTCAGCGTAAACGTATAGCCTGCACATGAAACCAACTAAAATCAATACTTGCATCGATTCGGACTTGCGCCATGGTCGATTCGATTTCTTAGAATCTTCGAGCCGTCTCAACGCACTTATCCTTCGAGGCAACGCGGCGTTTCGCATCGATTCACTCGATGCATTCTTTGGGACAAGGCAACTCTTCGCATCGACTTAGTTTGATGCATTCCTCGGGACAACTCAACACTTTGTATCGATTCGCATCGATACGTAATCGGGTCAACGCAACTCTTCGAGTCAACGACTCAGCATAATGCACCGTGCGGAGCGGGGCATTACACCCGCCCCCGCCTTCCCCGCCCCCCAGCCCCCACCTCCCTCGCACGCTCCCCGTAGCCAATCGCCTCCTCCGTGCCCCCCGCAGCCAAACGCTTCCCCCAACAGCCCCCCCGGCCCCGCCTCCCCCGCCCCTGCAGCCAACGCCTCCCCCGCCACCCCCTAGCCCACGACGCCCCCGCACGTCGCCCCCGCTGCCCCTCCGACCACCGCAAACGAGAGAGAGAGAGAGAGAGGATTACCTTCGGGAGAGAGAGAGAGGAGCGGACGCCGTCGATCACCGAAGCCGCGGGAGAGAGAGAGGAGAGAGAGTGAAATTTGGGGGGGATGGAAAGTTCCCTCCGTCGTTTCAATTTAAGTCTGGGTCGTATATTTAGCGACGGACTAGCGACGTATAATATCCGTCGCTCGTCCGTCGCTCTTTTGGATACTTGCCGACGGACTATCCGTCGCTACGTAGTCGAAGATTTGTCCTACCACTTCTTCCAACAATTCCCGCCAAATAGTCGACTGCATAGCGACGGCCACATATCCGTCGCTATGTCTCCGACGCCCTACCGACGGACGTGCGACCTTTTCTCCCCCTTAAAATAAAATTAAAAATATATCGATTTGTCGTCAGTACTCCGTCAGTTATTTGTCGCAAATCCATCGCTAACGCCGACGGGAAGAATCCGTCGCTAATGTGCCGTCGCTAATTGACTGTATTTTGGTAGTGAATTATTTGCTTTTCGATACCAATAAATCCGATACTCTGATCCTAAACCGTCGATATTGTCGATATCCCGATACTCATAGGAATGGTCCGATATCGATTCCAATGTTGATACTTCGAACCTTTGAAAAAAAAAACACTATATACTTGGATCACTAGACCACTAAGCCTTTATTCCACTCACATTAAGCCTAATTTTTGTCACAAGCCTAAAAACCCACAAAATATTAAGCCTTTAGTTCCTAAAAATCCATTTTTTTAAAATTAAACCTAAAGCCTAAGTTAGTGGACTAAAGGCTTAGTTATTTGAAACAAGAGGCCTTTATTTCCTAAAAATTCAATTTTCTTTTGAAAAATGATATTTCATTCACACATTTGGATTATGACGGCATTCTAAGAAATTAAATGTTGAATGTTTTGTTTAGCTTATTATTAAGTAAATATTTTTTCGTGTTAAACTAATTGAAGAAGTTTTAAGTTCAGTTCGGGGTAAACTAAAATATTAGCTCTGCCCTTGTGCATAGTCATCCCATTTTATTCAATTTGCTCTTAAGCACAAAGAGCGGAGAAAAGGACCAAAATCTTGAGGTAGTTTAATGTCTTTCTATTAATTATCTATGTTTTATTTTTACTTTCTGAGTAAAACTTTGATATAGAAGGCTGTATCAAAATTTTGATACAGCCTCTATATGACAAGTGGGCCCCTATTATATATTTATGTTTACATGTTTTACAAAGAGAGAGAGAGAGGGGACCCACTTGTCATACAGAGACTGTATCAAAATTTTGATACAGCCTTCTGTATCCAAGTTTTTTTACTTTCTCAAACTATAATCCAAACTTGCCCTTATATTGCGGCATGTAACGAAAACCTAGTGGAGTCAAGTATTCTAGTTGAGACTTGAAGAGATGCTTTTATAAATATACAGTGTATTATTTGGTCAAGTTGCAAGTTGTTCCACTTTGCGAGAACAATAAACCATGTACTTCTTTTTGCACTTCGAGTGATTCTCCATCGAGCTTGGCACTTTAGTAGGATGTAAGGGCATATGATATGACACTCTCCTAAATCCTAATTTTATAGGATATGTTTCATATGTAATTGATGCTATACATTACAATCTTACATCTAGGAACAATAATAACCTAGGTTGCACAGGTACGGATTCGGATGAGGACATGGTACGAATTCAAAATGTCAGGAAATTCCACGCCCCGATCCGTTTATTTTACACAACCCGTCCCGTCCCGTCCCGTTTAAAAGTAAAAATTTTGGAACCGGCTTGTTTGGACAATATATGGTTCGGGACGGATCGGAACCGCGGATCGTGGATCCGTATGCCCAGCCCTAGCATGCATAGTTATGGGCGGAGCTATTAGTTGGGTAAGGACGACTGCGGCCTAGACGAAAAAAAAAAACACACACTATATAGTTAGCCCACTAGACCACTAAGCCTTTATTCTACTAACATTAAGCCCAATTTTCGTCACAAGCCTAAAAACCCGCAAAATATTAAGCCTTTAGTTCTTAAAAGTCCATTTTTTTAAAAATTACCGAACTCGAGTGCCTCTTGTGGTTACCGTGGAGAGGTATAACACTCCGGCTGGATGACGGAAAATCAGTGGATCAAGCCACGGGGGCATATTATTCCTTTCATTTATTTGGTGGGAGTTGGAAACAGTGGGCCCAACAGGCATACAATGCAGTGTGCACAAAGTCTCGTATGTAGTACCGGGGATCTTTTTTTTTAAATTAGACCTAAAGCCTAAATTAGTGGGACTAAAGGCTTAGTTATTTGAAAAAAGAATCCTTTAGTTCCTAAGAACTCATTCTTTTTGAAAAATGATATTTGATTCACACATTTGGATTATGATGGCAGAATATTTTGTTGAACTTATTATTAAGTAAATATTTTTCCGTGTTAAAAAAATTTCAAGAAGATTTAAGTTCAGTCCGAGGTAAACTAAAATATTAGTTCCGCCCTTGTGCATAGTCATCCCATTTTATTCAATTTGCTCTTAAGCACAAAGAGAGAAGAAAAGGACCAAAATCTTGAGGTAGTTCATGTCTTTCTATTAATTATGTATGTCATGCAGCTAATTGCTACCCCATTATGTTTAATATGGAGCTCAAATGTATCCAGCTAGATGTACAGGTATTGTTACTTTTCCCTTTGGGTGAAACTCCCTTGTTCATTTGAAGCTTTAAAACGGCCATAGGCAAAGGTTGTGCCCACATAAAAACACATGTTTAGCAAACAACCGTTTCTCAAACTATAATCCAAACTTGCCCTTAGAGCATCTCGAACCCTATTGTGAGTTTGGAAAAAATGATTGCCACATAGGAATGACAAGTTTTTTTTCAAAAGTACTTCTTCAATGCAAACGTGAAATAAAGTATGGAGTTGACATGACAATGACATGGCAAGTTGGTTGTCTAGATCTAGACAATGCACTTCACAATAACTTTATGTCCACATCGTCAACCGTAAATAAAAATCTATATAAAAAAGTACAGAAGAGTATAAGTTGTCTTGAAAGTTGTAAAAATATATTTTGTATTGTCTTCTCAATACTTTTGCATTGGAGAAGACTTTTCAAACTCATTATCTTTTGTGAATATAATCTTGTCACCTATAGAAGACATTGGCTTGTGTCTATTGCCACCTAAGAATCACAACACAAAACAAAATAATAGGGTTGGAGATGCTCTTATATTGCGGCATGTAATGAAAACCTAGTGGAGTCAAGTATTCTAGTTGAGACTTGAAGAGATGCTTTTATAAATATACAGTGTATTATTTGGTCAAGTTACAAGTCGTTCCACTTTGCGGGAACAATGAACCATGTACTTCTTTTTGCACTCTGAGTGATTCTCCATCGAGATCGGCACTTTAGTAGGATGTAAGGGCATTTGATATGACACTCTCCTAAATCCTAATTTTATAGGATATATTTCATATGTAATTGATGCTATACATTACAATCTTACATCTAAGAACAATAATAACCTAGGTTGCACAGGTACGGATTCGGATGAGGACATGGTACGAATTCAAAATGTCAGGAAATTCCAATACCCATATGGTATGGTAATATGTACACATGAATACTGTCTATATACATCATTTGTTCTAGATCCTAATAATATCTTTATTTATGCATGTCTTGGGTATTAACTAGCTTCCAAAAAGTTCTAGACATGCTTCTTATAATATCTCAATTATAACAGCCATGTCAAATAACTTCCAACCATGTTTATATCCTTTGTAAATTGGAACCTAGAAACGTGGGGGCGATATTCAGCATGAGTTTCGAGGCAGTATCATGTCCAATATGTATCCGAGATGGATATGGACAAGGATAAGGTCCCCTTTGGAGGATTACCCAAGCAACTTAGATAACAACAAATTCTTCATTACAAATTTCTAGGTTGACTACATGAATCCTTTTGTTTTGTTTAGCTCTGTTGAGGGCCATATCCTCGCTTCACTGAGCAATCCATTCGTTTTTTAAATTGTTGATCAAGTTTGCTTAGGTCTATCTCTATTCTTACTAGCTCCTTCCCTATGACTCCACTCATACAAACTGGTGTATCTAGTTATTAATTCATCTATGTCGCAGAAGGTTATAAACTGTTTTTTTCTCCTCTATTAACAACATCTTCAAAGTTCAAACCTTACACCTGCACTTTCCGCTGAAGTACTCATTTCTTATTCCTTCTCTTTTTATTTTATTTGTTGTTTTGAGATCCATTTATCACAACTAATTTGTCATCTACACTTTTTTTTTTCGAGACATTAAACCGTTCCACATCATGGCCTGTAAAATAGGATGGTTCTTGTAGCTGTCTTATGTAATATTTGTTTCAATTAAATTTCAAATATATTAAAGCCTTGAAGCGTGCATAAAATAGTATCAACACTTACCATTGCCTTATTTAGTGTAGTGTAAAAATCCCAAATTTGGTTGAACTGAATAGACTTGTTCTCATAATAACGTCTATTTAGACCGAGCAAAGTTTGCGCCTTTAGAAGGAAATATTACTTTCATATACAACTATCCAAATTGACCTCACATGGTGAAATGCCTAGGAAGCATGGAAACTCTGGAGTCACTGTCGTATCCATGTCTCACATATCAGACACAATGCGGATATTCCAAAATACACTAGAACACATCAAAATCAATTCAGTGTATGAGTCATGTTGTCCCCTATAGATATCTGTGCAACATATAGCACATACTTAATTATCCTTGGAGCAATCCTGGTAAATCTACATTTTCTAATTAAATGATGCATCTAACAATTGTATACTTCTGGGTTGTTCTAAAAGGATTGTATTCTTCTAGGCGCGGGCGTGGGCCAACTTTTATGTTACAATGACTTTAAGTAATCACTTCTCCGAGAAACAGCTTCCGGTACTTTGTTCCGAGGCGTCTGTTGGCTTCAGATGCAGAGTGCAAGGAACCTTCTGCGACTGCAAATTCCTTTCTCTTTCCAGTAGGAACAAGTTTCATTCAAATTGTTTGTTCTACTTGTCACCAAGATCAATACAAAACTATATCAAGTTTCCGTGATATGTTTGATGTCGGTCTGTTTGGTTGCTTTGTGAATTTTTGGTATTTCTTGCCTTGTAGTCCGTGGTGACCCTTTGTTTCAGCTTTTGCTAGCTCATCCACCGAAGAGGTTGTTGGTCACTTCTATGGCGTCTTTCTTGTACATGAGAACTTGATGTATCACCGTATATCACCGTATAAGGGACTGTTTGGTGTACGGAAGTTGGCCAAGGACTTGGGATGTGTAAGTTCTCCTGTTATCTGTAATATAGAATGTCATACATTTGCATTAACACTTGCAACAAATACAATATGCAAACATTTGTCCATATGATTCAAATTCAAAATTTAAGGAAATAAGGTTACTACAAAAGTAATGCTTTTAGTATATAACTCTAACAATGCTTCGGATTGATGATTTTCATGCTTGCTCATGTTGTAGTACACTATCTGATATTGAATTCATTTGACCTGAAATGTTAGCAGTAGTTTGTATATTTTGTGTATTGACTTAAGTCATTTGTTGATTTATCAAAATCGGGTGTGACCATTAGGTAATGGGCCAACATAATAGTCACGTAGTTTGTACTAAACGAAAAGAGAACAAAAACTCCTTTATTTTTTTTTTATAGGTAATCATCTAACTATCCATGTTAAATTTAATAAATAAATATTAAGACTATTTATGGGGGGGGGGGGGGGGGGGGGGGGGGGGGGGGGGGGGGGGGGGGGGGGGGGGGGGGGGGGGGGGGGGGGGGAAATCATGTGAAACCTAAGGTACCGTTTGGGAAGGGTGGAAAATGGGAGGAAGGAAAAAGTTGAGGGAAAAGTGAGAGGAAAATTTTAAATGATGGTGTTTGGAAAGGGGGAGAGAACATGGGGGAGGAAAATTTGAGAGGAAAAAGTAGGTGGGTCCCCCCAAAAAAATTTTCTTCCAAATGTGGGAGGAAAATGGAGAGAGATGAGAGGAATTTGAGTGAATTTACCCCACCACCCCTCAAAAAGTTAAAATTAAATCATCATTTGAGAATACCAAGGAGGAAATAGTAATTATACCTATATCCATAAACAAATAAAAAATTGTTTTTAAACTTTTCCTTCCCCTACTTTTTGTCCATCCAAACAAAGGAAAAATTAACTTTCCTCCATTTTTCTTCCCCTCCATTTTCCTTTCCCTCAAATTTTCCTCTCCCTCCCCCCCAAATGTTCCCAAACACAGTGTAAATATCTTTACCACTATATAATAGAAAAAGTCCAACTTCACCATAGAACTTTTCTTTCCTAATATAATCTTGCATATGTTTACTAATTAAATTATTTATTAAACTGACATTGGAACTCTTGGAGGGGGACCAGACCACGTGTCAAAATTTATTTCTACTTTATTGGAAATCTTTTTGGGAGTGTGATCATGATCATGGTGTATGGTCTCATAGACTATACAGTCATATGAGATGATTAGATCCTCTATATTGACTAGATTTGACTGGTTCTGATTGGAGTTGATGAAATTGTTAAGTTCGTCAGCTTGGCCCTCGTGGTGATATAGTTTATGAATTAGTTTAGATGCTTAGGCTTGTTTCTTATGTTGATGTCAGTCTGTTTGGTTGCTTTCTGAATTTCCGGTGTTTCTTATGTTGATGTCAGTCTGCCGGTCATCTCTGTTCTGAAATAATACAACTACTTGTCTGAAACAAAGGTGCATATATGTTTTTCCCTTCCGCTTTCTTTTGTTCTTTCCTCCAGGTGACTCCTACGAAGCTACAAGCACTACATTCTTCCCTCTTAAGAGATTTTTGCTCGATGTTTAATACAATAGGCTCTCCATGTTTCGCCATTATATTATTATTAAATTTTATGAAGCATTTTCCGCATCTTTAGAGCTACTGAATTCTCTAAATCATTCCTGGATGTACGTAGGTTTAGCCGGGTCACCATATGTTCTTCATATTTCCTCATTATATTGTTATTAAATTTTCTGAAAGAATTTCCTTTTTCAATAGCTTTAGCATTATCTATGGGGTTTTGTTGCTGTTGTTATTTTCTTGTACATTTGATAATTCTGGTCTATGGACAGACTTTGTCCGAATGCTCCTAGTGGTAAAATTTTCCCTCCATCGGAATCTCCTTGCCGTACACGACGTAGAGAGAGTGACCATCGACTTAGCTCTGCCTAGAGCAACAAACCAAAAACAAAAGAGTTTCGGAGAGACAAGAATTCGAGAGATCGAGAGAGAGAGAGAGAGAGAGAGAGAGAGAGAGAGAGAGAGAGAGAGAGTATTTTGTAGTAATTTTCAGTGTATCCAAAATATTGAGATGTGCCTCAATATATAGGCTTTTTTCCAAGGTTAGGAAATAATGGAGAATGAAGGCAATTTAATCTAGCCAATAAATATTGAACATTACAAATAAATTCAAATGAAAAACATGTGATACATTGTATCTGGACAAGAGTTAATATGTCAAATGTTACAAAATTAATAGGTTTATAACGGTCAAAATTAAATGAGGAGCAAAAGGATTTTTAGGGTCTCAGTCCGAACCCGAAGAGGAAATCAAATCAGCATTCGGCGTCCGCAGATGTGGGCACGTACCCGCACCCATTACGTGCGTCGAACCGGACCGAACCGATATGGGATTATTAGAGGGAATTGAGCTTTTGCTCTAGTGTGTAAACACACACAGCTAACAATCCTCCCCAAAAGGTCAATTTCCAAAATAATAGAAGGAAAGAAAATACGAGAAAATAAAAGAATTTCTGGGCAGTTGTATACTATGCATAAATGAGATGGACTACAGCCTTGAATCTGTAAGCCTCCTGAATTTTCGGGATTTATTTTTGAATTTTTCAAATGATTTATTCTCGATAATTTATTTTAATTTAATTAATTTTGATCATTAAATGCTCTTTACCGTGACTTTGATTTCTAGAGCATCAGGGGTGATAAAACGTTGATTTCTAGAGCATCGTGGACATGATAAAGCGTCTTGTGATCCACATGATCATCTTGCCAATTTCAGCGATGTCAGATCACTGGAATCGACTGATCTCAGTTTCGTTGTACTAATTCCGAAATACGAACTAAATAAGAATTAATTATAATAAAAGGTCAATACACAAAGAAATACCTACAAACATTGTCGGATGATAAAACAAACATCACCAACGTGTCCAGAATGGTCAAATCAGCTAGAATAGCCTATCCATAAGTCCAATTTGGACACATGAGCAAAAAGATAATTTCGGATCAAAACGGTGTCCGTGTCGGACCCGCTTTGCACCAAAAAATGTGTAAGAATACTAGTCCACTAAATCTAACAAATTATATGTCCACGAATCCAGAATGACGATACGAACTCAACGGTATGTCCAGAATTGAATTCCGTTGACCCGATCTCAAATTGGTCCGTTGACCATGACATTGAAATTCCGATTTGCACGAAAAAGCGTGTCGGAGCTAATGTCCTCAAAACTCAGCAAATTATATGTCAACGAGTCCAGAATGACGATACGAACTCAACGGTATGTCCGAAATTGGATTCCGATGAGCCGATCTTAAAATGACCATTTGACCTGGATATTGGTGTCCGACTTGCACCGAAATGCGTGCCGGAATCAATGTCCACTAAAACCTAGCAAATTATATGTCAACGAGTCTAGAATGACGATACGAACTCAACGGTATATCCAGAATTGGATTCCGATGAGCCGATCTCAGAATGACCCGTTGATCCGGATATTGGTATCCGATTTGCACCGAAATGCGTACTGGAACCAATGTCCACTAAAACCTAGCAAATTATATGTCAACGAGTCCAGAATGACGATACGAACTCAACGGTATATCCAGAATTGGATTCCGATGAGCCGATCTCAAAATGACCCGTTGACCCGGACTGGCCCGCTTTGTACCAAAATGCGTGCCAGGGCTCACGTTCTCCAAATCTAACAAACTTTATATGAAAACATGCCAGAACGACGCCACGAGTCTACTGGTGGTGTCAGAAATTGAATCCGGTGTCCCGGGTTCAAAAACAGAATTTTACAAGTTGAAAATTACGAATTTGGACGGCCAACTTTGGCATCGAATTCAACCAATCAAACGTGCTCACAATGAAATAAAACTGGAGGGTTAGGAAGAGAGTCATACCAGCTTCGCGTAGGAACCAGTGGCACGCCAGACGGAGCTGCGATGGAGGAGATACGAACCGACGAAGTTGGCTCCATAAAACTGTCCAAAAATAACACAATTTAAACGGTCAACTTGGTGGCCGGTTTTGATGTATCAAACGATAAAATTAACGGACGAAAAGTGAGGGAAGTGAAGATGGATATACCGAGATTGAGACGAAGCGAAGAAATTGTCGATCCAACGGTCGGATTTCTCGAAAAACGTGCACAAAATCGCTGCGACGGAACGCCATTTCAACTCCGGTTTCGAGCTCGTCACGACGGAAACCCGTGCCAAACGCACGAAACGCCTAGACGGCGCATACCGGAGGATGGTGGCCGCCACAGGGAGGTGCGCCCTGCCCACGCGTAGCCCAGGAGGGGCTCGCCGGCGACGGCGGCGGCTGCGGCGGCGCGCGGCTGCCGGTGCGCGCGCGCGGCTGCCATGCGCTGCTGCTGTTGCGCCATGTTGCTGCGGCTTCGAGCAGCAGCTGCTGCGCGCTGCCATGGCGGCGGAGACGCCTCCTGGCGCGACGGCGAGTCGGCGGTTGAGGGTGGCTGCCCGACGGCGGAGCGGAGGAGGAAGAGGTGGGTGATGGGGATAGTGAATGGTGATGATGGTGGTAGTGAATGGTGATGGTGATGGTGAAGTGAGGAGGAGGAGAGGGGCTTTGCTCGGGAGGAGGTGGTGGTTGGCCGTCGGCCATGGGAGTGGAAGGAGGAGTGGATTCGGGGAGCTCAGCCATGGGGGGGTGTTGTTGTGTTGTGTAGTATTGGAGAGAGAGAGAGGGAATTAAAGTGAGAGAGAAAGTGAATTAGTGGTGTGTGTTGTGTATATATTTATATAATAAGAGAGTGGGATATTTAGAGAGAGAGAGAGATTTGAGAGATGGGGAGGGGGGTGAAGTCGGCTGTACATGGGGGACGGGGGTGTGATAGTGATGGGGGAGGGGGAGTGTTGGTGTGTGTTTGTTAATAAGAGAGAGAATTAATATATATATATATATATATATATATATATATATATATATATATATATATATATATATATATATATATATATATATATATATATATAAAGGAAATGAGATATTTATATATATAGAGATGTTTTGAGTAGAGAAAAAGAAAAATATATCAGGGGGGTGTATGGGCAGTCATGATAGGGCATACACCAAATTAGATTGGGTGTTGGGCCAAATTTGGGCAAGCTTGGGGCCAAGATTTAATTAAAATAATAATTTAAACCAATTAAAATCACGGATGGAATGGGAGCACAAGAGAGATCCAATCGGTGGCACGCAAGTGGCACGTGCATAGTAGACTTAAAACAGGCCAGGACCATATATTGGGTCGACTGGATTGGACCGATGTCGGGCCCGAAAATTAAGTTGGAAATTAAATCACAAATTACGACAGACGATAAATTGGTCTAAATTGACCTGAAAGTTGCGCGAAGCAAATGGAGCACAAGGGAACAAGTTCGAGTGGGACACGAAATATCAATATGAAGATAATCTCGTCTATTACAAACTTCAAGAAGGAGGTTTCCAGAGACTGGCATCCCTGATGCTCTAGAATTCCAAGTCACGGTAAAGTGCATTTAATGATCAAAATTAATTAAATAAAATGAATTATCGAGAATAAATTATTTAGAAAATTCGAAAATAAATCCCGGAAATTCAGGGGACTTACATCCTACCCACCTTATAAAAATTTCGTCCTCGAAATTAAAGGTTGGTAGTAGGGTTAAAAATTAGGATAGAAGATTTAGGCAATATTTTAGACACGATCCAAGAATGACGAGTTTTGCACGATCAGGGTAATCAATTTAAAATTGATCAGACACGATGAGGGATTTGGCACGATAGAATCATGATACGAACAAAATCATATGTGCATGATTTCAAAATAAGTCAAGTCATTGGGACACGATTTTAGGGACGATTAGGAGAATCGAAGATATACATGAAGTTCAAGTACGGGGTGATCTGTAGGACTTAGGTTGATGGAAATCAACCCGAAAGTCGCACAGGCCCGATCAAGATGAAAAGCTAACCATGACCAAAATAAGGTTTGGCATGGTTGAGATGAAATTTCAGACACAACAAAAATCGAAGTCAAGGTCTTATAGGCCCGATCAAAGATTAAGGAGTATGATTAATAAAATCATGAAATACGATCCAAGTTCGAACGTGATTAAAATTGGAAATAGTCTAAGTTCACTTGGCACGATAGAGATACGACAACAAAATCAAAACTTGAGCTTCGTCCGATTACAATCAAGTCAAAAATTTGATTAACAGGATTTCAGCTCGATGAAATTAGATTTAGGGTTATACATAGGCACGATCAAGATGAAAATGACGTGATTGGGCATTGTTAGGAAAAATCAGATGTTTAGCACAAACACTGATCAAGGATTAACCATCTGGTCATGAGTGAAATCAAGACTCAGACGCGTTAAAAAAATTGTGATGATTAACCACTTAGGAACGATTTAGAATAGAACGAGGAAAATCGAAAATCTAGTCATGATCAGGAACGAAACCTGAGCACGAGTGACTAGAGAATCAAAATTCAAGTACGAAGGAGATCTATTTTGACATAGTCGATCAGGGTTCAAGATTTTTAGCACGATTTGAGGGTTAAGATTATCAAGATCATGAAAATCAAAGTCGGATAGTCATGATTTAAAACAGGGCTAAAAGAAGCGAATGGAGAGAAAAATTTGAGTATAGCACGATTGAGAGATAGATTTGATAGAAGTCAGATTATAGGTCACATAAGCACGATCAAGATCCAAGTTTAGTTGTGAAAGACGATAAATCATGAATTCGAAATCAAGGTCCTAAAAGCACAATTTAGGAAGGAACCCAAGTCAATTAGGCAATGTAGAAAGTCAAACATGTTTAATTTTAACACGAATAATTTCGTAGTCATACTAGTTAGTCGTGATTGAAAGTCACAAATTTTAGGCACGAGTTTGAGGCAAGATAAAATATATAGTTATGATCGTTAAAATTACGGTCAAGGAAATCCCAAGTTGTCTTAGTCATGCCAAATCATCTAGGCACGACTAATCACAAGGAATTTGGATGTAATCAGGAAATGAAATCAAGGTCGAAAAGAGTTTAGACACGAGTGTCCAAAATCTAAACATGAACAAACTCGGAAGTCAATGCACGAGGGTTAATAGCATTGAAATCCAACCACGATAAAGAAATTTGTCTAAACACGATCTAAGTTGATCAGCTTTCGAGTAAATCAGAATTTAGGCAAGATGGAGAATAAGATCAACGAAGGCTGGGCACGAGCATCCAAGGATGAAAATCCAAGTCACAAAGGAATTTGAAGTCATCTAGAGTCTAGTCAGCAACCAAGACTCTTTGGCACGATAAACAAGACGACCAAAATTGATTGGTCACGGACAGAAGGGAATCAAAATCTTAACAGTATCGAAATTTAAGAAACGATTGAGATATAAAAATTTCAAAATGTTCAGAGTTTTCAAGTGTAGATGACAGATGTAGATATGAGATAGGTGATTGGGGTAATCAAGACATAGCTAAACAAGTCAAAGGAAATGATGGCAAGATGAGGAAATTATCATACGATGAGAAAAGAAATGAATGATAAGTCGAGAAATAAGGGTATGAATTGTCCTCATCATTTGGTTAAAAGAAGTGAATCAATTTAAGGTATGACCTGATAACCATACACGTCTATCCAGAATCATGTTGCCAGAATTTATGCCACGCCAGTAAACATAGCTGCAATAAACGATAGAGTCCATAACTAAGGTATACACCCTATAATCATGTCATCTAGATTCCTTACCACGCCAACCGGTATGGCTGCAAGAGAATCTAAATGCCATAACTAGGATAGCATATCCAAAGTCAGGCTCCATGTCCCTGTCAGGCTAGCTAATATGACTGCGATAAATTCCAAACTCCATAAGTAAAGTAGACATTTATCGTTTCCATCGTCTCCATCAAATATGTTTACCAGGATACCTTAACTCAATCCTTAAAAACTTATCTCAAACAAAATCAAAATCGAAGTCAACAACGAACGAACATCAAGATTTAAAATTCAACAACGAATCAAAGATAAGTAAATGGAAACTAGTGAAAACAGATTCTGAGATAGGGTTTAGAAGAAAATTCTCAGGAGATGTCCAAAGGTACTATCTAGGTCAAGATAAAGGAAATCATTGGAATATAATCTAAAACAATCTTAACCTGATATGAGACTGGCAAATCATATTCTCGTCTCAACCTAGAAGATATATAAATTCAACTTATACCTTCCCTCTGGGGTCCACAAACTCATTCCAAGAAGAATAAAGTTGATAACGGACAAATGTTTCAGAAATCAGGACAGACAGAAACAAATGGGAAAAGTTTTGAAAAGTTCAAAATAAGATTCCCAGGGGTCATCCCTGGAATCTACCAAGAGTTCCTAACATGTGATTGAGTACCAAATTTCTAAAATATTCTATGACTCAATCTTAATCCTAGGGCAGGCTCGCAGTAGTACAGAAAAGCTCAAGTACTACCACGACTTCGTATTAATTGCAAAGACTGACCTGCATGGGCCACCACTAAAAATGTGTCACGACCCGCACCCGGATATACGGATACGAATACGTGGGCCACGCCCAGCCTATGTCGCAGTATCGGCGGTAGAACGCTGTCTAGTACCCAATAAATATACCCTACATCTAGAAGGTCCATGAACTACACATATACTCAATCACAACCCAACATCTAAAGGAGATAAGACAGGAAAGATAACTAAGGCACAAGAACAACTAGAAACTACTAGAAGGAATCATAAGACAAAAAAATAAAGAAGGAAAAATAAGACAAACTAAGGATAACTACCAGGCAACTCACATAGAAGAATAGTGAGATCCACCTCAGCTAGCAACATCATGAAGTCCAATAATGGTATAACAACTACTAAAATATTATCAACGGTATCCTGTCAGGAAAATGAGCAAGTACAAACACTAACAGCAGTTCCATGTGAATTGGCAAATTCTATAAGAGACAGTATAATGAACTACAAGACAAAGATATATGAAGACTTGGGAACCGTTCAGAAGCTGAGTTACAACCCTTAAACCAAACAAGGACCGGGGTTGTAACCCTTCTCCCGAACAGAACTTAGTCTCCTATCAAGGTACAATGTAAGGGCATGTAGAACATGTGAGTAACTGTATATCATAGCATGGTGAGAAAGTTCTGAATGTAGAACAGAGCAGGATATAAGATAAGATAAAGTAAATATAAAATGTGCCTTGAATTATTAGAGCGTTATGTGATCGGCTTGGGATAAGTGACAGGACAGGCTATCCACTTGGCCCGGCAATCCGCGGTGACCTCAACGGAAAGTCATGCCGGCCAACCTGGATAACGAGCACAAGGTAAATAGGATCTCGCTACACCCTACGTGAGGGGAGAGTGGTGCGAGCACAAGAATATAGTGACAGGGTGGCTTGGATCACATAGCCCCTAATAATTCCCCATCCCCGAATAGTATAATGGACCTGGACATGACACGTCATGACACGGGATTCCCTAAGAGGATAGCTACTCCCTCTCAGGAATCGGTGTCTATACAAGTACAGGGAACACGACAGAAAATATACATATATACCAAGAAAATCTAGAAACAACATCTCATGTCATGATCCAACGTATACTAGTCCGTGAACTATCGTGAATGGGAATCGAGTAAGACACTACAACTGAATCGGATATAGCAGATATCAAGACAATGAAAACTATCAGTGAATGTACTCGCTTGCGGTCCTGAGCTGTCAAATGGGGTCGATGCTCAGAGTGATGCCACAGACCTAAAGATAAGATACATATAAGCTAATTAGGGTTCAACAGTGTTAGGCTTGATTCTATGGTATAAGCTACGTAATCTAGGTCAGTCTCAGTCAACTAAGTCAAACTAGGTCACACTGAGTCACACTAGGTCTCAAGAAGTCAAACCAAGTCAAACTAGGTCAAACTGGGTCAAGGGTTGACTTACAGTTGACTTTTAGTCAACTGGTCAATTCTGGTCAAGTTTTAGACATTTCTAGGCCAAGTGTGGACTGATAGTTGACTTTGGTCAAAGCAGTCAAACTTGGTCAACCAAGGTCAAAACTAGCCTAAGCATACTATTCATAATATTTATCTACCAAGATACCATATATCTTGGTCAAACAGGATCACTCTAAATTAAGAATTAAAATATCAAGTTGTACCTTGTTATTCGTACATCGAAACCTACGACACGTAAATCGAGATAAGATAATCAACTTTAAGGTTAATCATCTTATCACAATGATCCACATGATCATCTTGCCAATTTCAGCGATGTGAGATCACTGGAATCGACTGATCTCAGTTTCGTTGTTCTAATTCCGAAATACGAACTAAATAAGAATTAATTATAATAAAAGGTCAATACACAGAGAAATACCTACAAACATTGTCGGACGATAAAACAAACATCACCAACGTGTCCAGAATGGTCAAATCAGCTAGGATAGCCTATCCATAAGTCCAATTTGGACACAGGGGCAAAAAGGTAATTCTGGGTCAAAACGGTGTCCGTGTCGGACCCGCTTTGCACCGAAAAATGTGCAAGAATACTAGTCCACTAAACCTAACAAATTACATGTCAACGAATCCAGAATGACGATACGAACTCAACGGTATGTCCAGAATTGAATTCCGTTGACCCGATATCAAATTGGTCCGTTGACCAGGACATTGAAATTCCGATTTGCACGAAAAAGCGTGTCAGAGCCAATGTCCTCAAAACTCAGCAAATTATATGTCAACGAGTCCAGAATGACGATACGAACTCAACGGTATATCCGAAATTGGATTTCGATGAGCCGATCTCAAAATGACCCGTTGACCCGGATATTGGTATCCGACTTGTACCGAAAAACGTGCCGAAATCAATGTACACTAAAATCTAGCAAATTATATGTCAACGAGTCCAGTATGTCGATACGAACTCAACGGTATATCCAGAATTGGATTCCGATGAGCCGATCTCAAAATGACCCGTTGACCCGGATATTGGTATCCGACTTGCACCGAAATGCGTGCCGGAACCAATGTCCACTAAAACCTAGCAAATTATATGTCAATGAGTCCAGAATGACGATATGAACTCAACGGTATATCCAGAATTGGATTCCGATGAGCCGATCTTAAAATGACCCGTTGACCCGGATATCCAGAATTGGATTCCGATGAGCCGATCTCAAAATGACCCGTTGATCCGGACTGGGGTCCGCTTTGTACCGAAATGCGTGCCAGGGCCCACGTTCTCCAAGTCTAATAAACTTTATATGAAAACATGCCAGAACGACGCCACGAGTCTACTGGTGGTGTCAGAAATTGAATCCGGAGTCCCGGGTTCAAAATCGGAATTTTACAAGTTGAAAATTACGAATTCGGACGGCCAACTTTGGCGTCGAATTCAACCAATCAAACGTGCTCACAATGAAATGAAACTGGAGGGGTAAGAAGAGGGTCATACCAGCTTCACGTAGGAACCAGTGGCACGCCAGACGGAGCTGCGATGGAGGAGATACGAACCGACGAAGTTGGCTCCGCAAAACTGTCCAAAAATAACACAATTTAAACAGTCAACTTGGTGGCCGGTTTTGATGTATCAAACGATAAAATTAAAAGACAAAAATTGAGGGGAGTGAAGATGGATATACCGAGATTGAGACGAAGCAAAGAAATCGTCGATCCAACGGTCGAATTTTTCGGAAAATGTGCGCGAAGTCGCTGCGACGGAACGCCATTTCAACTCCGGTTTCGAGCTCGTCACGACGGGAACCCGTGCCAAACGCACGAAATGCCTAGACGGCACGTCCCGAAGGATGGTGGCCGCCACAGGAAGGTGCGTCCTGCCCACACGCAGCCCGGAAGGGGGCTCGTCGGCGACGGCGGCGGCCGCGGCGGCGCGCGGCTGCCGGTGCGCGCGCGCGGCTGCCATGCACTGCTGCTGTTGCGCACTGTTGCTGCGGCTTCGAGCAGCAGCTGCGGCGTGCTGCCATGGCGGCGGCGATGCTGCCTGGCGCGATGGCGAGTCGGCGGTTGAGGGTGGCTGCCCGGCGACAGAGCGGAGGAGGAAGAGGTGGGTGATGGGGATAGTAAATGGTGATGATGGTGGTAGTGAATGGTGATGGTGATGGTGAAGTGAGGAGGAGGAGAGGGCTTTGCTCGGGAGAAGGTGGTGGTTGGCCGTCGGCCATGGGAGTGGAAGGAGGAGTGGAGTCGGGGAGCTCAGCCATGGGGGGTGTTGTTGTGTTGTGTAGTATTGGAGAGAGAGAGGGAATTAAAGTGAGAGAGAAAGTGAATTAGTGGTGTGTGTTGTGTATATATTTATATAATAAGAGAGTGGGATATTTAGAGAGAGAGAGAGAGATATTTGAGAGAGGGGGGGTGAAGTCGGCTGTACATGGGGGAAGGGGGTGTGATAGTGATGGGGGAGGGGGAGTGTTGGTGTGTGTTTGTTAATAAGAGAGAGAATTAATATATATATATATATATATATATATATATATATATATATATATATATATATAT
The DNA here is from genome assembly GCA_029216955.1 of Iris pallida. Taxonomy (NCBI): domain Eukaryota; kingdom Viridiplantae; phylum Streptophyta; class Magnoliopsida; order Asparagales; family Iridaceae; genus Iris; species Iris pallida. The sequence goes on along the minus strand of JANAVB010031417.1, from coordinate 18,846,798 downwards.
ATATATATATATATAGGAGATAAAGGAAATGAGATATTTATATATAGAGAGATGTTTTGAGTAGAGAAAAAAGAGGAAAATATCAGGGGGGTGTATGGGCAGTCATGATAGGGCATACACCAAATTAGATTGGGTGTTGGGCCAAATTTGGGCAAGCTTGGGGCCAAGATTTAATTAAAATAATAATTTAAACCAATTAAAATCACGGATGGAATGGGAGCACAAGAGAGATCCAATCGGTGGCACGCAAGTGGCACATGCATAGTAGACTCAAAACAGGCCAGGGCCATATATTGGGTCGACTAGATTGGACCGATGTCGGGCCCGAAAATTAAGTTGGAAATTAAATCACAAATTACGACAGACGATAAATTGGTCTAAATTGACCTGAAAGTTGCACGAAGCAAATCGAGCAGAAGGGAACAAGTTCGAGTGGGACACGAAATATCAATATAAAGATAATCTCGTCTACTACAAACTTCAAGAAAGAAGTTTCCCGAGACTGGCATCCCTGATGCTCTAGAATTCCAAGTCACGGTAAAGAGCATTTAATGATCAAAATTAATTAAATAAAATGAATTATCGAGAATAAATTATTTAGAAAATTTGAAAATAAATCTCGGAAATTCAGGGGGCTTACAATTTTAAAGATATGTATATAATATATATATATATATATATATATATATATATATATATATATATATATATATATATATATATATATATATATAAATAACTCTCTCTCTCACCTCACATCACCCCATCACCATCTCTCTTTCTCTCTCTCTAGCAGTCGAACACCCCCCTCTCTCTATTCTCACTCTAAATATCTCTCTCTCTCTTTATATATTATATATACTCACACACACATACTTTTCTCTCTCCCACTCATTAATAATCCTCTCTCCCTCTCTCATTTTAAACAACCCATGCCATGGCCGACCCCCCATGGCCGGAAGCTCCTCATTCTCCCATGGCCGACCCCCTCTTCCTCCTATGGCCGAACCCCCTTTCTCCTCCTCTTCTTCATCATTCTCACATCATCACCACCAATTAAAACACCACACACCACCACCACTTCACCATCATCATCTAACACCATCCCCTCCTCCCCGAGCGCCACCGTCGCCACCGCCGCTGGCTGGCCTGCCGCCACCGCTACTGGCCAGAGCAGCACAACAGCAGCGAGTAGCAGCAGTTGCAGCAAGCGTGGCAACAACATGAGCGGCAGCAGCAGCTGCCATGGCAGCCACGCGGCGGAGCCGGCGGCTACCACGTGCCGCCGTAGCCGGCCCCCTGGCTCCGGGCGACTCCGGTGAATCCCCCCTGGGCAGCGCCCTCATCCTCGGTATGATATACAGACTATTCGTGCGTTCTGTACGAAGTTCCGTCGTAACGCGCGTGGGCTGAACTCAGAAATGACGTCCCGTCGCAGCGACTTCGCGCACGTTTTTCAGGAAATTCGACCGTTGGATCGGCGAACTCTTTGCTCCGTCACAATCTCGGTATATACTCTTTCATCCCTCTCAAATTTCGTCTGTTAATTTTGTCGTTTGATACATCAAAACCGGCCACAAAGTTGACACTTTAATTTGAACTGTTTTTGGACAGTTTTGTGGAGCCGACTTCGTCAGCTCGTAACTCCGCCATCGCAGCTCCATCTGTCATGCTACTGGTTCCTATGTGAAGCTGGTATAACCCTCTTTCTACCCCTTAAATTTTGTTTCATTGTGAGTACGTTTGATTGGTTGAATTCGACGCCAAAGTTGGTCGTCCGAATTCGTAATTTCCAAGTTGTAAAATTCTATTTTTGAACCCGGGACTCTGATATCAATTTCTGACACCACCAGTAGACTCGTGGCATCATTCTGTCACGTTTTCATATAAAGTTTGTTAGATTTGGAGGACGTGGATCCTGACACGCAGTTCGGTGCAAAACGGGCCCTACAGTCTGGGTCAACAGGACTTTTTGACGCCGACTCATCGGAATCCAATTCCGGATATACCGTTCAGTTCGTATCATCATTCTGGACTCATTGACATATAATTTGCTAGATTTTAGTGGGCATTAGTTCCGGCACGCATTTCGGTGCAAGTCGGATACCAATATCCGGGTCAACAGGTCATTTTGAGATCGGTTCATCGGAATCCAATTCTGGACATTTCAACTGAGCGTTTGGGACGCCTTACTGCTCTATCTTACATGTTCTCTATTATTGCATCTTGTTTGAATGATTGAGACAATAGACGTTGAGTAACCCTAGTGAGACTTTCATGTAGTATGCACCCCATCGTCTTTTAGACAGCATTGATCGTGTTATACGGTATTCATCTACCCGTAATACGTAGCTGGCTGAGTCACTCCCCCGCTCTCCGGTATTCTGGTTCTAGGGCGTGACACAGTCATATTCCCTTGTGTCATCTGCATAAACTCATTTTCGTTTTCCTGTCGCATGGCCGCAGAAAGATATTCGGTCTCGAACGCATTTCTGAATGTCGCCCATGAGATCGCCGCCGTCTCGTCTTCACGTCGAATAGCCCGCTTCTGCACAGCCCACCAATCGTGTGCGTTCATTCAAAGTAGAAGTTGAGCACATGCAACTTTCTTCGAGTCCTCGACACCCAGAAGCTCGAACTTGTCTTCCAGCTCCTCCAACCAGTCGATCGCCACGGAGGGATCTTCTGTGCCGTTGAAGGAAGTGCGCCAGCTTTTCATAAATTTTGACACGTCGAAGTTAGAACTTCTCGTTACTACAGGTGAGAGCACGGGCGCCTCTGGTTCAGCTTCGTTGGATCGAACCGCAGGCTGGGTCACGGCAGGCGTCATCGTTGAATTATTGTTGTTGCCCACGACTGATTGTACGATTTACTGGAGAGTATTCAGCAGCTGCTGCTGCAGCTTGAATTGAGCCTCTAACCGATTCTCAAATTGAGTCTGACGAGCCTTCGCTTGCTGACGATGGAGCTTGTTTTAACGTTGCTGTATTTCAAGCATTTGTAGCATACGTTGCATCGGGTCGCCGGAAGGTCCGGCTACGGTAGGCGTCATTTCCGTTGGGTTGACGGAATGCTCGGGTCTAGAAGCACTCGAGCCGCTGGAAGCGCTCGTCTCGTCCTCCGTCCGAGCTTCCGTAACTACAGGGAAAAAGGAAAGGCAACTCTCGTTATTTTCAGAAATGTCCAGGGTTCATCGTATGGAACAACTCATCTCATCGATACGAGGTCAACGATTTTGAGACTAGAACTCGACACTGGAGGCCAAGGACGTAAAGCCGTGCTCTGATACCATTATGTCATGCCCCGATTCTGTCGAATCGATAGTCGTCCCCCGGGCGTGATGTCGTGCGAACCTAATTTGGGATCGGACAAGGCATAGTCATAAGAAAATCTGAGACACGAGATCTAAGAGAGTATGCAGACAAAATAAATCACAGGAAACTTGATTCTTTATTGATAATGAACATCTTTTACAGACTCTAGAACAAGACTCATGCCGCGGGGGCTACAACATGACTCGATTACAAAAGAGTGCCGATGAGATAGCCGTTCCATACATTGCACACATCCCTTAATATACAACAAAGTACTCCAGTGACCTGGATGGGAGGGATGCTGAGTCATCTTTCTTGGACTGTCAAGAGCCTTCAAAAGTAGAGTCGCAGGAAAAGTCTTCGACGCACGGCCGAAGCTTCAAAAGTCACGAACGTCGTCGAGCTAGTTGGCACGTCCTTCCTAGTTCGCAGGACCTGCAAAGAGCGAGGATCAGTACGAACACATGTACTGGCAAATGGCTAATTAAATCCAAGCTCTGCATTTGATTCAAGAAGTTTTATAAACATGTTAGCTAGCCTTTTACATGATCTTTCTAACCATCCTGATCAATTGCATGTCAACATGTTTTCAGGCAAGCATATGGAATTGTATAACATTAAGCAACTATTATATCCATCCCGTGTCCCATGCATTTGTTAAGCAGTGAAAGAGTGTGAAGGCCACTGGCAATGTCAAGCCTTCGCGGACTATAGCTGGGTTAGACGGTGACCCTTTCGCGTCGGATAGCGAGCCCTGTGCGTAAGTTCCCACCTAACTCGCGCCGATGAAAGGCTGGCGCTTGCTACACTCGTTCCTCCCGGGCCGAATCGGTCCCTTGGCCTAGGCAACCGTTCGAAAAAACTTCACCTTGTCGACAAGTTGTCCAATGACCGTTTTCTTTTGAACTTAGTCGATTTGCTTATTTAGCCATATCGTTGCGATAAACGTTAATCGATTCATTCATTGTTTTGCATAGGCTAAGTGAATTTGCATAAGAAAACACGTTTTCTATTTTCAATACCGGCAGTTTGATAGCAAGTGTTTCGTGAAGAATCGTGCCACGAATTCCTTGATTCTACACTATTGTGACAATTATTCATTTTACTTCATTTTGGTTTTGAAGTAGAGGGACAAGACGAAGGAGGTCAGCCACTCGCCTTAGCCTTGCTTCAAGCGAGCGACCGGTTGGCTGCGCTGACGTCGCCTACGCGATCACCTGCAATCGCATAAGCAACTGATTAGAATACTGTATAATTCAAGAAAATTCGATATGAATGCGAAGCTCTAAAACGCAAGTCACGAAAACTCATTCGGAAAATATTCCCGAAAAACGTATTTACGAAAACCAAAGCCAAAGCCAAAGCCAAAGCCAAATCAAGTGCGGCATGAAAATCAGAGCAACGAAAGGTCTCTCCCGACTCAGCTGCAGAGCCAATCCTTGAGGCGCAATCCGCTGAATATGGGACTTGGTTCCGAAGAAGCCATTCCATAACGTGGAATGGATCTTAATTCAACCGTTCCCGTTCGATCGACTCGACCGATTTTGACCTATCGGTCCTGACCGAATCGATAGCGATAATGTTCCTTTCTCGCGCACCCCGTGGACGAAAACGGGGCACGATGTAGGGACGGGGCACTATACCATAACCAACTAATAAAAAGTTTCTTCCTCGAAACTTAAAGATAGAACCTACCTCTACGAGAACAATGAAGGAAATTTCTTCCTTATTTTCGATTCAAGCTCCCACGTCGACTCTTCGACCGAATGGTTCCTCCAGAGGACGCGGACGAGTGGGATCGCTCGATTTCGCAGCAGCTTATCCTTGCGTTCTAAAATTTGAACTGGTTCTTCAACGTAGGATAAGTTGGACTTTAGCTCCAGCTGGCCAAAATCTACCACGTGGCTCGGGTCGTGCACGTACTTCCGCAATTGAGAGACGTGGAAGACATTGTGTACACCTTCAAGCGCCAGCGGTAGGGCAATTTTATAGGCCACTGGAGCGACCCGCTCGAGTATTTCGAACGACCCAACGAATCTCGGACTCAACTTCCCCTTTGCGCCGAACCGAGTAACTCCTCGCACGGGCGACACTTTGAGAAATACGTGATCGCCTTCTTAAAACTCGAGGGGTCGACGATGAACGTCCGTATAGCTTTTCTGACGACTCTGCGCAGTCTTTAGTTTTTCCCGAATGAGTCAAATTTTCTGCACGGTCTGTTCTACCAGTTCCGGGCCGAGAATCTGCCGCTCTTCGACTTCGTCCTAGCAAATGGGTGATCGGCACTTGCGTCCGTACAAGGCTTCATACGGCGCCATTTGAATGCTGGATTGATAGCTGTTATTGTATGCAAATTCGGCCAGAGGTAGATGATTGTCCCAGCTTGATTTGAAGTCAATTGCGCAGAGTCGTAGCATCTCTTCGAGAATCTGATTGACGCGCTCCGTTCGACCGTCGGTCTGAGGATGGTAAGCTGAGCTGAACTGCAACTTGGTACCCAGCGCCGACTGAAGGCTACTCCAGAATTACGATATGAACCGTAAATCTCGATCGGAGACGATGGATACTGGAACTCCGTACAGTCGTACTATCTCATCAAGATAAATCTGTGCCAGGCGATCAACGTTCCAAGTAACTTTGATGGCAATAAAGTGCGCTGACTTGGTTAGTCGATCGACGATGACCCAGATGGCATCATTTCCCCGCGGCGTCTTCGGCAGAACAACAATAAAATCCATGCACACATGCTGCCACTTCTATTTCAGAATTGCCAGATTCTGCATCTCCCCGCCCGGTCTCTGGTGCTCAGCTTTCACCTGCTGATAGGCCATGCATTGCGACACAGAAAGTGCCACATCTCTTTTCATCCCGTGCCACCAGAAGTTCGTGCGGAGGTCCTTGTACATCTTTGTGCTACCGGAATGCAAGGTATATTTCGTATATTGCGCCTCCGACAGTATCTCCTTTCTAAGTTCTGAATCGTCCAGAACGCATAGCCTACCCTTCAATCGAAGCATCCCGGTTTCATCTTCTGTAAAGTCGGTCGTCCTGCCCGTCAAGATTAGCTCTCGCATTTTCTTCAGGTACGGATCGTCCTTCTGAGCGGTCTTGATCTTTTCAAGCAAGCTCGGCTCTAACTGCAACTTTGCCAACTGCACATTCTGGAATCAGACTCGAAGTTCGATGCCCATCTCTTCTAGGTCACGTAGCAGTCTGCGATCGATGGATAGCGAGGCTATGTACTTCCGACTCAGAGCGTCCGCCACAATATTTTTTTTTTCGGCGTGTAGTCGATAGTCAAGTCGTAATCCTTGATCAGTTCAAGCCAGCGCCTTTGCCGCAAGTTTAGTTTCCTCTGCGTGAATAGATACTTGAGGCTCTTGTGATCGGTATAGATCGTGCACGCCATGCCATAGAGATAGTGACGCCACAATTTCAACGCGAACACAATCGCCTCTAACTCCAGGTCATGAGCAGGGTAGTTCTTCTCGTGCGGCTTTAGCTGTCGGGAAGCAAAAGATATCACCTTGTTCCGCTGCATCAGCACACACCCCAAGCCCTAACCGGACGTATCGCTGAATATCTGGAAACCCTCAGTCCCTTCTGGAAGTACGAGTATCGGGGCCGAGACGAGCCGTCGCTTTAATTCTTGGAATGAAGCTTCACAATCGTATGACCATTCGAATGCGACTCCTTTCTGGGTGAGACGAGTCAGAGGCGATACGATTTTCGCGAAGTCTTTCACGATGCGTCGGTAGTATCCCGCTAAGCCAAGGAAACTTCAAATCTCGCTGATGGACGTTGGCCGCTTCCAATCAACAACGACTTCAACTTTCTTTGGATCGACCGCAATGTCTTCAACTGAAATGATGTGTCCGAGGAATGTGATGCTACTCAGCCAAAATTCATATTTGCTTCGCTTCACATACAACTGATTTTCTCGAAGGGTCTGAAGCAAGGTCCGTAGATGCTCAGTGTGTTGCTGCTTGCTCTTCGAGTAGACGAGTATGTCATCGATGAAGACTACTACGAACTTGTCGAGGAATGGTCGAAACACTCGATTCATCAAATCCATGAAAGCAGCAGGGGCGTTCGTTAGGCCGAACGGCATTACCAGGAATTCGTAATGGCCGTAACGAGTATGAAAGGCAGACTTTGGCACATCGTCCGGCTTGATCTTGAGTTGATGGTAACCCGAGCTCAGATCAATTTTAGGGAACACCGTAGCTCCTTGAAGCTGATCAAACAGATCATCTATGCGGAACAGGGGGTATTTGTTCCGGACGGTAGCTTTATTCAGCTCGTGGTAGTCGATACAAAGACGCATAGAGCCATCCTTTTTCTTGACAAACAGCACGGGCGCTCTCCATGGCGAGACGCTGCGTCGGATGAATCCCTTGTCGAGCAACTCTTGTAACTGCACCTTGAGTTCTTTAAGCTCTGCAGGGGACATTCTGTACGGGGCTTTCGAGATCGGTCGAGTGTCGGAGAATGTATCGATAGTGAACTCAATCTCTCGATCGGGCGGCATGCCGGGCAGCTCGTCCGGGAATACATCAGGAAATTCTGCCACAACGTCGGTCTGACCCGTATTTGCACCATCCTGTCGCATGTCTCGAATGGAGGCTAGATAGCCTTCACACCCGGAATGCAGCATCCGTCGAGCAGATATTACGGAGATCACCATGCAGGTCGACGATGCCTCACCACACGAGTAGCAGAATTCAGGCACTCCAGGTATGTGGAATGTGACCCTCTTTTCAGCGCAGTCTATGGTTGCGTTGCACGGACCGAGCCAATCTATCCCCAGAATGATGTCGTAGTCCTTAATATCTAGAACTATCGTATCGAGACTGATCTTTTGACCACCTATACAGATGATTCCGTCTTCGCAGAATAAATTTGCAAGTAGTGGCATGCCCGACGGTACGTTAACAGTGAGATCGAGGTCCAGTGATGTCAAGAAAAATTTGTGCTCGGTGGTAAAGTTTGCCGATATAAAACTATGTATGGCACCTGAATCAAACAATACACGAGCAGATTTATCATTGAATTGCAGTATACCTGTCACGACTGTGTCAGACGCGAACGCTTCGTCTCGAGTCATGGCGTAGACGCGACCCTAAGCATTGGGGCGACGGTCTTGGCCATTCTGTTGTGCGGTCGGTGGAGCCCGAGGTACTTGGCCTCGGTTTTGTTGGTGTTGCGGGGGGCGTTGGTTCGTCGTAGCTTCCGGGCAGTCCCTTGCGAAGTGATTTTCTTTGCCGTACGCGAAACACACCATGTGCTTAAGTCGGCACTCAGTGACCAGGTGCCCCTCCTTGTGGCAGAACTCGCAAACCATTCGATCATTCGTCTGGTTGCCGCGATGTTGACGCTTGTGCGCGTTGTTGCCTCCCGCATTACTATGACGTTTGTTATTAAAGTGAACAGCGCCGGTAGGAGTAGGAGGATACTCGGACTCCAGACGAAGGACATGGTTGAGTGCCTCGCCCATGGTTTTGTATTCGGGCACCGAGACATGAGCACAGATAGTGGAACGCAGGCCCACTACGAATTGTCGAGCTCGACTTGCAGTGGTATGTAGATAGTCTCAAACAAACTTGGCCAGTTTGTTGAATTTGGCCGCATATTGTCATACACTCTGTCACTCCCTGTTCCCAGAATACATATTTTTATACGTGTACTGCTTGAATGTATTTATTTAATATTTATCATGTATTATTTTGTATTTAAATTTCTTTAATTTTATGTAAAAATTTTTTGTATTTACTTTCTGCTTTTACTTTGCATTTGGGTTCGGCCTGGGTTGGTTTATTTTTCGGTCTTGGGTGGTTCAACATGAACCCAACCTACCACTACCCCCATTTAAGTCCCACCCCTTTCTCTCTCTTCATTACTCCTTCTCCTTTACTCTTCTTCTTCCTCATAACTCTCTCCACCTACCCATAGGCAAGTATATCTTGCTCCACATGAGAACCCATTTTTATGGTTCATTTATCTCCATCTCGTAATTCTAAGATAGCTTAGAACTTGGCATTTTGCATTTTGAAGTCTCATTCTTAGTAGATCTAGAAATTGCTATTTTTCGAATTTCAGTGGTTTTGATCTATCAAACTTCCTTATTTCCAAGTTTTGTTCGTTCCAGATTGTTTAGATTGTGTTATACGCCATTCTGACCCATGTGAATCCCATTTGGGGATTAGACTGAAGTTTTCATAGGAATAAAGTTTTAGAGATTCTTTACGCACACGTTATACGTGCTCGCGTAAGTATCGACTTTACGCCCACGTTTTTATGTGCCCGCGTAGTACCGAGCTCTACGCCCACGATCATTCGTGTCAGCGTAAATTCGGTTTACGCAAGTCCCCTTGGCTTGGCGTAGTTCTTTACGCGTACAAGTTTTACGCGTAAGTTATTCCTTTACGCATATTCATTCAGGTGTAAAACTATACTATTTTTACGCGTACGAGTTTTTACGCGTAACTTGACCCTTTACGCATACAAGTTTTACGCGTAACCCTATTCTTTACGCGTACAAGTTTTATGCGTAAAACTCCATTTATTACGCGTACTTCTTTTACGCATACCAGATCCATGCATAAACTTGACTCTTTACGCGAACAGCGTTCCACGTGTAATATCACTTTTTACGCGTAACTTTATTTTTACGCGTACTATTCTGGCTTGGCGTAAGACGAATTTTACGCACAACTTTATCCTTTGTTGAGCGTATTCCTTTATGCGTAAGCTTCATCCCTTCACGCGTAAATTTTCCTCACGCGTAAATTTCCTTTACGCGTATTTCATTGGGCGTACTCTTCTGGCTTGACGTAATTCATTGAACGTACTCATTTGACGTACATGGCATTCCTTATTATATCCTTACGCCTTTTTGACATGAACTTGATATAATCCTGATATGTTAATATTGTTAATATATATTGTTGTGTGGAATGTACCATGTGTCTTGATTGGTTGTGGATACCCAGAATGACTGGAACTTAACCCTGAGAGTTATAGACTCGACCATACTAAATGCTAGTTTGACTTTCATGCCTTGTCACGAATTGACATTGATTGTTACCTTGACTAAATGATTAATCATGCGTTCCTAGTTGGAACTAAAGAGACTGGCTAGTCGTCTTACTGAAATTGAATGAGACACGTTCATATTAACATGAACTATTGCAATCGACTAGCCGATCCCGAACATTGGCATATGGACACGTGCAGACTTTAATTTATTTTCTACAAAAGCAGCATGTGTACCTTATGGTCAAGGCATGATTATTTCGTGGCTAGGTTTGATTGTTGCATTATGCTATGTAAGACCTACAACCTAACCGCACGGACAGCATTGTAGAGTTATTCATATCGTACCTTGTACGAAAGTACTCATTCTGAATGACCATGATCCACGGCATAGGATTTCACTTAACATAGGGACTACTAAGTTAAATAAAATAATAATTGCATGGAGAGAATGGATTCCTGAGTTCTTACATGGCAGCCATCCTTGGGACAATTAGTGCCCGACATGCCGGCTGGCTCCCACAGATACTGCAAATCTGCCACACGGACAGGGAGCGGTATCTGCTTATATTATTTATTGTATATTGATTACGGGAGTTCCGCTGGGACTCGTCTAATTCATGATTGGCACAATTGATGGATTGGGTAGACTAGCCTTGCTTGTACATAGTAAGAACTGAGGAAACCTTATTGTATATTTCCAGGGTAACTTGGAACTTACAGTAGCAAGGCATAGTAGTCGAATGGCCGTTTAAATTGATTTGTTTATGTACTGTACCTACTCTGTTAACTAACTGAGATGATCAGAATGTCAGGACATGACGGGTCAACTTCCGTCCTTGTTTGGTTGGAAAGTTGGTTTGAAGTGTCGTGATGTTGTGTGAATCCCAGTAGCAAGCAGAGACCTATATATTATATTCTTAACTCTTATCACTAGTTTTAATTCTCATGTCGTGCTTCCTTGTGGTACTTGCTATTAGAGGTCTAACCTCTCTGGTTTTGCATGGCCAGATTTAGAGCCAGTCCCCGAGGACTCAGCTTACCTCTACCTCCAAGATGGCCAATACTAGAGGAATGATCGCAGGAGGACACGAGTGGGTTCCTTACTTTCCTGCTCGTTTTGCTACTTACTTTACTTATTGCCGTTTGGCACCGACATGTTAGTCGGATTGTCTTGCACTTACTTTTACATAATTGTAACTAAGTCAGACTGCAGTTGATAATAATTGTGTATACCTTGCTATATCATCTGGCTATATTTTGTACCGCCAGATCTCAAGAACATTTCGACTGAGCGTTTGGGATGCCTTACTGCTCTATCTTACATGTTGTGAAACCCAATTTTTGTTAATTAATATTAGTATTATATTTATTATAATTATTAGTATTATTTTTTTGAGTGTTAAAATAAATTTCAAAAATTAAAAACATGGACTTTTGGATGTTGACCCAGACCCGAGCCCGAACCAAGACCCGAGCCCGAACCCAGACCCAGTCCAAATCTTACCCTTGAAATTCTGAATTCTTTCTATTAAAAAAAATAAAAAAAATAAAAAAAAAATAATATTTTCCGTCTTTGAGCTGGTCCACGAAGGACCAGCACTTACCTCTCCTCCTCTCACGTTCAAACTCTCCCCTAATTATACTCCACACCACTAACCCATCACCCACTTTTTTCCTTAAGAGCAACCCCTCGTTTCACATTCTTAACTTCCCCATTACTCTCCCATTCACCACTTCCATCATCACCACTCCCCCTTATATTCCCACTCCTTCCAGAGAACCATCTCATCTCTTTTCTCTCACTCTCTCACAGAACACCAACCCCAACTTCCCTACACTTCCCTCTCCCCCAGAGCTCCCAAGCCAACCTCTCTTCCAACACCCCCACCCGCGGATCCGAACTCCCGCCGCTTCCCGGTGCCCCGATCCGCGTTCTCCGGCGAGATCCGGACCCGACAGTGCCTTCCGGCCGACCCCCTCCCCGGCGTGCGACCCTCCGGCGTTCGACCCCGACGCCCCCGGTTCCCAGCGCCTCCTCCGGCCCGACCCCCCGTTCGCAGCGCCCTTAGGCCGCAACCCCGCCGGCCTACTCCGTCGGCGCCCCTTCGCCGACAACTCCCAGCGTTCAGCGCTGACCCCGTTTTCTCCTGGCTTTTCCGAGTCCAGACGTGCCCTAGCCGGACTCCAAGTCTGTCCCTCTTTCCGGTGACCCGCAGTCCCGCGGATCTGAACCCAGCGCTGTCCTGAGGTTCCCAGCTTCTGTCCGGCAGAGTTTCGGGTTTTCCGTTGCAATTCGGATCCCGTTATTTCTATAAACTTGCATCTGAGAGCTCTAGCCGAGCAACCCAAGGTATAACCTCTGTCCCGTTCTATTTTTATTCTGTCTATGATGAGACTGGTCCCCGATTCCCTTTCGGGAATTCGGTTTTTAGCGACGTCGTAGTTTCGTGTCACGACCCGCACCCTAGAGTAAGGACACGAGAAGTGGGTACGTCCACCCTACGCCGCATTGTCGGCGGTAGAACGCTGTCCTTGGTTACTATCTAATCACAACTCACGCAATTATATAATGTACTTGTCAAATCTCAACTCCGAACGGAGGACAAGTATAGATATAATGAAATCTCAATCACAGTCTAAGCACGATTAGATAACACAGAAGTTTATAACTAAAAACTAAATAACAACATTTATAAACTACTAAATAATAATATCTCAAACAAACTCAAATACAAACTCGTATCTCAAGTTATTACAATTCGAATTCTAAAACATGAAAACTAAACCAAGTCTACTAGCTAGTCTCCCGATCACTCCTGAGTGTCGGGGCCATAGGTAGCTAAGCCATCTCCTGCTCCAAGACAAGTAGGGCAAATGTCCTCAGGGCAATCATCTGTAATATTTTCAACAGGTCCAGTCAGGACAGGAACGAGTACATTTCATCAAGAAATTTCAAGTAAATGACAGAGAACTATAAAGCAGTTATAGACAGTTGTATTGATGAATATGGCAGTTTTATACAGGTAGAGATGTAGAGAAGCAGTTAAGGTACAATGAAAGTAAGGTAACTAAACAAGAAGAGAAACATAGCAAAGAAGACTGTAAAAATAAGATCTAGCTGAACTAGAGTAACATAATGAGTTCAGATGGTACAATATAAGTCGAGTGTAATCCCAATGTGAGTCTAATATAAGATGAGTCGAATGTAATTCTAATCATTATTCTAATAAGGTGAATCGAATAAGGTGATACGAATAAGATGATACGAATAGTGATTCACATGATGTTCTAATAATGATTCGAATAAATTCTCCAAGTGTGTTTTAAAATACTTAGATAGACATGTAAACGGCTAAGGGTAAATCCGGCACATCATACACCTGGCCGGGTGTGGAATGGCTATCGTTCGAATATATTCACAGGGGGTGGTTCGAATAGTGGGAATGTTCACATGTCTAATCAAGTATTTCTCTGCCCAGTCTAATACAAATGAATCCATAATCCAACACATAAGACGAATACAAGTCCAACCAATATATGAAGATACGAATAGGATGATTCGAATAGTGATTCGTATGGTGATTCGTATGGTGATTCGAATAATAGAGGTAAGACGAGTAAGTATGTGTGTCGCATACATGGATTCAGAAATAATAATACGTGTTTGTAACAGAGAATCACATACAGCTAACTAGAACTGAAATACAGTAATTGACAAGTAAATGAAAGAACTATCAGAGAATGTACTCGCCTGATACTCTGAAAAGAGTAATATAATATCAGATGTCTGCACCGGAGTCACAATGTCCTAAATAGAGCAGTACAGGTTATAATGTGTAAAATACAAGAGAATTGAAAGCTACAATGCAAACTACATGATTTCTAGGTCAAACTAGGTCAAAGTCAACTCTAAGTCAAACCTGGTCAACTGTCTAGGTCAAACTAGGTCCAAGTCAAACTTGGTCAACTCTGGGTCAACCCAAGTAACATCTAGTCAATCCTGAGCTATTTGGTCAACCCTTGGTCAATTCTAGGGTTTGGTCGACTGTTGAGTCAAAACAAGGTTAACTAGGCTCCTTCTAGGTCATATCAGATCAACATCCCATATATCAACCTATACCTTAACACAATGTAAGCCAATATCTTAATACCCATACCCTGTCATATATCACATAGGTGATCCCATTACCTATACTTAAGACTACCCACATTTCCTACACATGCTACATGTCAAGGCCACTCTAACTTACCTAGACCCATGACCTTAAACTATTATCCAATACCCATACCACATATACTTAAGGTGTATGCATTAACCTTCAATTCTAAACACTCACCCAAGGACACTCAACCTATACCTATACTAAGTATCAATAACCTATATTTATATATAACTCAAAATCTATCCTATATCACTCACAACCTTCACCATTTCCCTCAAACATTCATTACTCGACATCCTTTACCTCTCCTCTCATACACACACATATATACTTACCTAGAACATATATTTACATCCAATCCCATTACCTCTAACCCCAAATTCCTGAACACTACTCTCCTCTCAGATCTTCCCCTCACTCCTAACCCACTTGTATCATAAAGGAAATTGTTTACAAGGGTATGGCAGTTGCTCATGTAATGAGGGAAACGCCTTGATACTCAAGTTGAACCCAGGCTCAAGGCTTTGCCACTGGCCTCACACACAAACTCTAGGCACTGGCCAGTGGCCAGGGCCCTGCCATTTGCTGCTACTGCAGCATACTGCTGCTACTGCAGCATACTGCTGCTACTGTTCTGCATACCATACAGACCAAGTGCATGCCAAGGCCTTGCTGCCAATAGCATTGCAGTCCCTTCCTTCCCCTCTAGCCTATCCATCCTAATTTCAACATCAACCTATTGTCAATACAATCAAATGTAAAGAATAAAAGTAAAAAAGAAAGGAATCTGAAAACAATCAAGTTTAGACCCTCACATTATTTCCAAATCCATTTCAGGTTTACACATATATATACACAGATGCATACATAGGATAACAAGAACATTAGGGTCACTTGAATCTCAGTTCAAAAGGAAAAACAGTGCCAATGTACATAGGCTCAAATACCTGGTATTGACCCAAGGACCTATGAACTAGCATCTAACCCATATGTCTATCTAAACTGAAATTCAGGGGGGGGTATATAGGCATACAACCTGATAATACATTCTAGATACTATAACAAATAGGGACTGAACAAAGTTCTCAGATTTTAGTACAAAAGTGTGTGTGTACAGGTTTAAGCAATAGGAATCTCAGGATTTCATTTCAGTTTTCACAAATTGGAAAGAAAATCATTTAAGGAAAGGAAACCAGTTCATTGAAGAGTCTCAGTTCATCAAGAAAAGAAATAATTCAATACATATGAAGTTCTCAGGTTCATATTAACATCTCAGTTTTGTTTTAACAGTGAATCAAATTCAATTTAAGTTAAAAATCTAACTAATATCAAGTTTAAACATCTCATGAACTCAGTTAAAAGGGAAAGGGGAAACCAATTATTTAAACCTACACTAAATCAGTTTTTACAGCATTTTAACATACCACATCCCCTTACAATCAATTATACACAACACATGAATCTCCTATATCCTAACATGATATTTAATCTATAGTGAAATTAATCATAACATAATATATGATATTAACAATTGAATGAAATTCGAAAATAGTATCAGTGATACCCTCACTGATATTAAGTATCAGTCAACCCAGCTCTTCCCAATCCTACTCGATTAACCCATCATAACAATTGAATTATACACATCAGAGATTAGTAGATGTGATTAGGACTTAGTTCAGGAATCAATTAATCACAGGCTAGATAACAAAATTAAAAACAACTCAACTAGGAACCATCTCAGGTTATGTAATCAGTTCATCACTGGAATTGAACTCCCATCCATCCATTCAACAAAAAATGAAACCCCTACATTCTAAACAGGATATATGATGTGTAGTAATTAAAACCTATCATAAAACATGCTATAAATCATTAATGAAATTCAAACAGGAATAAGAACAGTGAACATATCACTGATACACCACAGTTCAGAAGAAAAATGGGGAATTCCCATATTTCGAATTCCCATACATTTAAAACACCAATCAATAGTTGGTACAACATTAGAACACACCTGCACGTGTCTATTACTTGTTCGTGTCCCACCAAGTGGACACGAGTGTGTCCAGATATCAAAACACTCAAAATAAATACACACAGACCCAGTTGTACGTGACAGCGTCGTGCAGACGTGTCGATGCTTCGTGGACACAACACAGCTCACATGGAGCCACGTGTTCGTGTCCACATGTAGCCCAAGTATAGGGCTACACGTTCGATACCCTGACACGTCACCACGACGTGTCCAGGGGCGACACGAAGCCCGTGTCAGAACACGAACTGTACTGCGTGCAGTTCAGTGTAAAACCCGTGCACGTCCAATTACGTGTCCGACACGACATGAGGACTCACCAAACTTGATTGGGGTCATGTCAGTGACTGCCCCCACCCTCGTGTCAAGTGGCAGAGTCCACGTGGCAAAATGAGAGAGAAAACAGGGGGTGGTAGCAGGGCACTGAGCGCGCGTGTCGTGCAGCGTGTCCGACCCAATTTTGGACACGAAAATAGTGTCAAATCAAACTCAGTCTTCACGAAATATATTCCACACATTAGGAGCTTTCAAAATATATAATTTGTTTTGAAAATGGAGAACAAAAAGTTCATAGAGGCATTACAACAAACACCTATACCACACTACGACACGTGTCCGATACGGACACCAAACGGACACGAAATCCACCCAAATTTCAGGAACACCTAGGGACTCCTAGATCTAGCCCTACATGCAAAGAAAACTGAAATTTACATCAATTTAAAGGATTTTACCTATAGGTGCAAATTGCATGGAAAAGCTTCAAATGGGGGATTCCTCCTTGCTAGCCAATATCTCCAAATTGATTCAAACCTGAGATTTCTCTCCATGAACATAAAGTAGGGATCAATTAGAACCCAATGCAAAAGATTTGAGCCAAAAAGGAATTGAAATGAGGAAGTTATGGATTGGGGAATGTAGAAGCATGGAATTTTACAACCAGAAAGCCCATGCGCCAGACATTACATGCACCAGAACTCGAACAGAACACTTCACAGCAAAGTCAATAACCATAGACATTTGAAGAAGGACTTTTTATTTATATATAAAAGTCTATTACATGTCTAGAAAAGGTTGTACAAAGGAGAATTTTTACAAAGGAAAGATCCCAAGTCTACAGCCAGCGGCCACCATGCGCCTCCAGATAGACGCAGCAGTCATCATGCGCTGCCAGTCACCATGCGCTGTCAGTTAGGCGCAGCAGATGTCATGCGCCTCCAACCAGGCGCATCCCGCCATCTCTTCAGCAGCTCAGTTATGTGCATCCCTTCAGCAGCCCAGTTATTCTTCCAACCAGGCTCACCTGGCCGAGCAGAGCCCAGTTATGTGCCGCTCTTCCAACCAGGCTCGCCTGATAAATGCTTCGATACACAAAGCATTTAACCCTCTGGCTGGAACCAAGGAAGAGAAGAGCACCGCAAAGCTGTGGCCAGGGGAGGCTTCAAAAGAGCCTCCAAAGGCTAAGGA
This sequence comes from Iris pallida, assembly GCA_029216955.1. Lineage (NCBI taxonomy): Eukaryota > Viridiplantae > Streptophyta > Magnoliopsida > Asparagales > Iridaceae > Iris > Iris pallida. Next base: position 18,828,781 of record JANAVB010031417.1, on the reverse strand, counting down.
AGACCGTGATCGAAATCACGGCGAAAGGCAGCTTTCAACACAATCAGAGCGGGTGACACCCACTTTGAAGGAAGAGAGAGCCTAGTACCGCCATTCCGATCTATGGCTCTTCCGGAACAACGGAGACGAGGCCCGAGCATCCCCATCTTTGGATGCAACAGGCACCTTCCGCCTGCCTCAGAAGCCCTCGACTCCGTCTTTTGGATGTAACAGTCACCTTCAAGAGCATCAATGACAACATGGCATCTCATCTTCACCCTCGGAGCACTTCGTCAACAGAATGCACCCGAGAACCTGAGTTCATATTGGAAAGACGTGAGGGAATGAGAGGCAAACCTTCTCTCCATGCCACTATTTATAGGCCGGGCAGATCAAACCCACGCGCCAAGTGGATGGCTCTCCGAGTTCCGAGCAATGAACTCACATTAAATGGATGAACCGGACGCCTCGACTTCAGCCAAACGGCTATTTAAAAGCACTCGAGAAGCGAAACAGCCGCATCATCAAAGACGTATCGGATGCGCCGGCTGGACAGCGCATCACACCCCTTCAAACACCAAGCGCCTCCCACAGATGCGCCCTGTACCGAGCGCATCAAAGAGGATGGGCCCTCATACGCCTAGTGGAACGTCAACCGACGCGCCCACTCAGCTGTCCATCGAATGTCACCAATATTAAATGCTGAACTGACAGAGTTGGCAGCACGCCTTCCCAAGTCTGAACG